>JANDJT010000164.1:5115309-5133061 GCA_024331685.1 Stegophilus panzeri
TGTCACATGAAAAGATATAATCAAATATTTACAAAAATGTGAGGGGTGTACTCACTTTTGTGAGATACTGTATGTAACAGTTGTTTTATAACATTGTTCTCTTCTTATCTTTATTCACTGTTTACCTCTTGGCCCATTTAGTCCCTCTCCCTCCTGCAGACCAGAAGAAGCAGCAGGTGAGCTGACACATTTTGTCCAGATGTGGGAACAAGGTTAGTTTTCCGCATAATGATGTTTTTAGCAGCATGAGACGCTCTTCATGGCCTGATGTCCAAACTCTGCATGTGCTGTTATTATTATACTATTATTATACTAAGAACTCTCTCTTTCACATATCTTTTTTTTTGTAGTAGTAGTAGATAAAATGTAAAACAGCACTGTATTTTCCTTTTTCATCTAGAAACCGTTGAACATGCAAACTGTTGCACTTTTGTTTGGCTTTTGCATTGTGCAGTTCTCCAAAACACACGCACAGATGTCAATATACCTATGTTTTTTCACATGAATACAGGCTATTTCAGGCACTGGAGGGATTTCAGGAAGGGCATTAATCTTATTGAATACCTTTTTATAACTGAAAATGTGCTCTGTAGGTTAAATCACAGAAGCTAAAAGGCCTCTACACTTTCCATGTGGGAAACATAAATATATCCAAATGTATAATTATGTTCTTCCTTACTTGATATTATAAATGATTACCAAGTAGATATTTAGTTTATGCACTGCTCAGCAACCTTCATATTGCTCCACTACATTTTTAATTCACTTCACTATCACAATTTTTTTACCAACGTTTTGCTTACATGCTTTTATAATTTTATATTATGACTGTGTTTTCATACACAACATATATCATATATTGTATAACATATATCAGAACCGCTGTAGTTTTTGCCCTACAAACTGAAGAATTGTTATCAAACACACATTTACAGAATGTACCAAACCTGCTAACGACAAAATACAATATACTGCCTATATTAGAGTTGTTGTTTTTTTCTGTAATGGTCAGAAATATCAAACACACTAAGATCCATCAAACAACATCTGTACACAATTAAAAATATATATATATATATAAAATAAAATAAACACCTCGATACTTACAGGTAATCTGTTTTTGAATTTCGAGATAAGTCAGAAGTTGACATACTGCTACATACTGCATACATCAAAGATATACAAATATACCTTTTTTTTTCTTTTGGACTTCCACAGTCCGTATTATTTTGATATTTATTTCATATATTGTATTAAGCTTCACTATTCATTTTTCATTTTTTTATGTTATTTGAATTTTTCATCATGTTTTGCAAGAAATGTTTTTGTTTTATGATTTCATTATTTTCTAACACCTTGGGTTTCATATACCAGCTTGAAATATCCATATAAATATACATGATATTGTTACATTATTATAATGGCATGTTGAGATACACATTACACCTTTATGAAAGATGGAGACAAATCTAAAGGGCTTCTGGGAAAGGGCGTGGAATTTAAATGGAAGTGAGAAACAGTCTGAAGTGATCATTTGAATGAGGAATAGCAATGAGTCCTTGTGAAACATATCAGCAGCGCACTTGTCGTTCAGTCAACGAGCAAAAAAGGTGTCACACAAGCTAATTTGTCGTATAAAGCAAAACCCTGACTTTTTCTACGTTGCTGTGTCAGACTGACCCTGTCAGTGCAGCTTGTTCTTCTCGAGGTAGTATCAAAGGATCATTTTAGTGCCAATAGCAGAAATACGGATGTTATTTCAGGTAGATTTTCTAAATGGTCAGGAAAACAACTTAAGAACAAAATGCATTACTGGATAAGCGCATGCTTGTTAGAAACCACACGAAAAGGTGAAACTAAGTGAATAGCGTGCTGCAATCTACTAACAAACTCTTCTTTGTACTCCCCTCAGGGCAGTAATTACTTTTGGTTTAGAAAAGAGGTCTGGACTTTGCAATGTACACTTCCATCTAGGAAAATACTATTATTACCCTGCCATATACAGGATATCCGTCATATGTGGGATTGAGGTAAATGCTTCTTGTAAAGTTAAATATCAGGTAAAATAGGTCTCTGGTTTCTTGAGGCCATTTGTAGCTTTTAGTTTGAATCAGAAACTAAGACTATCTCAGTCTGATGCCCTACTTCTGGTTGGAGTTCTCATCAATTAGAAGTTACATGCTGCTGCTGAAGATAGCCCCATATGGTGCAGCCGAAAGATCATTGAGATTAATGAGGATGGTTCCACTTAAAAACCATAAGCTGGATTTGGACCTCAATTCATATGAACAGTTATGCTGTGATGGCTAGGACTACAATTGCTATTATAGCCTTAGCACTTCAAATACCACAAACAGTTTTGCGCTCAAGTCTCCATCAGTGAACAGTGGAGAAGTTCATCAAATCAGACTTAATTTAAAAACTGTAATGAATTTTTCCTGGTTACACAACTGCACTATTTGACCATGTAGTATTAGCGCATTTATAGAAGGGACTTATACTATCCGGTGTCACCCAGATGAGGACGGGTTCCCTTTTGAGTCTGGTTCCTCTCAAGGTTTCTTCCTCATATCGTCTCAGGGAGTTTTTCCTTGCCACTGTCGCCTCCAGCTTGCTCATTAGGGACAAATTCATACATTTAAAATGTATATTCTGAATTCATATATTTCTGTAAAGCTGCTTTGGGACAATTTCCATTATTAAAAGTGCTATAGAAATAAAACTGAACTGAATTGAGTTGAAGTTTAATGATGGTTCAATATTCATACAGGCCTGGATATTAAACCAAAGTGTAAATCAATGTTTTTGTTAGTCCATTTGAACCAGGAAAACAGGTAGGTGTGGTAGGTATATTATATGAATTTACTATTTTATTTTTTCCTTAATGTAAACAATCACAAAGTCCATTCCTGCCAATTAGCTAGTGATTTCATATCACGGGACAGCTTTTATAGGGTGGAGGCAAACTTATGCATATGAACTGCTGCATATTCAACATCACAGAACAGCTAAACATGCTTGGAGGAGAGCACTAACAACCCTTATTGTGTATATATCCATAAACACATTGGGATTCAAACTCATATCCTGCAGAGGAGCCTAGAAGCAGGAAGATGTAAATGTTGAATGTATGTGTACATGATCAGAGGGTGTCATTATATCCGCATATACATACTTCCATACTTTCCATAGTACATTTCATAATATGTGAAAACATTAGTTAAAATGAACACTTGTCTTAGGACTGGATCAGAAGCTATGTATTTGGGTAATGCTTCTGTGAGAAATTCTTGATTTGAATAAAAAAAAAAAAAAGGCTTTTCTAGAATGTCCTTCCATTCACTCTTAGAAAAACATTCAATCTGGAAGTCTTGAGGGCTCTTTGGTCATCCCTTAAAGGGTCTGTGTAGAACCCTACAACAGAATGTTTTCCTATCAGAAAGTCAGTTCCAAAGAAAACTTTCTACTGTTTTTTTTTATTATTATTATATTGTATTTAATTTATTTTTTGCACACTGTAAAACCACTTCTCTTCCTGATTTAAATTCTTCCAGGTGTCATGGTCGTGCCACCTCACAAATCCTCAGCTCACGAGTCCTTGGCTCACCCTGTACTTGGATTACTCTCTGAGTTTCACATGTTCTCCCTGCGTTTGTGTGGGATTTCTCCGATTTCTTCCCACCTCCCGAAACATTCTGGTAAATGGATGGGTACGCTAAATTGCCCCTGTGTGTGAATACGTGCATGAATGTGCATGGGCATAGTGCCTTGCAATGAACTGGCACCTCATCAAGGGTAAGAGTGTGTTCCCAGGATAGGATCCAGATCCACTATGACACTGACCAGGATAAGGCAGTTACTGAAGATGAATGGACGAATGAATCTCATGTTTTGTCGTCCTCATATTTTGACTTTCCTACATTACAGATAGATGTAAAAAAATAAGCGTTTATAGTACTTGTAAATGAAATATGAGTTGATATTCATTTGGGTTTATTTGTGTATCTGGTTTGTTTTTTCAATAGAACCCTTGTGATTTGTAACACCAGTTGTGCTGTATGAAGTGTTCTGCAATGAGTGCTTCGGGAATAAGGGTCAACACCAGTGAAATGTGCATGTGTTGCAAGAGCTTTCATCTTCCAGCAGTTAGAGTCATGTGAAGGTTTTTAGCAACAGTATGTAATTGATTAAGCAAGATCCTAGTGCCATTAAATCATCCTGGACCTCAGGCACAGCCTAAAAGAAAGAAAGGCTAGGCACATACTTATTAACTATCCTAAAAACATTGTTATGTGATAAATATGAACATGATAAATATGAATGAATTGGGCACCTACAGAAAATCTCTACTGTCAGTGGAAGATTAATTTCTGGTTTTTATCCTTTTAATTTCTTTAATTGGTAGCATGGGGCAGCTGAGGTAGTGGAAAAGTATAAGGGCAGGAAGACATCTGCTTCTAGTTATTATTGTATTTCACTGTGCCTGTGTGTGTGTTCCTGTCTGAAGAGGTCAGTGTATTTTTCATTATGCTTTAATATATTGTGAAATTTTGGTTTCAGCAGGTGAACATTTTGCTGCACAGATTCTGTGTGCATGTGTAAACATGAGCTAGTATTTAATAACCTGTGTGTGTGTGTGTGTGTGTGTGTGAGAGAGAGAGCGAGAGAGAGAAAGAAAGAAGGAAAGAAGGAAAGAAAGAAAGAAGGAAAGAAAGAAAGAAGGAAAGAAAGTATGTGTGAAGAGTTTATTGAGTATATGGTGACAGACATGGGCATGGCTTCCAGCACACATACACACACACACACACACACGATAACATGACTTATGAGTTGTTCACAAGGTAGAATTCAGGCAAAGCAGAGATAAATTAGCTTGATTAAATCTGCATTGGTTGTTATAATAATGAACACAGGCGATGCATATGATGAGTAGGCAGACACACTGGATGCTGACCTTGTCGCATTTGCAGTGCAGACACCAGCAACAAAAACTGTATATCATGGCACATCTCACTGGTGTGCACTACACTTATTCAATTCAATTCAATTTTATTTGTATGGTGCTTTTTACAATGGACATTGTCTCAAAGCAGCTTTACAGAAACGTATAAACACAGGATACATATTTAAAGTGTATGGATTAATCCCAATTGAGTGAGCCAGTGGCGAAGGTGATAAGGAAAAACTCCCTAAAATGATATGAGGAAGAAGCCTTGAGAGGAACCAGACTCAGAAGGGAACCCGTCCTCATCTGGGTAACAACGGATAGTGTGAAAGCAAAGGAAAATCATTATGGTTTTTATATGAAGTCTGTTTGTTGAACTATACACGAGAGATGTTGATATGGTGTGGACGTACAGTATTATCCCTCCCTCGCCGGCCTTATTGCGTCTTTCTATCAGTGTTGTTGTTCTTGTTGTGAATCCCAGACATCAGAAAGCTCTAAACAAAGAAAAGAAAAAAAAAGAAAATGATATATGACAAATGAATCCAAATGTCCAGAAATCAGATTTGAAAGCACAAACTGGAAAAAGTCATATTTGATAATCAGTTTTTTTGGCATTCACGTTGCTGAAAACCATTTCTGCTCAAGTTAGATATGATGAAAATGGACTTCTTGCTACAAGCATTCTAGGAAAAGGATTGTTAGTTAGATAGATCTGACAGGAAAGAAAAACAGGAGCAGAGCGATAAGTAAGGCCATTTTTGAAGATTTTTGATAGTTTTACATATGATGTTGTTTTGGCAGCTAGAGGAAGAGGATAAAATGACGAAGGAGAGAGATAAAAAATCAGAGGGTTTGAGATGATCAAGCAACAAGAGAGAGACATGACTAAAGATGAACAGCGGCAAAAGAGAAAAATGGAAGACAACTTAAAGACTAATAGGATATTTTGGTAATAAATGTCTTAATAAAATCTTCTCCATCCATCCTGTACTGCTTATCCTACACAAGGTTGCGGGGGAGCCTGGAACCTATCCCAGGGAACTCGGGGCACAAGGCGGGGAAGCGGTTATGGAAAAAGAATGAGTGATATATGTTATTTTAATACACTGCCCTTTAAATGTTTGGGGACAGTGGACTAACTGCATGTTGTTCATTATTTTAAGGACGTTTTGGTTTTTTAGGCTTTAGAAATTGCATAATGAAGTTGAAGCAAAACTAAAATTTTAATAATAATAATAATAATAATAATAATAATAATAATAATAAGTTTGTTTTGCTAGCATGTAGTTTTCATATTGAACTTGAAATCAACCAGTATATGGGAATGTTCACAAGAGAGTCTTCTGAAGGTGTCTGAAAAAAAAAAGTGTACAACGCAGTCATCAAGGCTAGTTTGAAGAATAAAAACAATTTTAATCTGCTTAGCAATTTTTGTCAATGAAGAACTCTATATGTATTATTTCATACATTTAATGTTTGCACTGTTATTCTAAAATACAGTAAAGAGTCAAATATATTTCAAAATGCTTTTGGATGGGAAGTGTATGTTTAACACTTCCAACGTCTGATAAAGACTGCAAAATGAATGAACATGGCAAGAATTTCAATCAGGTTTGCTATGTCGAAATGCATTAATGCTTGTGAAGCCACTAGTCCAAGCCTGTATGTGTGATTATCACTTACTATTCTTATTCAGCATCGCCTTTCATTAAGGACTGTTGTTTTTGGATGGAAGTAGACGTGGTGTTCAGCGCTGCAAGAACAAAACCCACATCACTCATCTGAATGTTCACTTCTGTTTTCGTATGCTTTGTACACTCACCCCTGCCTTTCTCATTGGGTTGTGCAGGATGTTAAGAGGTATAAAAGGGGGTATTCACAAATCTGAGCCAATAGCTGTAACATGTTATACTGAAAAGATTAAACTCTGTGTTTTAGATCGTCGTAGATAACGTTGTTTTGAGTCTTGTTTCGAGTCAAGCTTATAACTACATTCTTGCAAAGGGACAAATAGGTTGAAAATAGCTCCTATCTTGTTCATCTTTTGCCCAGGCATAAAGATCTGGGACAGGTCCAAGAGTTTCTGATTAGTCCAGTCAAGACAAGAGGGGAGAAAGAATGTGGAAGTTACACTTCACAGAAGATCTTTCAATCTGTGTTGTGCTTCACCATCATAAACATGCATAAGCTGCCTTCATGGGATATAAAGCACATTTGACATCTGGTGAGAATGAGAACAAGAAAAACTGGAAAAATGAAGTCTAGGCAGTTATTTTTAACAAAAAGTGAGCCCCCTATTCCAGTAATCTGTCAGTATTTACAATAAAATATGAGTGATAAGAGACAGACAAGAGTGACTCACTACTGGTGACTAAAATGTCATAATTTTAGATTAACCATGTGCATCATCTCCTTAAATTGTGGATGGAGTTTGTGTACACTTATATTTTGGCATTTGGCAGATGCCCTTATCCAGTGCCACTTGCAGAAGTGTAAAATGTGAAGAAAGCCAATTATTACAGTTTTCAAAAAAGAAAAAAAAAATCTAGAATTCTACAAATTCTTGAAAGGTTATTTGGTTTCTCCCTCTAGATGAGTCATTATGGGTTCTTACAGAGGGGGAGGGTTTCCCTAGAACCCCTTTAGGAAGCAAGCCTAGGAACCCTTAACTATCCAAAGGACCTTTGAGGAACCCGTTTTTTTTGTTTTTTGTTTTTTTTTTGTATAGCAATTCTGTTCTTCAGAATTGCTGAAATTCTGTTTGTCAAGGCTAGACTAGACAAATGGTTCAACTATATGAAATATCAGCAAGGCTTCGTAATTCTTGAAAGGCCATGAAGTGCTTATAAACCAGAAAGTATCCAGGAAGTTGGGGCAAATATCAGAGATCGTGAGCACAGCATATTGGCAGGGAGGGGAAATGTCCACTTCCTTGTCACAGTAATAAATTGATAAGATTTATAGACCTGTCTTCTTATTTACAATGACATTTCTCTGAGTATTAGGATGGCCTGAACACATCTGCAAGAAACCAGTTTGATTAGAACCAAAAAGAGCCAATGTAGAGCGGCTCAGAAAAACGTCTTCACTTACCACCAACAGTTTGTGTCTCATAAGGAATTCTTAAGTGTAGAACCCTGCAACAGAGGGTTTCCTTTTAGGAAAGGATTCCAAGAAACTGCCCTTTTAAAAAAAAGCTAGCGCTATTAACCATCCAAGGAACCTTGAGTGTAGTTGTGAATCTAGGAAAATGGCTCATCAAGCTTTCTTCACATAGTTAAGGGACTTTGCTTCATAATTAATAGATTTGCGAAGGTGTTTAAAGTGTCTACTTATGACCCATAAGGTTCCCTTGGAGGGACAAGTCAGAGGAACTTTTCGAGTTTTAGATTTTACCATCTTAAATGCTGATGAAGCTTCCAGAAAGTGTCTGAATGTGCCAGTAACCATCTTGTACAGGACATCAGCCACTACAACAGTTAAATGATCCAATGGTTATTTAATCTGTCTCATGTCCTCTGTGGCAGTTTGAACCCATTTAACATCTCCCAGCAATATGACATCATATTAATATGTACTTTACTCTAAACGAATGGAGACATTTCAAGTTACAGTTTGAAAATAAATCAACCTTTGCCTTTTCCCACAAGTGGTCAGTTGGCAAAGCAGGGACAGGATAAACTATTCACTCTGCACCTGTTTTTAATTTGATTTTTCCCCTCTGTCCCACTCAGCAAAATATTACTGTGAATTATATCTGTCTCTGTATTTCACAAATTAACAGATCAGCATTTGCAGCAAGGCCTGGTTTTTATTATTTGCTGTGAAATGTTTGTGGGAAATTACAAGAATTTGATCCTTGTTTACAACCTTTAATTTGCCTGTACAGGATTTATATTCTATTTTTACTGTAACGTAAGATTGTTGTGTGTTGGGGGCTCAAATTTTGTTGCTTTTCTTGTTCCTTTGAGCATGCGTGTGTCATGTCACGGCAAACTAGCGACTCCATTTCCCGGAATGCACTGCAAACTACAAACATGGACGACGACTACAACTCCCTAACGACACTCAGACACGTTCACCTTCTCCTGCAGACTAATCACACACACCTGTTCCCAATTACACTCTCAATCACACCACACTACTTAAGAGACTCTCACACACAGTGCATTTGTGAAGTTTTATGCTCAGTTGGCTTGTCTCTGTCATTTACTAAACATTGATGTAGTCTGGTTTAGTTTACTTTGTTGTTCCCTCGACTTTGATTCTCTGCCTTGCCTAGTTTGGGTTGTTTGCAAGATCGTTTGACCCTTGCCTGTTTATGGTTATTGATTTCTGCCTAAACTTGTGGGTTTGTCTTCTCATTACCTGCGCTTGCTTCCGTCTCAACCCTCCATTACGTGACGGTGTGCTATTTCAGGAGTTAATGCCATTTAATCTATCTCTTGTTGATGCTATTAGATACGTCAGGTGTGGCTAAAAACAGACGAAAATTGAGAACACCGAAAACCTGAACATAACCTCCCAAATCTCTTAATGCTCATTTACATTCAAAGGATTACAAATGTGTTCTGAGAGTGTGGGAAAGTCAGGCTTTACCTTTGTACCCATGTTATGAAATATATGTCAAAAGCACGTGAGGTAGATTGGATTTGAGCTGAACGATTTGATTAGCAGTGGCGTGCCAGCGAGGGCAGGAAAACTATTTAGGCTTATCTACGCAAAAAAAGAGAACGTATTAGCCATTGTATAAATGTTTTCTAAAATAAGGTTGGTACGACCTACAGTATAGAATTCCATTAGTATTATGGGATATTTATGCATGGAGTTTTTGCTGTTTGTTTACTGGCATGTTTTCGTTTTCCTACTGTAGTGATAGTAACCGAATACGAATGCATTATTTGGATTGAAAAGATAGCAGGTTCTATATGGATACAAATACATATATGAAGAGACACACCTTTTGTCCACCTTTTCGTTAACACAAACATGTGATCTGTTCCTCTGAAAATGATTCTAATTATATGCTAGTAATGAGGGGGAAAACATATTTTATATAATAAAACTAGATCTATACTTTTCTCCTGCAGAAACTGTATTTTGAGAAACTATTATAGGCAGGTACAAAAAAAAAAAAAAAAACAACTGTGCAATTTAAAAAACAGTCCCTCACACATTTCTAGAGACCAATTAAGAACTCAAATGATGCAGCTGAGGTTGAGGAATTGTCAGATCCAGAATTCACACAGCATTTGAACAGTGCTGGAATTTTTACCTCTGAGTTCTTCCCCCACTGTTTACGGATTCATATTTTATTATAATTTTTTTTAACTTGTTTAGACCACGGCCATTTGGGGTTTAAATCTGAATACAGATACGAATATTTTGAGCATTAAACAGATGCAGATACAGATAGTGTCATTGTGTCATAGTGTCATCACACCCCTAGTATAGAAGTTCAGTATCCAGGCATTACATAAGCTTGGCTGAAAAACTAGAAATAAAAAAATGGATGCATTTTCCCTCCTTTTTGGCTAAAAGACCAGAATTCTATTTCAGCTAATTGTTCGCTTATCCCTTATCTAATTGTCCAATTTGAAATTGTTTGCATAATAACTATTTGGAAATGCGCTATGCAAATGGCTGATCATGTCTAATCCTGTTTGAGCAGCCAAAATGCCTGATTTGCAAAATCCACACCATCATTACAGAGCTGAGAGGAAATACATGGCAGTGCCAGCATTTTTCTTTTCTGGTCTTTTAAACCAGATTTTTTTTTTTTTCAATCCTGGCACACAATGAATCCCATTTGCCGTTCTAGTGCCTCACCATATTTTACTGAAATTATGCCATTCCATTCAAGTCTTTGGCTTTATTACAACTTAGTACAACAGGTTTTTTTTTTTTTTTTTTTAATGCTAGCCTACGCAACATCAAACAGCCATTATTCCTATTCTTAGTTCCTAAGCACATTTCCTCATTTACAACAGGCATGTTTAAGGAGTGTATTTAGTGTCTTGCTAGCAGTGCCTCCAGATGTCAGTGGGACATTTGAACATCCAGTTAGGTATCAGTCAGGCATGTTTTACACAAATATTCCACAGCCTGTAAAGTAGGGTAAAGAGCTCCTGTGCATTCAAACTACTACAAACTATCTAACAGTCTATCTCCTTTTAGCTACATCTTCAACAGCATCTTTGAGGTAAAAAGAATGACAGAATCAATAATCTACCTCATTCATGTTCATTACACCCATGACTATAGTCTTTTTCTTTTCAGGGAGTGGGTTTAAGCTTCAGAACAGATGCAGACCAGGCCAATATAATAAACAAAATTCCCTCTAACCATACACAAAAGGAAGAAAAATACAATGTAACTAACCAAAATGGGTTAAACGTAAATGGCCTCAATAAACAAATCACAAAGCAGGAGACAGATGCCAGGTGCATGCAATTCGAGATCTTCCAGTGACAAACCAGCTGCCAGAACATGATGCATTGCAGGGGGCTGGGCCTGAAAGGGGAGCAGATAAAAGCCACCATGCCTCCACCGACTCAGACACAAAGATACACACTGAATGGATAGAAATACAAGTGAGGGCGTAACAGCGTCATACAAAATATCAGTTTAATATGTGTTACAACCTTACATGACTGTAACTGATAGCCTGCATAAATCTACAGTCTGGGCTAGAAAGAATTCAGCCCCAGCCTCACTTTTTTTTTTCATACCATGCTGTGTATTTTTCTTGCAACCACTGGTGGTGCTGTTGTGCTTGTTTCCACAAAAAAAACCTTCCAATACACCTTAAGTTATTTGACCGTATACTGATGTCTTTTTACCTTTAAAAGACAGGAGGCTTTTAGCCCTGATAGCACGTTTATACTGTGAGCCCCTTTCCATACACAAGATTCCAGAGTTTAGCGTGAGAATGAGAGTTAATCCCAAATTTCTGCACATAAACCTTTCCTTAAGCACTGCTTGTTTGAAGTCGGATTTGTAAAAAACATGGGCGTGTCTCATGCTTCAGATGTAAATCAGCCTTAAGCACTTATTAAGCACTTATAAGCCTTAAGCACTTATTTTAACTCTCAGATTTATATTTTGGACACACAAAATATTTAAAGCCGGAGCTTTTTTTAAAGGGTGTGATTGGATAACTCCTGGTCTGAGAAATCTACTCATGAAAAATGTAACATGAAGGTGTAAACTGTTTTTTTTTTTTCTTCAGGTAACTGAAATAATAGAAATCATCTTAAGTACCTTCTTAGAAGCCTGAATAGTGAGAAATTTCCATTGTACTGTATGTATTAGCATAGCTATCTTGTGAACTGATGATGGCTCTTAGTAACGAATAAACTGGTGATTCAGTCTATCTGTGTCCGTGTGAGAGAAAATGACCTTTTTAGTAACTTCTGACATACCCTACAGTTTTGCGTGACAAATGATGATAAGATTTAATTCTGGCATTTTGTTAAATTGTAATTATTCAATTATTCGACCCATTGCAACATGTGTCTCTTTCAGTTGAACAACCATCATAAATGAAACAGTAACATAAAATAATCAGCATTTGTTAGCATATGACGTGAGATCTCTCCAGATTTGGACGTCCGGATGGAGGTGGGAGAGAAGAATAGTATGTGGTGGCCATGGTGGTGTGGGATTATTGTTATTTTTTTCATGATTATATGATGAAAGATACATGATTTAATAATTTGAGATCAATTCAATGTGATTGAATCAACCCACAGTGTGGGTGGGTAGAATGGGATAAGAGAAGGTCGGTTGTTATTTTACAGCTGACCAGGCACTCTTTATGCCCCACTGCAACCGGAACCAAAAGTCCAGTCCAGATCCAAAGGAGCTTCCAGGAAAAGTCCAATTTAGTCTGTTTTTAGTTTCACATGGAGCGAAGTGATCATTACCGTTCAAGTAGCGACAGACGTGCATGATATGTCATACTGTTGTACTACATGAATATAGTAAGTGCTTGTGTGTGTGTGTGTCTGTGTGTGTGTGTGTTTGTGTGTATGTGTGTGTGAGAGAGAGAGCGAGAGAGCGAGAGAGAGAGAGAGAGAGAAAACACTGCACACATTGTAATGTAATAATAGTTTTTACATTATGTTTGAAATGTGACTTCAAATGTCACTTAACCACTCATAATTAAAGGAAACCCCAAGGGAATTTTAAGGAAGGGGCCTGGGTGGTATCTAGGTCTAACCATTAACCTTCATACTACTGACCTAAAAAAATATATATTTCCACAAAGAGGAAAGGTGTGACCGAACAAAATGTGCTAATTCTGCTACAATTTAATCTTATTAGAGGGCCTCCAACAGGTTGAGACATTTTTCTTGGAAAAAAGAGTGATGACTGAATATTATCCTGTACAAATAGTATAATAATTAATCCAGATTCATATGTAAATCCTTTCAATGCAAGAAAGCATGATTTCCCAAATGTCTGCCAAATGGCGGCGCAGATTAAAAGAACCATGCCTGAGTCGCCCCTGTTATGGAGCTAAATAAAGCGTCCCCTGATTCATCTTCACTTCATGGCCATTTTACATCGGCTCATTCGATTATAATAATGCACTCAGGCATCTTCACAATGCAAAGTCACATCTCTCTGGGTCACAGTGGCGTGAGAATGAGGCTTCAGGCTTGATTCACTTGTTTGTCAGGGGGGAAGAAGATGCAGGGGCGTTCATGTTGGAAGTTGTGCCACATTTTCCTTTTTGTTTGGTTTGATCACTCTACCAGGAATCGGATTACGCCGTGCTACGTGGATGATGATTGTAGCTCACATGAGACTCATAGGGCCTGATAAAGAGCAATAGTGTTCATTCTTTATGTGACTTCTAATCTACTATTTATGCAGCAGACAAAGCAGATTAATTCATTCATTTATTTAACTGTGGCACCATTTTTTTCTCTTTTCGTCTCTGGACTGTAGCAAAAGATTTTAAATCAAACAGCGAGCCAAAGCATCAAATCATCAAACCATGCAGGAACCACAATTCTTTCTTTCTTTCTTTCTTTCTTTCTTTCTTTCTTTCTTTCTTTCTTTCTTCTCTCTGTTTTTCTACACTCATGTTTTATTTGTTGTTATGCTTTCTTTCTTTCCTTCCTTCTTTTTTAATCCCCTCATCCCTTTCAGCTCCTTAATACTACTGTACGTTTCTCTTCAGGATACACAAGATTGGATTGCGGTAAAGAATAGTACGCGTAGTTTGGGCAGCAGTAAAGAATATTTAACAGGTTGTTATAAGGTGACCTGCTTCATGAAACTGCGTGTTCATCTTTTGTGATCCTGCTTTGTTTATACACAAATGTGCGTCTTTATGTTGAAAAAAATAACAAAAAAACCCTGACCCTCTGCAGTGATTATGAAATACAGAACTGTTTGTACTCTTCAGCTTCATACTCAAAGCTACGACCCCCTGCTGCCAATAAAACCAAACTAAACACATGCATCATGGCTATTTTTCATGCTGCTTGATGTAATCTGGAGCCTGTGAGCAGGTTGTGTTTCCGACACACATTCTCACACTAAATCATTTGTGTGTCATTGCTGGAGTCGTCTCTCCAGAAGTGTGTGTGTGTGTGTGTGTGTGTGTGTGTGTGTGTGTGTGTGTGTGTGTGTGTGTGCGAGTGTGTGTGTGTGTGGACGTGTTCCCAGCCTAGCCGTGAGCAAAAGCTGCACAGATTGCAGAAATCCCAATCAGCCACAGGTTGCCAGGGCTCGCAGAGTCTCGTTACAGAACACTTTAACTGGACTGAGCCCAGTGTTCTGCTCTGCGAGCCAAGAAAACCAGCACATGGCACACATTGTGTGAAAAGTTGCTCTTTACACTCTTATAAGCACATTTTAAATCCCACAAACGTGCAGCTCTGCCAGGGATGTAAGAATGGAAAACTAAACGTGTCTTACTTCAATGGTCAGAGAGCACAACCTGAGCAAGGCTAAAAATACAAACAAACAAAAAGTCATAAAAATGCCACGCACTGGCGGAATTTCTAGTGTAAAAATAACATTCATATCAGCCATAACATTAAAACTACCTGCCTAATATTGTATTGGTCTCCGTTGTGCTTCCAGAACACCTCGGACCTGTCGAGGCATGGACACAACAAGACCTCTGAAGATGTGCTGTGGTATCTGGCACCAAGACGTTAGCAGCAGATCCTTTAAATCCTGTAAGTGGCGAGGTGGGACCTCCATGGACCGGACTTGTTTGTCCCACAGATGCACGATCGGATTGAGATCTTAGGAATTGAGGCCAAGTCAACACTTTGAACTCTTTGTCATGTTCCTCAAACCGTTCCTGAACAATTTCTGCAGTGTGTCAGGGCGCATTATCACTTGTTGTTCACTTGCTGCCTAATATATCCCACCCCATGATATGTACCACTGTAACGAGATAATCAGCGATTTTCACTTCACCTGTCAGTGGTCTTAATGTTATGGCTGATTGGCATATACGTCACCACACTGCAATGTTGAACTTGAGCATGAATGCCTCTGGCCCTGCCTCAGTAAAGAGCTTCAATAGGCAGGCGTAAGCAAAAACCTGTATAAAAGGAACAATCACATTTGTCTCTCTATAAAGCATGGACACCACATAAGTAAGTTTTGTAGGTTTTGCTATTTTGTTAACATTAACTTGCTATGTTTAACTAAGTCGGTGTGTTTTCTTTGCTAATGTCAGGTTAGACTAGCATCATTTCAGCAGCTAACATAATTGCCTAGGCAACAAGTCAAATTCTAGCTAATGATAAATATATAAGTTAAACTGCGAATAGGTGTTGCTTTACAACAAAGATCTTCGAACAGTTATAGATGTGTAATAAAAGTTACTTTTCACATGAAAACATGGCATTCACTTAATTAATTAATTAATTAATTAATTAATTAATTAATTAATTAATTAATTAATTAATTAATCGGTTCAAAACATTTACTTTTTTTTATACTTGAGTATATAGCAATGTTCTGACTTTTTAATCTTAGGAAGGTATTAAGCTATGTTCACACATACAGCGATTCACAGTGACAAAGCAACTGGAGACCGTTCATTTTCAGTGTGAGCTGGTGACTTCGGATGCCCAAGAAAAAGTTTAGCTTTATGCAAATTTGGAGCGACTTGGTGCAGCGACTACCAATGGGAGTGAAGAAAGTAGAGCGCACGTGATCCGTGATCTGCCATGCTGACTGTGATTCTGAATTGTTTCGTGGACCCAGACAGTCCGGCGCTTGCGGTTTTGCTTCAGATAGACGCTCGCAATGGCAAAAAGCACGCACTGCTTCTCCTTCATCTTGTAGGTTATGATGCATATATACACTGGTGAATTTTATATACAAACACTCTCCCTCCAGAATGTTTTTAATTTTAGAGGCAAGAAAATTGGTTTCTTGTCAAAAGTGGAATGCTAGTTGTGCCACCCACTGATAAATGTTACTATGGTAACATCATAGTACAGCGCCTGGCGACTTGCAGCGAAAAAATCACTGTATGTTTGAACGTACCTTTAAACCTGCATTTTTTTTCTTCTTACAAATAGAAATAATGTGAAAAATATGTAGACCAGCAAGGTTTAATATTGTTCGGCTCCAGTTTTATGGCAGTAACACAGAGCAGAATGTTGGCAAGGGGAATGAGGTAAGTACGACATTGTGTAGCATACTTGGAAACACTAAGATTCTGTAATCTGCAATAGCTGAGCTGACTGAGTGCCATTCGGCTGCACGTAGACATAATCTGAACATACTCAACATGCTGCTGCAGTTTAAAGTTTAGGAGTCTTGTGACACATGCTGCAACCAGATTAGCTTACTTTCAAGTCAGCCCAGACAGGAGGAGAAAAATGCCTACTTGTGAAAAGATTTCTAGGAATTCAATGCACGTGTGCGATTTCTAGGAATTCAGTGCACGTGTGTTGCAATGAGACAGCTGGTGCTAACCAAGGAACATTCATTTGTTTGAAGTGTCTTTTGGCATCAGCGTAGCGGTACATGTGCACTTGCATGTGTTAAACATTCCAGGTATGCTACAGTGGTGCTTGAAAGTTTGTGAACTCTTTAGAATTTTCTATATTGCGTAAATATGACCTAAAACATCATCAGATTTTCACACAAAGTCCTAAAAGTAAACAAAGAGAACCCAGTTAAACAAATGAGACAAAAATATTATACTTGGTCATTTATTTATTGAGGAAAATGATCCAATATTACATATCTGTGAATGGAAAAAGTATGTGAACCTCTAGGATTGGCAGTTAATTTGAAGGTGAAACCAGAGTCAGGTGTTTTCAATCAATGGGATGATGATTAAGTGTCAGTGAGTGACTTTTTTATTTAAAGAACAGGGATCTATCAGAGTCTGATCTTTACAACACATGTTGGAAATTCAAGACCATAGGTTACCCTCCCCGGGAATGGTCAACCAGCAAAGATCACTCCAAGAGCAAGACATGTAATAGTCTAAGGCTAATGTTAATGTTCCACCACGAGTCCACCATCAGGAGAATATTGAACAACAATGGTGTGCATGGCAGGGTTGCAAGGAGAAAACCACTGCACTCCAAAAAGAACATTGCTGCCCCTCTGCAGTTTGCTTAAGATCAAGTGGACAAGCCAGAAGGCTATTGGAAAACTGTTTTGTGGATTGATGAGACCAAAATAGAATTTTTGGTTTAAATGAGAAGTGTTACATTTGGGGGGGAAAAGGAAAACACTGCATTCCAGCATAAGAACCTTATCCCATCTGTGAAACATGGTGGTGGTAGTATCATGGTTTGG
>JANDJT010000164.1:5133602-5143733 GCA_024331685.1 Stegophilus panzeri
GGACCTGAAGCAAGCAGTTCATGTGAGGAAACCCACCAACATCCCAGAGTTGAAGCTGTTCTGTACTGAGGAACAGGATAAAATTCCTCCAAGCCGATGTGCAGGACTGATCAACAGTTACCGGAAGCATTTAGTTGCAGTTATTACTGCACAAGGGGGTCACACCAGATACTTAAAGCAAAGGCTCACATACTTTTGCCACTCACAGATATGTAATATTGGATCATTTGCCTCAATAAATAAACAACCAAGTATAATATCGTTGTCTCATTTGTTTAAATGGGTTCTCTTTATCTACTTGTATGACTTGTGAAAATCTGATGATGTTTTAGGTCATATTTATGCAGAAATCTAGAAAATTCTCATTCTATCAAGCACTACTGTAAATGAAATGGATGAGGAGCAGATTGTCTTCTGCTCATGTGGATGTGAATGTGGATGAGGGCTCTCTTCCCAGCATATTCACTCTGTTCCTTGGTTTTTGGCAGATGATGCTAAGCTTCGCAGCTTAGTGTGAATTCTTTCTGAGTGTGTACGTGAAAAAAAAAAACATTTAGCGAGTGAAATATGTGCACTTCAGAAAGATTTTGCATGTTTGGCACAGGTGGGGTCATGTGGTGTTTATAAGGCTTGCAGTATTTATTCTGAGTTACACTACAGCATTGCTGGATGCTTGTTTCTGATTGGAAAGGTTTTGATTAATTTTATTTTATTTTAATGGCAGCTCTGATAGTAGTTCCATCTGCAAGGCAAATCACAGGTTTATATTAACGTGCTTGTTCCAATACGTCATCAATTATACATGAGTAACAACTCGTTCAGAGGGACGTGTATGGTGGACATATGAACGGATTTTTTCAAATGTGGAATCACTGATAAAGTTTTACAGTGAGATGTTTATTTAACACTTTTGAGTGTCCACTGTCGGTGCATTGTAACGCTCAGACATAAAGCTGTAAAGCGTTTTGTAAAGCGTTGTAAAGCGTTTTGTGAAAATCTTCAGGACGGAGGTGAAACATGACAAATTGCAAAAACTCAACTAAAAACGTAAATAAAAGCATAACTTTTATTAGTAATTTTTTTTGTAAAAAAGTATAATGGTTGCTATAAAAACAGGAATAAAAGACTTCAGAATGTGCTTTTTTATTATTAATCAACTTTGGAGTGGTTAAAAGTAACTCCATTTCTCATCAGTCTGCTATACACCACCTTGTTATTGAGTATTTTCCTATAACAGCACATCCTGCCTTGTTCCTTATAGTACATCTGACACAGACTCGAACAACACACACACATACACACCAAATCTGACACAGTGTGGACGTGGTCTCACCAGCTCACTTTTGACCTCCCTAAGCCTCATTGCTGGAAAGAGCTTCACTCCTTGGCCTATTGTCTCTGGCCACAGGTTTTCTAGCACGTTCCCAGGCTCTGTTTCACATCCATGCCCGAGTCTCACATGTTTCTCATCTCTGCATGAGCTCAGCTGTAGCGCAAAAGCTATGCCTTTCAGCCACTTCATGCAGCTTGTGGTTCCAGAACTTTCTGCGGAAATCATGTGGTGTCATGGATGTCACTGTTCTTATACGTTCACCTCAATCCATTGCACTAATCATCTGAAATCAAGGAAGTATTACAGTTTTGAGGTACATTACGAAAGCTGGACCAGAAGCTCTAAAGCTGTGTTCTTTAGCTGCATTTGCGTCTACACTTTGGAAGTAGTAGAAAATGAACTAAAACCACCAAAACAATGGAACATTGGACACTTTTTTTGCACTTAGTGAACACCGGTAGCTAAACATAGCAAAAGTTATGGCACCACCAGATGATGCTATGGTTTACATACAGCAGAATGCAATACCGCTACTTCATTGTGGATGGAAATTAAAAGCAAAAAGTTTAAACCAGGCATTATTTTTTTAAAAATCAGTAGTAGTTATGTGAGCAGAGTTCTGTAACACGAGGTTGAGATGTTAAAAAATCTGCCATTACATATTCAAGAACATAGTGTATAGTACTTATTACAAATTATGCTCACAATAACCTAGCACTTATCTGGCTTCTGTATTGAAGCCAAATAACATTTTCAAGAAGCGTTTGAAGATTGTGCTATTCAAATTCACTTTTAGTTGCACTGGGGGGAAAAAAGCCTCAAAAATATTGCACAACACAAATGAATTGTTAAAATATCCAAATATCTTCCAGTATTTAATGATCATAAACTCTTCATTTATCATTAATAAATGTTTAATCCTGTTCAGGCCTGCAGTGAATCCAAGAATTCTAGGCATGAGGTAGGAATACACCCTGGATGGGATGGCAGCACTAGATTTGAAATGGATATTTTTTTTTACTTGGTCAGAAACATCCCAGTTCCCATCATAAACACAAGCCCAATCATCCTGGCACTCTTCATCCTACAGTGTACACAAACACACCCACACACTCCTACACACATAAAATGGTAAATAGAATTACTCAGCTCCATTTATCACACTTGACACACAGGGCTTGTGTTAATCCCTGCATACTATACACAGTCAAAAACGCTTGATTAAGTCTTGAACGTCTAATGGTTACAATTATTTTGAAGATGAAACTTGCTCTTATTAGTCAAACGCGGTCCAACACTTATGAAAAGCTACAATCTGCTCACCACGTACTGAGGTTTAGTCTAAAAAGCATTCTAAAGTTAAGATTAACTTAACTGGTAGAGAAAGTGTTTAATGATGCTGGTTCAAGGATGTATTAGTACAGTAGTTTGTTTAATAGAGGTAGTTGTAAATGTCCATTGCTGTATTCCTACGCTAGTGCACCATCCCAGGATTGTGAAAGGACTTGTAAGATGTACACTCTTAATTTAAATGTGTCATGTTTGAACGTGGTTTGCAGTAACATTTCAAAATAGTAGTTTGATTCCTGCCTCCGCCCTGTGTGAGTGGAGTTTGCATGTTCTCCCCATGTTTAGGGGGTTTCCTCCAGGTAACAACGCAGTAATAACATGACAACATGCTAATAATGCAGTAATAACATGACAACATGCTAACAACGCAGTAATAACGCAGTAATAACATGACAACATGCTAATAACACAGTAATAACATGACAACATGCTAACAATGCCGTAATAACGCGGTAATAACACGACAGCATGCTAACAACACTGTAATAACACAGGAATAACATGACAAGATGCTAATAACGCAGTAATAACACGACAATATGCTAACAACGCCGTAATAATGCAGGAATAACACGACATGATGCTAATAACGCAGTAACAACACAACGTGCTAACAACGCAGAAATAACATGACAAAATGCTAACAACGCAGAAATAACATGACAATATGCTAATAACACATTAATGGATATGTGAATGTGTGTGCAAGTGTAGGATAAGTGATACAGAAAATGGATGGATGAATTAAACGAAAAAGGAGATTGTGAGATTCTCTAGTGAATCCATTTACAGTATAAGTCAAACAACATCATGTGGGCTTGCTAGTTTGGGAAGCCCTGGATTAGTAAATTAGGGCCCTTGGGCATACATTATTACGTTACACACCCATTATGAGCATCTGAGTACCCTCAGTGCTATGCAGAAGGCATTCTCACCTTGTGCGACAGGCTTCTTTCTTGCTTTTCACCTCGCAAACTCATCCACCAAATTCACCAAAGTCCAACTCAGAGATCATGAGTGACAGCAAATGGGGTCCCGTTTCGATCCACTTTAATTTGGAGGTTTTTTTAATCCAACCCATTTGGGAAAACAGCCATCCCCTGGCTTCACTTTCCTTTTGAAGTTTTCTTTTCATTGATACACTTAGTGTGTGTTATTTTTGTTCCCATCCACTGATCTAGCTTCAGTTAAAACCAGATAGGACCTGCTCATTGATTACAAATTCAGACTAAAACTTCAAGAATATTTCCACATTTATTTCACATCCTGTCACTTTACATTCTTTGGCTTGTGATATGTTGTGTATTAGGTTGTGTGTGACAGCACAATGGCATTTCAAATCTATGCTCATCGAGGACCCTCTAGTTGCTGGGCACGTGCCCAGTAGGCCGGGTCAATAATCTGTTCCAGCAGTGGTTCTACCATTGAAACACAAGCCAGATCGTCATCTATAAATATGCCACTTAAATTTTGTTACCTGCATTTAAGAAACATATAATACAACCCCCAATCTGAGCACACACTTCATTCCCATGTAACCCCAGATTCTCCATTTGCAGATTGCCACCAAGAGGGGGCAGAGCTGATGCAAAAAAAAACAAAAAAAAACAAAAAAACAGATTTGATCTCAGATTAAAGACTCCAGTTTGGGCATCTTTGACCATGCATCCTTAAATCTGCTTGACCATGCTCCAGACATAAGTGGAACCATTTCTTCTGAAGACTTCCTCCAGTTTTAATATCTCAATATTTAACAGGATTTTAATTGTTATATTTCTCAGGCCTGGAATATTATACATACTTGTCATAATACTATCCCCCTTATGGATAGTTAATCTGTCCTTTACACAGTTACAAGAGAGGACTTCTCTGCAGTGTGGGGGGTCAGGGATGACTGGTTTGGCGTGCAGGAAAGATGGAGATTGCAGACTGGACTATTAAAATATTTTCAGATCTTACCATTATTTTAGCATCTTTCCTCATTTTTTTTTTTTTTTTTTTTCATTTTTAAAATTTGAGGTGCCCTTGATGTTTTAACATCCAAACATTTTATAACCTTCCATTATCTATCCATTCTACATCATGCACAATCAAAACATAAATAATTAAATATGAGAACGCAGATAACATATTCACATTTGCCAATCTTTTACTAAGGACTTTTACTGCTTTCCCATATGAGCTCTAAAAAATATATAGCTTGTAGTTGCACAGAAACCAAGATTATTAGTACAGGACTGTAATTCACTGTACATTTAAAAACCAGTGGAGGTTTTATAAATATGCATGGCCTCTCTCTGGAGTCTGGAACAGTGAATGTAGGGGGCCAGTTTGAAGTTCACTATAAACGGTTAAAAAAAAAAAAAAAAATGGCATTGAACCCTTATTAACTCCTGGAGTTTCAGATTACAAATTGTTCAAGCAGCAGAAAGATGACAATGACACTGGATACTGGTCAAAAAAAGCAAGGTTGCCTTCTGCAGAGGACTGTGTGCTGGATGCCATCCAGTTATTGTCATATTTAAAGAACGTTATGGATACGTCAGAGAAGTTTAACAGCTGTGGGATCCAGTGTTCAAAGAAATAATGTTGAATGATGTGAGTGACATGCTGTTATGGTGGGCTGAAAGGGAGTGTGGTTATAGTAATAGATCTCAGTATGATAGATTGTATAAAAGTAAATGAAGGACAAAGCGTTATGAAAAAGAACTGTGGTTATAGACGTAACATAGGTTTGGGGAGTGTACTGTAAATTCTGTTGATTAAAAACAAAGACAAAACAAGTTCATCCATGACTAAATCCTACTCGAAATTTACAATAAAAATGTAATGAATGATTCTCAATGAAGGAAACATGACAAAAATGTCAGTTTTTTGTTCTAGTCCTGTATCTTTTCCTCTCCTGTCTCTTGTCATTGGGCTGTTGACTAATTGTGTTCACCTATTCTGTGATTATTTTATAAATGTTTACCCTGCATTCTCTTTGTAGTGGTGCAAAATGTTTTGAGCATAATTAATGGCACTCTACCAAAGTCACAATCATGCTTACTAGCATAACATTTATTAAATACACCCCTAAAGGAATATTTTATTTCTTGGCCAAAGGTTTTGGGAAGCCAAATGGCAATGTGCATTTGTAAAGTGATCTAGTGTTCCTCATAAGATTTGAATTAAAACTGAATCAAGATTCCTGGTTCTCTTGTCACTCTATGTGTAGAGTTTCACATGATCTAACTCTATCCATATGGGTTTTCTGAGTGTTCTTCAGTATCCTCCCACCTCCCAAAAACATGTATAGGATTGGATATTTGTTTAAAATAAATTCCCCCTGGGTGTGAATGAGTGTGTGAATGAGTGTGTGTGCCCTGTGATGGAGTGCCATCATATCCCGGATGTATTCCCGCTTCCCATTGTTCCTGGGATAGGTTCTAGATCTATCATGACCCTGACAATGATAAAGCAGTTAACTTCTTTGAAATTTTTCGTTATAACTGTTCAGTGTTAGAAACACTGGACACATAGTAGAATGAGCAAAAGTAATGTGAAACAAACAAACAAACAAACAAACCCAAAAACTATGACTAAAACTAAACCCACGTTATATACCAAAAT
The DNA here is from genome assembly GCA_024331685.1 of Stegophilus panzeri. Lineage (NCBI taxonomy): Eukaryota > Metazoa > Chordata > Actinopteri > Siluriformes > Trichomycteridae > Stegophilus > Stegophilus panzeri. The sequence continues at coordinate 5,139,898 of JANDJT010000164.1, forward strand.
TAGCACAATGTTTGAGTGGGCATCTGTTCAAACACAGTGTAGACCAGTGGTTGGTGTTCTGTGGTTTCCTAAAGCCAAAGCTAAGCAGCACAGTTGGAATTTCACACTGGGTTAGCTTCCTGTGACATGATGTATTCGGCATGCTGCCATGCTTTCACTGTCACTGTTGAAAATCTTTCTATTTCTCTCTTTTACCCTCTTCTAATTTTAAAGTCTGGATAAAAATGTCTTTATTTACCTGTTTATTTGAGTGTCAAAATGTGTCATTTGAAACAGGGCAGTACATGCAAGAAAACCCTCAAACATCTTCCAACTGAAAGAATATTGCATGGAAGAGTGGTTAAAAATTCCAGCAAGCCTGGTGGACAATTGTTCAAAACGCTTACAAGAAGTTATTTCTGCTAAACGAGGCAATACTAGCTTCTGAGGCTAAGGGTGTACTTACTTTTTTCCACAGAATGGCTTGCTTTTCTCCCATAGACAGCTCTCTGATCATTGTGCTGGCTTATCATTTTTAACAACAAATGCAGTGTTCACAAGTGAAACTGAAGCACACCTGGGTAACAACAAACACCTGTCAATCAAAATATTTTTGCTCACCTATGAATTGGGTTGTCTGATACAAAATGTGCTATGTTCTATATCATTTAACACATCATATAAATACCAGGAAATAAAATTCAAACTCATTTGATCTCAAACCCAAATGTCTTCAGTTTACATCCTTATATTCTTCTTGTATTGTACTCTATTTCTTATATGCTTGCTTTTGTCTTTCAGGATGGAATGCGATAAATGTTCTCACTATATTTTATTGGTTTTGACACTTTTTAAATATGTCATGCTGTACTCTTCTCCACCCAATATATTCCACTTTAGTAATATTTCATCAGGAGGGCACTGTGCATTTAAGCAATTATTAATCACTATCGATGCATGTTAAGCAGTTTTCCATCCTCACTTTCATCCCTTGAGGGATTTCAGTGGTCTTTCCACTATGCACAAATTGCATGGATTCCTCAAATTGACGATCTACACCCTGTCCCCAGGCGTTGTGTCACTGGATGGCTGCAAGCTCTCTCCTCAATCGCTCCTTCAGCAAAGATGAACAAAGAGTTCACATACCGAAGGACGTATGCCTGGAGTATGTTCTGTCTAGGTGAAGGCTGTAACTTGTTTGGTTGGGGGAAGAGTGTATGTGACCTGCAGCTGTGTAGCCTGGAGGTCACAAGCTCAGGGAACAGCATGTACAGAGACATCAGCGTTATACAAGACCAAGCCATCGAGGTTAGAGACAAGTAACACCTATTCAGATTTATTTTTCTTTCTCTGTGCTTTAGATTCTTCTCGTATTCCAAAATACATACACAATTCATTTTTTTATCCATTCATTCATTGATTCAATTCCAGTAGCCAATTTTATCCTGGTTAGTTTAACAGCCCTTTTTTTTCAATTTCTGAGATTGATTGATTGATTGATTTTTTCCAGTGAAAATCCATAAGAGATGCTAACCTTTGCACTTCACTGTATGTAGCTACTGGAGTGAAGAATATACGTCTTGGTTTGCTGATATTTCGGGGGATTCATTCATTCATAGCAATGAGTTCTTTTTTTATGCTTGCTTGTTTCTAGAGGCAAATTTTAGTAGCACTCTTGTTCCAAATTATGCTATATTTTATCTCCTTGGCTGTCAGCCCTTAGTTTGTGGACCTTTCCCTTTTACAATAAAGGAAACAAACGATTGTGTATCTGGTTTATATGGTTGTGTCACACCAGTGGAAAAAAAAAATTCTTAGTTCAAAGTTCACACAAATTATTACGTCAACATTAGATCCCTAGAACATGTCAAAGATCACTTGTGCCAGAGAAGAGTTTGGTCTTGGCTGTAATGGGCAAGTGTAATTACTCAAATAATATTAGTTTAAGTCTAGACCAAACCTCCTTCTTTTAAATTTCTCCTCATGCAATATAAAAATCCTCATTGGTGTGTTCTTTCACTTAACTTCAGTTCAGTTACTTAACAAATACTGAACAATCTAGGCTAGAGGTATTCAATGAAAATCCAGTTCCCTAAAATCTTGTCCAGTTTAGTCCAGTGAACTGTTTTCTTTTTAGCATAGCTTATTTATTTATTGTTTGTTTTTAAAAATAGCATTTCAAAATGCACTTAATTAGTTCTTTAAGCTTAACTTAAAGGATTTAATTAAGTGTAGTAAATTGTTAGTGTAGTAAAGTGTAGTAAGTTGAGTAAACACAAATCTTTATAAGTTAGCTGTACTATACTATATATTACATATTTTGTCCTTGTATCATAATAAATACGAGTGAGATTTTTCTGTGGTTTGGAGTTTATTCACCTATGTTCAATTTCTAAATAATCTTTAAAAGTCATATAGAGTAAATATGGTATGTACATTTCTAAAGAAACGTTCAGGTCCCACTTTATACAGTGTTTCTACTACACACATAAAATGTACATACATGTATAATATCTCTACTGAGGTACACACTTGCTACAGATGGATAACACAAGTACATCTTAAATGGATTTCATAAATACACTGGTGTATTAACATCTGTACAGTATATCTTTCCATGACATTTTAACTAACAAAGTGATGGTAATTATTTTGGTATGAACTACTTATTTTCCAATAATATTGACTTTTTGCTTTGATATCTGTGTACAGAGTGGGAATAGCCATGGGCAGTTCTTTATGTAGTTAGTAGGTATGGTCAAATTCAGATTAGTGTTAATTAAACCATTTGATTATCGCAAAGTAATATGAAAAGTCACACTTTGAATCATTGTGGCAAGACAACATTGCACTATAATTGAACTGTTTATTTAACTACATAAGCAATAACAGGAATGACTTTTTTCTCCATAATGGAAGGTAAGCAGTTTATAAAACAGAAAAAAAGGTTTATAGTGGAGTCAAAAATCCAACTGAAGTGTATTCAGTATGTGCTACTGTAACCCATATAGCATAGTTACATAATAATTGCATGTTTTGTTTGTTTGAGTACACAGATATTAACTACATGGTTCATGTAACAGAAAAAAATGATCAGATTTATAGCGGAGACAAAAAAAACCAAACCAAAAAAAAAACTGATGCTGATACACACTGTAATCCATCTGTAACTGTGAAATTCATCCTTTTTTCTTCTTTTAATTTTGTTTTCTCCTTTGCTGATGCTGGCTACACAGTTCATATACCAGAACAGAAAATATATGTGTTCGGAAAAAATGTTTCCATACATTTTAGATAAAGAATTTATTGTGAATTTATAGCAAAAAGATAAACATCTAGCATACTAATGGTTAAAGAAAGCATTCAAGTGAGAGAGAGAGAGAGAGAGAGAGAGATAGGATGTAATTACCATATCTTTAATAATATGAGGCGGAGTGCTAAATACTAAGAAACATGCAGAAACCCAGCACTTAGTGACACCTGCTTATCACACACTCCATCTGAACATTAGGAGCCTTTATTAAGAGTCAGATAAGTTCATTTTCAAAGAAACAGTAGCTTATGTAACACAATATTCCCCCATACACCCACCCCCGTCCCCAAACACACACACACACACACACACACACACACACACACACACACACACACTTACACACTTTCCATTTTCTCCTTTTTACACATGATAGCCTTGACACAATCTGGCACCGAGCAAGAGGGAAAAGCGGTACAAGAAAAGCTAGGAGAGGACATGCTTTCTTGGAAAGAAAGAAAAGAAGAGTCTGTGTGTGTGTGTGTGTGTGTGTGTGAGAGAGAGAGAGAGAGAGAGAGAGAGAGAGAGAGAGAGAGAGGGAGGG
>JANDJT010000164.1:5143963-5163056 GCA_024331685.1 Stegophilus panzeri
TGTGTGTGTGTGTGTGTGTGTGTGTGTGTGTGTGTGTGTGTGTGTGTGTGTGTGTGTGTGTGTGTGTGTGTAAGAGATTGAGTGTAGGTGAAAGGAGCTGCAAGAGCAAGCAAGCACGTGGGTGCACACTTCTATAAGAGATAAATAAAGAGAGTGAGAGATAGAGAGGGAAGAAGACAGAGCTAGAAGAAGCACAGGGCAAGTTGGGAAGCAGAAACAAAAAAGAAAAAGAAAAGGAAAAAAGAAATAGAGATATAGAGACATAGAGATAGTGTACAATGGACGACTATGCCCTGTCCTTCTGGATTTACATGGGAGTGATGTCTGTGTTCCTTGGAGGTACACTGAAGAAGTTCCTGGCATCTCACGTCAGTGCCGTGCCCTCGCTCGTGGCATGGCTGGGTGCCATGCTGCTGGTGGAGAGGCTTTGTGCTATGTGCATGCCCGCTGTGCTGGCACTCGTCGTCTTCTGTGCCACCTGTTGGATCTACTCGCTGTGGGCTGCCCCGGCACCGGTCCTGCCTGTCGAAGGCAAAGCCGTTCTCATCACAGGTAAGCACCATGAATGTGTGAGGAAAAAACTAACTCAGCACATCTATCACACAAATCTCACTTGAGTGATCATGAGTATTAAAAAGGCATTAGTAGTAGTAGTAGTAGTAGTAGTAGTTGTTGTTTTTTTATTATTATTATTATTATTATTATTATTATTATTATTTATTAAATCTCTATCTATTTTAAACATCCTTCTCACAAATCTGATGCCAAACCAGTTTCATGCATGAAACTCCAGTTTAAAAAAAAATAATAATAAATAAAAACACAATAAAAGTGGTATATTTCAAATATCTAATGAATGAATTCTCTATAAATAATCCGAAACCAGGCTGAGTTACAATGTTTCATTAACATACAAAGGGCTCAGATTAGATCACATTTGATTAGATCAGATTAGATTAGATTAGATATGGCCCAAAAAACACTTCTAAAAGTGCTCATCAAACACCCACTGTGTGCTTCAGTGAAGACAAATGATCAGTGTGATTGAACACGAGTCAGTATGTACAAAGAGTGACCCGCCTACCCCCCCCACCTCACACACACACACACACACACACCCATCCCACCCAAATTGTTCAGAGTTCATTTAAGCTCATCTGAAAAGGAATTTGCTGTGCACACGGTGACGGTCAGTCTAATGTTGTCCTTAACACAGTGTGTGCATTTCCTTGTCTCATTTAATTATATCATAACGTCAGCACTGTCAGTATCTTTGCAAAGTCCATATGACTCGGTTGGTTGGAGTTGGCTGCTGGAAGACGTTATTATATCACATATCAGGTTTCTCAGGTTGTATATTACACTTGGGGATGTTTGGGAAATCCTTCGGGTCGCAGAATCCAGAATGTTTCTCTGCATATTTCGTCCAAACACTAAGCTTCAGAAAGCTCATGACTAATTTGGCATTGGAGTGTGTGCGTATGTGTGCGTTGGGGGGGGACGACAATTTAGCTCTTTGTCTAACATAACGATAAGGTTTCCTGAGTAACCTAAATGCACCATAAAGTCCCATGAGAACTGAGCAAAACTTTTTTTTTTTTTACACAACCATTATTAACTGTTCTGAACCATCACCTTGTACAGACCGAATCAAAGTTCCAGGAAATTAATGCTTTTATTTGTACGTAATCGAGTTTGCTTCTGGGAGCAGTGACTCTCTGCTTTGAGGTGACACGTAGACCAGCATCAAGAATGCAAGTTAGTGCCACCTGGCACTCGCAGTCCCCTGGTATACAGCCCATGTCTGCTGTTACACCCCGAGAAACAAATGCTCAATTTTGCACTTGATGCACTAGGAAAATGTAGGTTACTCTGTCTGTGCCAGCATAGAAATGTGTTTGTTTTTCCAGCCTCATTCTGCTGCTTATCTCCTCCTTGCTTCCTGAGTCACACGTACACGCTGAATGAAGCTTTGAACTTTGCTTCTACTTTTCCTTTGTAGGTAAATCAGGCTACACTATGAGAAGGCAGGGCATCACACAGTGATGGAGAAAGAGTTGTGACCTACATTGTGGAGCCAAAACAACTGTATCAAGCGCATATAACCAAAACAAATATTATCCCTGTTCTTGTTTGATATCATTTTGTTAATCTAACAAACCTGTTCGAGACTGAGATCATTTAAAGGAGATTATAGCCCTGGTTTAGGATCGGGATCTCATTTGGGTTCCTTAAATCCCCAAAAGGCTGTCTACTGGCATGGCAACAAAACCAAACCCCTGCTTTTTATACAGCTTTTTTTTTTTTTTTTTTTTTTTTTCGTTTCTACTTGAATTTATGTTCAGTGTAGGAAGGTATACTTTGTTCCTGGATTCTAAGCCAAATATGCTTACATGTGCAGTGCACCTACTCATTGCATATACATGTTGCACATTTCTTAGCGCGCACACACACACACGCGCGCACACACACACACACAAGCAAGCAAGCAAGCTGCCAAGACTTGGCACACAAACTGCTGCGCTGGACGGAGTCATTCCCAGCAAAATCCCCACTGCTGATTTAACACCCACAGTGTAATCATTTAGTTTTAGCATGGACACAAATGAAGACCGTAGATTCAATGCACTTGTATATAAACCCTTCACTGCGGAAGGGTTTATACACACAACATGTGTGGCCTCCTGACTTCGACACCCACCACTTCGGGAAATTTTAAATAAATAAATAAATGAATTAATTAATTAAAGTTAGACCTCTTATTGAGGCAAAAGCTGAATAGAACTAACATTCCACAAAGACGAAGTAACACAGCTGGTTGAATCGAGTGCGCGTCGAATTACCCACACATTCAGCCAACGCCATCTAGGGACATGAATATGCCATGACCTTCATATCTCTCTTTCTCTTGCTGTTCTTACCTTTTATCATATTTTAAGCATCCGACCTCCCTTTCTGTTGAAGCAACATTTGTTTGTCGTAGTCATAGCTAACATAACATCTTAAGAAGACGCTACACATCTTACGAAGTATCCTAGCGTTACAATCTTAATAGCATTAGCTGAGAGTAGCTAATAACAAACTGAAGAAATCCAGTGCTGCGCCTCCAAATAATGAATATCGTTGACATATTTAACGTGACGTTCTGTTTTAATTTGTAGTGGGTGTTCTGATTTTATTCGAACTAGCCTATCGTAAGAAAATTGACAAAGTAGTTCAGTTCTGCATGATATGACATTGGTAGTTGTCATAGTAGTAGTAATAATAATATTTATAATAATAATAATGTCTTACATGGGTAAAGCACACTTGACGCTTTGGGTGCTCTTTAGCTACGCCCATGGTACTTATTTAATTAAATAAATTCAGTGCAGCATTTCTTTTTTTTTGGTGTAGGTGTACTGGAACCCTCAACACTATGACTAATTGGACTACTATAAATCTGTTGCATAAGTGCGAGCTGTTCAGTGCCAATCCTCTTGTTGGAGCTTGTGCTGCTCTGATAGTGTTTCAGCGTACACTGAGAATAACATGGTAGCAAATGAACAATTTGCAACAAATACAGATCAACTGAGAGGAGAGAGAGAGCGTGAGTGTGAAAACGATGAGATGAGATGTTTGTGAGTGTGAGCGTGTGTGTGTGTGTATGTGCATAGCTGCTACTCCTTCAGAGTTTTGGCATGCCTTTCCTTTACTCAATGTCCCTGGACAAGCTCCAGAACGCAGTTCATGTCCAAGTCCAGCGATACACTGAACCGTTTTCCTGAAATATAAATACCGCTTTTACATCATCAATCTTTCTACACGTTATACAATTTGGCTGACCTGTTCATCCAAAGTGACTTACATTTGATCGCAGTGTTAAGGGATCTACAGTATTAGATTGGTATTTGGATTTGAACTTTACCAGCTTGGGGTCAGTAGCCCAGAACTTTAACCTCTGAGCCACCACTGCCCCAGTCACGCCCGTGGCTGTAGGTCACCACAATACTGCAGTCACCTACACAACAAAGTAAACAGATATAAAGACGGATCAAGCAAAAATGATATGAGATGAGATGATTCACAAATATGTAGCATTCATTTATTCATCAACCTTAAAGGTGCCATAAGTGATTTTATGTCTGGACACTTTTTTATAATCTCCGTCAGTCTTTGCATCACATTCTGGTATCTTCGGTCAAATCTAAAATATTTTCTCATAGGATAAAATCTCTTGGCCGTCATGTTGCCTGACAAATCTGAAATTTCCCCACCCTGCAGTAGTGTTTGGGCATTTTATCCTGGTAATGTGCATGTGTGTGTGTGTGTGTGTGTGTGTGTGTGTGTGTGTGTGTGTGTGTGTGTGTGTTTTGGCTGCAAGGTTTTGGACAAAATACTGAGAGGAGGGGCAAATAAACCCATTTGTTTGGGAAAAAAAATGACTGATTATAGCTTCAACAGAATGCTTAAAGCAAAATGCTGTCAGTATTGGAGGTAGGGGGATGGACAGGTACATTTTTGATTGATCTGCTCATCAACAGAAAACAGGCAGAGGTTCAATCTATCAGGTAAACAGTACATTAAAAAGGCAATCGAACTCACAAAAGTGAGCTTGAGTATTGTTTTTTTCTGTTTATCACTATAAATTATAAAGGTTCATTGTTTTTGGAATAAGCTCCACATCGAACATCACCCTGACCAGGATAAATCAGGAATGAATGAATGAATGAATGAATGAATGAATGAATGTTATCTAGCTATCTGGCCTATTCATTCAAATGAGGTTTTTTTTTTTGTTTTGTTTGTTTTTACATTTTTCATAGCAATCGCAGGAAGATTTTTAAGCCTTGTCAGATAAATTTGAGCTTTCTTCTCTAGGGAAGCCCATTTCCACCACAGAGCAAAAAAAAAAAAAAAATTTTACGGTAATTGGAACTTTATATCTCTGAATTGCGACTTTATTTCTCACAATTTTGACTTTATATCAAGCTAATCTGCCTTTATTTCCTGCGATTGTGAGTTTAAATCTCACAAGAAGAAATAAAGTCAGAATTGCGAGATATAAAGTTGCAATTACCCTTTTTTATTATTATTTGTTTATTTTTCTCTGTCACTGAAACAGGCTTCCATACTTCTCACTGCAAAATGGATTTGAGGTCAATTCCAATATTTAGTAACCTTTGTGCAAAACCTGAGCTACTACTGTTATCATTTCTATAGTAATAACTGACACAGGGGCTTAACTGAAACCTAAAAATAAACAGAACATATTTTTTTAACAGTGTTTAGTTTAACAAAGAAATATGACATTAACATTATGGATGACATTTATGGAAAGAGTCTCCAGTGTCAGTGCTTTATAACAGCAAAATATTCCACCTCAAGAAAGTCTTTAGGACAGGGGACGTTCCACAACATTACGTTTTAACTATAAAACAGTGTAACGTGACGTGACGTGACGGTTTTGGAAAATAGTTCACTTCAGGGTGGTGACAGTAACTCCACCCAGTCACTGATTATTTTCCGATAAGCACACCCCTCAAGTGTTTCATTGTTTACTTATTAAACTTAATTTATTGCAAATTGCCGGAATCCATGGCTAGTGAAAAAGGTTGCAGCTCAGTAGATATATGCAACAAAGAGAACAAAGGATCAACCAAAAACATCAGACTTTTTTTTTCTCCTTAGTTTCGAGAAATAAATCAATAGTCATTACTCATTAATCCAACACTGAACGTTAGATGTGGAACAGTAGCAACATTGAGGTGGTTAATCTTTGTGGCATACCTGTTCTACTCCCAGTATAAACACACACACACACACACACACACAGCCCTGGAACACATCTAAAGAAATGGTGTGTAGATTTACTCGATACGGTAGGGACTGGCATGCACGACTGAAAGAGCTGCCAGATTGTAACCGTGTCCTCAGAAAACCTTGAGATGAACATTAGTCTGAAATCATGTGTGTGATATTATGATAACAGCTGCAGTGTGTATAGTATATAGTATAGTATTTAGCACTTTTACACATGAACACATACACAACTCCAGAGGAAAGGTGATGGCCTGGTGTAACGTGTTGTAAAATCCAAATTTATGGATGCACACAGCACTAGCTTACAACTTTTTTATTGCACATTCCATAATCTCCTGCAGAGAACTTATGATAAAAATCGATATATTGTATTTATGAAGCGGTGTTCATAGAGCAAACAGAGAAAAGCTCAGAGGTCAGACCAGGTGGGAATTTTCTTCCTTGTTTGTTTGTCTCTGTTCAGCTCTAATCTGTCTGATGAGGTTAAAAGTCCAGCGGGGCTTATACATTTATCCGCTTATAGCAATGAGGTGTTTGGTTTGTCATCAGTGTGTTATAATATACTTATTGTCAGCATGTGACCGGTGTCACACACTATGAGTGTGTGTGTGTGTGTGCGTGTGTGTGTGTGTGGGCGGGCATTATTTTCAAAACATTATTTACGAGCTTGACTTGATGATCACAGGGATGTCATGTGAAGGATTTGCATGATGCCATCACAAAAAACAAAAGATGTTATTAGTCATGTCTTGCCATCTTCTCCTTGTACCTCCCAAGCTAATAGCAACATCATCGAGTGAAAGTAAATGTCACATTTAAAGAAAGTAGAGTAAAACCTTTAACATTGAATCAGCTACTTGTTATAAGTAATAATAATAATAATAATAATAATAATAATAATAATAGTAGTAGTAGTAGGAAAAAGAAGTTGGCTGGTGTTATATAGAGTATTGACAGTTTCCATATCATATCATATAGTGCACTGGTGTAAGGGATTATAAGCTTTATATTTACATCAAATAGACAGCCAGAGGTTGATTAGCCTAACTCATGCTCATTCAGCTGAGCCTAACACTTTCTCTTTCTCCATCTGAAGGGTGTGACACAGGGTTTGGGCATGCTACAGCAAGGCGTCTTGATGCTATGGGGTTCCAGGTGTTTGCAACGGTATTGGACGCAGACGGTGACGGGGCGAAGCGTCTGAGGAGTAGCTGTTCTCCTCGCTTGACCTTGCTTCAGGTGGACATCACTCAGCCACAGCAGGTTCAACAGGCTCTGCTGAACACCAAGGACAAGCTGGGCATGAAAGGTGAGAGTTCATGCAAGTGCATTTGCAACACTTGACACAGTACCTATGTACATGCACTATGTATTACCCATAGTTCCATTTGTTGATACTGGTGCCTGTTCTATCTAAAGATGCAGCAATGCAGCAGCACTTGAGTCTTTTAGTCTTTATTTTGTCCAGCTATCTTACCTTCTCACAACTTTCATGCTGGTACCACCATCAACATCATCACACTCGCCATCTCATCAATCTATAAACTAGCCGAACGCGATTGCGTCATATAGTTTGGATTGCATTCTGAAACGTTGAGTTTAATGTTTGTTCCAAAGTTCACGCTACTTCTGCTTCTACTTTCCGATTAATATGGTGATTAACACTGGTGAGTGCGTAAAGGAGCTCTTGCTCTATCGGCAGTTTCTCTAGTGCTCATTTTTCACAGGAATAAACCGAAATACAGCAACAAATCACAGAACAAATTAGCACCAGAACCACTAAACACATCCGAAATATTTCAATATGTTTCTGCGTGGACGTTCCCTTTAACACCTTCTTGCAGAAGTGTCATCCTCTTGGTTTCTTTTTCTCTCCGTTCCCGGTCATTTCTTGGCAGGAACAGCGAGTTATAAATAAAATTTTGAACACACACTGTAGAGTAGCAATGACCTTTTTAAGGCAAGTACAGATTTACTCTCTTTGGATGACTTCCTCTACTATTGTTTACATTTCAGGAGTCGTTTGAGGAAAAACAGAGTGTGGGTGCATTTACATGTTGGTAATCGTCGAGTTTGGAAAAAGTCAGTCATTGACGCTCAATAATGCGTGGCTTTCTTGCTGAGCCATATGTATGGCTTGGCAGCGTATCAACTGCACACTTTATTTTCAAACTCAAGCGAAGTGCAAGCTGCCTAATAGGCCAAACATACGGAAAAGAGGTTTCTTATTTCCAGCATAAGAGTCCAACAGCCTACATGTACTTCTTCCCCTATTTCAGACTGCATGTCATTTGTAAATGATAGATGTACAAGGAAAGTTCAGCAGAAACGTGTTGTATCCGGTAATAAGAGAAAACAAGGAACCATATCATATTATGACGAAGGACATGTGCCCTCTTGTGCTCTTGGAGCGGAATCCACACTCTTACACAATGTATATATAGTGTATTAGTGGTTTGTTCATCTCCCATAACACTTTTTTTTTTTTTTTGCTACAAGAGGGTGCATGTCCTTTGAACTACATTTGCGCATGTCCTTAAAGCACTTTCCGCTCTGAGTGATGAGTAAATTGAGTAAGAATATGGTGATGCGGCTGCTTTTCTGTGGAATTTTCTTATGCCAGTCCAAAAACATGCAAGTCAGTAGAGTGTGTGTGTGTGTGTGTGTGTGTGTGTGTGTGCATGATGCCTTGCGTCCCATCCGAGTTGAATTCTCCCTCCTTGCTTCTAGGATAAGCTCCAGTTCCACCACAACCCTGACCAGGATAAAGCAGTTATATAAAATAGACAGCTAAAGATAAGAAAAACATCGCTTAGTCTTTTTCCAATCTTTTATAATATATCTTCATTATTTCGACATGTGCATTTCGAGATGCTTTTCTGCTCACCGTGGTTATACAGAGTGATTATTTGAGTAACTTCAGCCTTCCTGTCAGCTCGAATAAGTCTCTGAACTGTCTTATCAGTTAGGTGTTTCTACCTGCAGAACTGCCACTCATAATTTTTGTTGTGGTTGTTGTTGTTGTTGTTTTTCGCACCGTTCTGTGTAAACTCTAAAGACATAGTGTATGAAAATTCCAGGAGATCAGCACTTTATGAAATCCTTAATCCAGCCTAACTAGTACCAATAACCATGCCACAGTCAAAGTCACTAAGATCACATTTTTTCCGTCATGGACATTAACTGAAGCTATTGACCTTGATTTTATGCATTGCATATCCCTAATAAGTGGCTGTTGATATAAATAGGTGAGCGATTAAAGGAAAAACTGGTGGCTGTGTGCTTTCCAGGTTCTCTGTATCATTACACTGTACAAAACAGAGAAAGACAGTGGCTGGTGAAGCTTATCCATGTTCCAACATAAAAATGATATATGGTTGAAAAACTTAACGTTCACTACTAAACTGCTAACGCTGTGTAATAAAAGGAATAAAACTGATTTTTTTTAAAATTTATTCAGTTATGTGTTATTTTCCTAAAACAGCACGCCACACCGTAATTTTATTTACATATTAAATCTAACTCTTTTTTTTTGACAATTCTTTTGTCTTTTATTATGCTTTCTCAGAAGGTCTATAAATGTGTTACTGCTCTGGATAAACATATCATCATAAAACTCTGCTCTGGGATGATTACAGAGACTCCCAGTGTTCACTACAAATCACCGAAACAGCGCTCCACAGTGATGTGCTTTTCCCTTCCAGAGACACAAGCCATCAAATACATTTAGGCATGTCCTTTATTTGCGCCAGTGCTAATTAGCTACAGATAATACAGTGTTTATTTCTCTGTTTTGTCCATTGCTTGAAGGCGAGTCTTCACCAATCCAGATGTCTGTAAACATTGCGGTCAAAGCAGACATGCAGGAAGAATTAGTGCAAGGAGATAGAGTATATGTGTGTGTGTGGGAGAGACGGTGACCCGAGGCCAAGCCTATAAACAAAACAGCTGGGCTTTCACAGCTGAATACGTTCTGCAAACGAATTAAAAAAAAATAATAAAAAATGAAAGACAAAGTGTCATTTCTGGCACTTGTTCATTTCATTCTCTACATATTCAGCATAGTGCAGTTCACAGGAGTATAAGAGAACAGTACATCAGCACATCTCCTTTGACCTCTTAATACACTCCCTTACACTCCTCATGAACATGCATACTGTTCTTATAACAATAACTTATTAATAAGCCACAAGTTGCACCAATTCACCTTTAGTCATGTCACAGTCACAGGTTTTGAAATGTAGTTTGGTGTCTTTGGGTATCTTGTAGGCCTGTGGGCTCTGGTGAACAATGCAGGAATGTGTGTGAACTTTGGAGACGCCGAACTCTCGCTCATGTCAAACTACAGAGGCTGCATGGAGGTGAATTTCTTCGGAACCGTCTGCGTCACCAAGACCTTCCTCCCTCTGCTGAGACAAAACAAAGGCCGACTAGTGACAATCTCCAGTCCATCAGGTACATATATTCTTATACACACATCAATTCACACACATAAATCTGATTTCACTTCCTCATAGAAGTTTTTATGGTCTTTAAAGTGCTTACAGATCCAGGAAATATTCAATCTGACCAGTTTTATGGAGTTTCACAAAACCTGCAAGCAAAATGAATTCCTTAATTATTCATCTAAAAATGGTCATATCTAAAACATAACTAAATAACACTTTATCCCTTTAGGACACTTTCTCTTTTCTATTTTGGTGACATAGGCAGGGTTGTAGCAGTTGTAGAAGAAGAAATATGCATCTTACTGTGTATTTCTGAAGAAAAACATCCTCATAGCCACGTGCGCACTTTATTACATGTCATTCGATCAAAAACAAACCAAGCACTAAAACCAAGCTGAACTCCCAGTCTGGACATGAAATGCATGCTTTAACAAGATATATTTCTTTTACACAATAGCTTCTGGTTTTATTTTCACTTTACCTTATAGAGAAGCAAAAAATATATATATGTACCAGCAAAAATTCACAAATGAAATGCCAAAACAAAAAGAGAGATAAAGTTGTAAAGGCTGGCCATGATATTCAGCAGGAGGGCTGAAAACATTCTACAATCTATGAGTAACTCCAATTACTATTATGAGACCATTACGATTTAGCCTTGTAGCATATGGTCTTATCATGCACAAACACATGAACATGCTCATTAAAAGAGAGGAAGATTATGCCATTTTGTGAGTCAAGTGTTCAGAATCATGCCATGTATCTTGACACCACTGTCACTGATACACTGATACTGCAGTCTGGGCTAGAAAGAAATCAGCCCCAGCCTCACTTCATACCTGTGTATGTTTACTTGACCACTGGTGGTGCTATTGTTCTTGGTTGTGCAAAAAAAAACCCAAATAATTCCCTTTTGTTAACAGCAAATAAGACAATGTGGATAGCAAACATTTAGCCTTATTTTTAAGTATTGTAATTGCTTCTTGAAAGAGGGGGCAGGGTTTAGCTATGTTAGTCCAATTATAGCTAAAAGGAAGTGAGGATTTCAAATTAGGTTTGATTTAATTCTCACATAACTGAATACTTAAACAAAATGTAAGCCTCCACGATCAAAATATTTAAGAATTTTGGCACAAAATGGACTCCATATAGTTCTAGCTAAATAACCCTGAATGCCTATATATCAGTGATTTCTTGTTTTCCTCCAAAAGCCTGAAGTGCAGGTGTGTATACATGTGAATATCACAGCTTCATTAGGTCCATCCATCCATCCATCCATCCATTATCCATACCACTTATCCTACACAGGGTCGCCGGGGAGTCTGGAGCCTATCTCAGGGAGCTCGGGGCATAAGGCGGGGTACACCCTGCCCATTGCAGAGCACACTCACACACACGTTCACACACCTGTTCACACACTATGGACAATTTGGAAACACCAATCAGGCTACTACGCATGTCTTTGGCCTGGGGGAGGAAACCGGAGTATCCAGAGGAAACCCCCGAAGCACGGGGAGGATAGGCAAACGCCACACACACACACACACACACACACACACACACAAATTTAAATCCTATTAGAAGACCATCAGGTGCATCTGGAATTAGTCAGTGTTCACCTGTTAAATCTTTAAAGACCATTTACAAATAAAATAGAAATTTTAAATCTCATTACCTACCATTGCAAAAACACTAGATAAATCTGTAATGGACACACACACACACACACACACACACACACACACACACACACACATACTTCGTAAACTCGTCTAAGACTTTATCTTATCCCATTTAAAGACCTGGAGTTCTAAATGTCCAAAAATTTCTAAACATAAATCTAGTAAAAATAGATCTAGAGGTTGACATTCAATCCCAGATTGTTATCTCCCGGATGTGTCTGACTGATGAGGGCTCAGTGATTACCTCCTCTGAGAACAACTCCTGTCTCGCTCTCAGATGAACCCGATAACACGAGCGTCGTGGCGTTGCTTTCCTTCCTTCCACACTAGTGATTTTTATCGCACCTTGTTTACCGCCATCATGCCAATTCCAGCCACGACCTGGCATGCTGCTATCTGAGTCCTGGCTGAAGAACTGGCATCCAGCCCTGTTAAACAAAGATGTCTCCATCAGAGGTATATCACTAGGCAATGGGGGCAGAGTAGGGTTTTTTTTTGGCACTTAAGAACAACAGACGCTACCATGTAATGTCTCCCTGCCATGTTCCAGTAAGCCTTCTCACAGGTGGGCTGTGTTTTCAAATGTTCTGCAGATCCTGTGAACGGTTAAGCTGGCACTGCTTAAAACACAAACTTCTCATCACCCGAGGCAAAACCACATGTTTATATATAAAGCAGCGCAATCTTCAATTAACCCCAAGCAAGCTGTACTCGTCCTGCACTTGTGAATAGTTCGGTCCTGGCGCAGTGCCGTCTCGTTGATTCGTTCTTGTTGCCTGGATCAGCAGCTGTCATGGTATATTTGAAACAGGCACTCCATCTACTAAGCCTGGAGAGAAAGCTAATCTGTCCTTTACGTGCACCTCGTGCATTTTTTTGTAGCTTATCCGCATTTACCAGCAAAAGAGTTCACTAATAAAAGTACACCATAAAAAGCTGGACAGTAAATCAAAGGACTGAAGTGGTTTTATTGTGTGTTTTATGAAATCTTGTGCATGTGGTATTAATAAGGGGAAAATAAGCAAATGGCTTTAATAATTGATTTAATGGACAAAAATATAAATCAAGTTGACTCCTTGGGGTACATTTACTCACTCTGTGTATGTGTGTGTGCGCGTGCGTGTGTGCGTATGTGTGTGTGTGTGTGTGTGTGTGTGTGTGTGTGCACAGGTGAACAGCCCTTCCCATGTCTGGCATCCTATGGGGCCTCAAAGGCAGCACTAAACCTCTTCATTGATACGCTCCGTCACGAGTTGGAGCCATGGGGGGTCAAAGTGTCCACGATATTACCTTCTTCTTTTAAAACAGGTGAGGAAATATTCACATTGGTTCATGAGCTCGGAATATTTTTGTGAAGTGGGTCCGCTACATTAATGTGGATGGCCTCAAACATTATTACGTCAAAAGACTACAATTGATTTATGCTACTGGCTACTAGCTAGTGAATATTTAGAGTAATCTGTAATGAGAAGTTGAGATCTCACAACATACAGTCATCCAGCACACAGTCAAGCAGATTATTTTAAGTGGTTTTAAATGGACCTTTGTTCAGCAGAGTTTCATACAGCAAACAGGTGTGGTTTCCATCACCTCCTTAATATCGTTAACCAGGGTTGCCAGGTTTCAGCAAAATTTCCAGCTCTACATCTCAAAAACCACACAAAAGACTTGAAACTAGCCCAAAATATTTTCCCATTGGAAAATGGAGACACATTTTACTTCTTTTTTCTTTTCCAGCATTTGCGTGGGGAAATAAGTATCACACGCACGTGGTGCACATGCATTTCTGATGTACAGACATTATCCATTTCACAATGCCTCTTTCTTTTACCCAATCTTTGCAATATATATCTTACAATAGAGACGGTTCTGTATATCATAGACACTACTGTCCACACTTACACTTTGCCTTTTTTGAGTAAATAAATTAGATTTAATTCTGATTTGCTATAAAACAAGATCTTGGTGGCCATTGGAGCATAATTTGGGGTAAAAAGTAAGAACCTCCTCCACTGAATATGCGTATAAAGCAAGCAAGGGGTAACACTATTCCTGCCCAATGGGCCTCTATTAGTGCTTATTGCTAGGATCATCAAATAAAGGACCATGAGTGAGGGTTTTTTTTTCTTCAGTTACATTAAAATAATGTAGACTCTACTAGGCTACTATAAGCATAATGCTAATGATTACTATTACATAACATGATAATGTATCTAAGTAGTTTAGGATGCACAGGGGGAAAAACATGGTTTGTATAGCTACCTTTTGAAGCTACAAATTTAGAAGCTTAGCAGTGGGGGGGAAATGAAAAAGGCTTAGCCTCTAAGGGTCAATACTCACAGACGATCTTATTTCATGACATAAAGTGCTGAAGTTATACAAAAATCAATAGATTTCTGAATGTAATGGAGCTTTGTGTTATTTTCAAGACCCTTGAAAACTTCTGGATGGACTAATACCTTGTGCAACATCTTAAAACAAACCCCCGTTTCAGCTCTTTTAACTGAAACCATCTCTAGCTCAAATTCTTTGTTCAATTGTTAATTTAACAGGCTGCACAGACAAAAGCAGTTAAAGGATATTAAAGGATATTACTAGATAAACAGCAGGATAAAGTGTACCCAGAGCCATGTTTACATTCCTCTCAATTCATTCATTTCTAATCTCTCAGTCTTCTTCCCATTATTCTGGAATAGGCATTAATCTTGGAAGCCAATCCCTTTTTTGCATGACCTAGTAGTAGTTGTGTACATCAGAAGATGTTCTGGTTTACTGGAACAAAAGCGTGGATAGATATATAATTGTTATAAACGAGTGTTAAATGTGCTACTGAAAAACCATGCATATTTTATATCTTGGATAGAGTTAAGATTTCAGCTCTTACCTGGAATAAGACGCTGCCACTTGTAAAAGCGCATCCCTTTAATTGTTCCTAGGACAGAGCAGTAACACCGAGTACTGGGAGAAACAGTATCAGCACCTTCTTCAGAACCTGTCGCCGAGCCTTTTAGAAGAGTATGGCGAAGACTACATCATGGAGACCAAGGACCTCTTCCAGAATTTTGCCAAATCAGCCAACGAGGACCTGAGCCCTGTCGTTAACACCATCGTGAAGGTACTTCTCTCGCCACAGCCTCAGGTACGCTACTATGCCGGGCCTGGCGTCGGCCTCATGTACTTCATCTGCAGTTACTTCCCCCAGAGCCTCAGTGACAAGTTTCTGCAAAAACTCTTTATGAAGAAGAAGGTGATACCACGTGCACTCAGGAAACAGAATGAGCTGAACCTCATCAAGGACAACAACAATGACATCATCAGCAACAACAATAACATCACCAGGATGGAGTAAATCTGTTGTAGTGCCATGTATATAAAAGATGCTAGAGGACCACTGATGTAATCAAGTCATAGTGACCCAATGCCAATATGTGTATTTGTTTTTGTGCTGCTTTATATAATGTATAAAGCATTATGTATTTTTCTTGTCATTTTGAAGGGATTGTTGAATGGGTTTGCTTTATGAGTAACTATTAAAAACTATTTTAATAGAAATTAATATTTGGTTTCCCCTCAATATCAGCTGATCCATTTCCTCCAAAGTTCTTTGGAATATTAAATTTCACTATGTGATAACACTAGATGTGTACAGTTTTATACACGTTCCGATTTTCTGTACTTGCCTTGGTAACTCCACAGATAATAGACTTTAAGACTATAAAAGACTTTATTTTGCTTACAAAAATCCTTCAGTTGGCATTGAAGCAACAGTGTTCATCACTACACTCTTAACCTCAGGTTCATAAAGAGTACACCATTGCTGCTACTGAGTGCAAAATTCATTCATGGTTCTAGTTCCAGTTCATCAAATACATTCATCTACTTCATCTACTGTTTGGGGTATGCTGAAACTTCATTTACAGCTTACTTAGCCAGCTACAAGCAATATAATGTCCATCCAGAGACAAAGTGTCCCACTCTCTTGTAAATAATGACATTTTTGTTAAGCAGATCAAGCAGACCCGCCTATTTACATCCAGTTTTATTCCCCTGTTTGTTTGGTTTGTTATTTTTCCATGTCACCATTATTACTACAAATCAAAATATTTATTTCTGTTTCTCTATGAATCACTTAAACTGTGAATTTTTATACAGAACAATTAAAAGAAAGAAAGAAATTGTCCGCTTGTTCATTCTTAGATCATATTAAATTTGACTTTTTAAAGAAATCCATTTGCAGTGTCATGCTTTCCTTGTGAAACAGATAAGCAATAACTTTTATTAACTTGTATTAACAACCTATTTTCCCTAAAAAAAAATTTTTTTTTAAGTTTCTGATTGTTTTTCACTTTATTTGTATACTTTGCAATTTCTCACTGAAGGTGGGAAAAGATCTGACATGGTTTATTTTAGTGTCATTCTTTTACTTCATAAAAACTTTTTCTTTTTTTTTTCTTTTTTTTAAACATTTTAACAGGGGAGTGTAGACTTTTTATATCCATTGTACATTGTATGTATATTAGAGGAAAATTATCAGTGATGGGATGGTGTGACAGTCCCACACACATCACAGACAAATCCACAGCCAAGTCTTAACCTCCTGGCAGAGGTTAGTGGTATAAGAATAGGCTTTTGGACCAGGGACCCCATTAACACTAAAATAAATTCCACAGACCCCCTCAGCATATTAGGCTCATTGACCAAATGAATACAGTATTATTCTGGCTATTTATTAGAGCCCTAAAGCTTTTTTTCCCCCTGAACATTCCAACAACAGAACACATTAAGCCTAAATTGGCATTATTGGCAGGCTTAAATGTTTTTGAGTTACTGAGGTTTAGATTAAGCCCATTCAATTGAAGTGACCTGTCAAAGGCTAATAACTATAAGAACTCAAAAAGAAATATAACTTTGATAATTGTGGATTTAATTTCCAGCAACAATATATATTTTTTCACTGACCCCCTCATCTATGCTTGAGGGACCCCAAGGGTACCCGGACCCCACTTTGAGAAATACGGATTTGGAGAAAAAGTAAATAGTTTCTTCAGCTGTTTAAGTTGAATTGTTGTGTGTAAGGTTTATTTTACATGTCAATTTTCTCATTTTGGAGGGTGCCAAAAATTCGAATCTGATTATTGAATGGTCAGCAACTGAGAAAGTGGACAGATTTAGATATATTTCCTTGTTCGCTCAGGAAATAGCATCCTGTTCCATTCCTGTGCTTGGCAGGAGCAGACACAGTGTCCATGATTCTTGGAAATGACCTTAAATTACCTGGAATCGGGGATGAGAACAGAACCACAAGGGAACAAGAGGACCACGATTTCCCCTCTCAAATGGGAACTTTGGCCACTGGAGTGGGGTTACAGTGCCAAGTATTTAGCTGCTGTCATGCATGTTTGCCTCATTAATTGCATATTGGTTTTGGACAGTGTTGAGTTTCTTTAAAAGCAGACACTGTGTTGTTCACAAAAGGAAGGAGAAGCTGCACATCACTTGAAGATTGGGGCATGTATTTGATGAGCACTTTGCTCAGAAACAGTGCCAACATGTAAACAGTGAACGGCTGAACAGCGCTCATGTAACATAAACAGTTGTACTGTTGTACTTCAGGTCTGAATCTCCAGGAAAAAGCAGACCTTAAATTTAAAAAAGGACAGACGCCTGGAAAGCGGCGATCAGTTAAATCATTTTTACTAGGCAATACATTTTGTTCTTAAGAACTTCAGAGATAAGAGTGCTAGTTTCTCTAGAGTTTCTGTGCTACCTGAAAGTACTGATAGGACTTTTTCAAGCTTGAAAAACACGATGAATGGAAAAACATATGCTTTGGCCTTCACAAAGTAAATTGCAGGCCAATGTCCATCCAGTCCCATTTGCCATTTGCAAGTGAAGACACACATGGTCAATTTTATGTCTTTAGAAAAGGAACATAAAACTGATAAAGGGGATAATTTGGGCTGGATTAATGAGTGGAGAACAGGTATGGGGTTTCAGGCATGGCCTTTATCTCAAGAATCATTTAAAGTTAACTGTTCGTTAACAAATATTTAGTCCAAGTGACATACGTCTTGGTATAATTCGATGTTTCAGGATCAAAGATTTTTTTTCTCCTCTGTTATATTTCATCTTTCATTTATTTTCAACTTCTCTAAGCATGACTGATCTGAACACAGACCACATTTCTTTGCCCAGTCTGAATCCATGCATCCCTGTGAAGCCTGTTTCTTTGATCAATCCCACGCCAGTATCCCTCCAATCAACAGCAACTGAACTGAGTATACAAGAGGAGTTTATAAGCATATGAATGTCACACATGCTCGCAAACTAGGGCATCTACTGTAAACATTGGGATATTATGATGTACAAGCAAAGCTTTTATGCATTCACAAACTTCAATCACGTTCAAGTTCAAACATCAATCACGATTTGCCTCCCTTGTGAGCCAAAAATCTGTCAAATTCTTTCTAGTATAGCATTATGCAAGATGATCTGAAACAACATTGCTAGTATAACCCAATTACAGCTAGCATGACCTGAAGGACAATAGAGGACACGTTGCTTTAGCTTGATTCCAAATCAACCACTCAGAAAGTACAAAATGTTTCCAGGAAGTCTGTCCAAGATTTGTCATTTCAGACCAGCTGTGCAGGAGTGAGAACTAGGATGTAAATGTTTGCTCAATCTTAGCCAAACCACAGAGGTTAAGAAAAGACAAAAGAGGAACCAAAACAAAGATGTGACAAGTAAAAAAAAAAAAAAAGGGCAACAGACTGCACCATGTAGCAATGCAGACCAGTTGTCATCTGCCCTGTTTCTGGTTAATGTACCTTCTACATGATTCACCTCCAAGTCTAATCCAATACACCTGCTCCAGATCATCAGAACTGTAGAAGTACATATGTCCAGAAGCATGATAATTGCTGTAGAAATAAACTAATGAAACATTGCAGTGTGTTCCAACTTCACCTCAAAGCAGGGGTCACACAGCTGAAAATGGGCCATCTGCAAGCCGTGTTTTAAAGTTTATTACTTCATCATGTCATCAGACTCACCATTTTCAGCCTTATCAATCTTAACCCTTAGAAATCTACATCCAGTTTAATATCTAACTTTCAAAATAATAACTTACACACACACACATATATATATATATATATA
>JANDJT010000164.1:5169771-5184155 GCA_024331685.1 Stegophilus panzeri
AAAGCCACACCCCCGAACAACAACCAATGACAAAACAGTTGTCAACATCCGAAGAGCATGCGCTCGCTGAGCACTCGCGCACGTAGCTCGTGCATGCGCACGCCCCCTCATCTCTCGGAACGCGCTGCCAGAAGGGGAGATCATGACATTCACGCGTCTCACTCTGGTTGCTAGGCTATTTGGTCGCGGCATCAAACACGTCATTGTTCGGTCAAATTTATTCAGCCTTTTCACTTATTTCGGTTGCCGAACATTTGGTGCATCCCTAATATATATATATATATATATATATATATATATGTGTGTGTGTGCCAAAAAAATATATATCAGAGTATTTAGTGTTGGCAAATGTATTAAGGCAGATTATTTTGGATTTTTGTGGAATCAAGCCCAACACCACTACAATGATCATAAAAAACCCACACAGGACGGTATGGAGAAATGAGGCTGGGGCTGATTTCTTTCTAGAACAGACTGTAGATTCATGCAGCCTATCAGTGACATGGTGGGTGAGTATACAGACACACACACTAGACTTGAACTTTGCTGACACATCTGGCACATGTCGTGAGCAGTTATTTGAAAGAGCATGTGAAATAGTCACAGTAATTATTGTGAACAAAGTGATTCTTTATAATTCCTCAAACTGTCTTTACAAAACTAAAAGCAGACTGACTAATCACACCTCCCCAAACAAAGTATTACACAAAAGGACAAATGACAGAAGAGTACGTTTAGTGTCTTTTTATTCTTAGGAAACACAGCATGAACCCAGCAGAGAATTACAGACTTAAAATCGAAGTCAAAATCATGAATGCAGCTGCCTTTGACTGTGTGTGCGATTGTTTGCCTCACCTCATTATATAATGCACTGCTCAATCCTGATATTTTCATTTTCATAAGCTACTGATTACACCTTCCGTCTATCAACCAGAAAGTATAGAGTCTGTGGATGTTGTTTTTTTTTTAACTTAAAGCTGTTTATGTGTAAATTTCACTTGATGCAGAACTAAACCCAGATTCAGCATGATGCACATGCTTACTTGCTTTCGTTAGAATAGTGGATTTTTAATGATCTCCAGCGTCTCAGCCACCCATACTTTACACACGCATCTAATTAGAGAGTTTCTCTCGTGTACTACATATGGCTCTGAGGATTTGGATCCTCGGATGGGAAGTTAGGAACAATGTTTCCCTAAATCAGCAGAAAAACTAAAGGCACCACCAGTAATTATAGGGATTTGTAATCCAGAAGAAAAGGAAACCCTTTGTGCTGAACTCCACAAAAATACTGGCTCTAATTAGAGAACAGTGTATGGGACCATAAATGCTTAGCAGTGGCTGTGTATTCAAGACTTTCATTTTGTTCTACCTAAAATGAAATGTTATAGAAAATGTCTTGTGTGGCACAGGCTTTGGTTTGTTGACTTCCTTGATAAACGTTTGAACCTGCACTAACTCAAGGTGTTATTTCCTGTTTTAACAGCTCACTTTTTTAAAAGAACATGCCACGTTTGAAGACTTGAAGTTGTGATTGTCACTCATAAGATTGGGTTTCACTGCTGTTCTTTGTAGACCTACATATTTTCTAAGTAACATCCTGTGCAATATGGCTCAAGTTACATACATATTGTTTTTCCATATTGGTGCAATAAAATAGTAATCTCATGTGTTTTACGAACAGGTATCTATCCAACATAGAAAATATATATTTTTTTACATGCTATACTATGATAAGAGAATGCACTGTAATTGAACTGACACACTGGCAAAAATTTCCATTTATCATCAAAAATCATAAACGTCAGACGCAGAGGCAACAGATAGAAATACTTTAGAGGAATGTCAGATGTGTGTGTGCACATGTGCTAGAGGTAAATGAACTTTAAGATTGTCTTGTTGTCCCTGCAGATCAGTTACCGGTTGACATAATTTGGTGGTGTTACTTTGTCTGTCCTCAAATAACTCCAATCAAGAGTCCTGTTCGTTTTTATTTCTTTATAAACCATAATGCTTAAATGTTTTAGGGCTGGGTGCCAAAACTCCAGAACTTCCTCGTTTAGCATTCTACCACCTGATTCAACTCATGAGCTTGAAAAGTTTGATATGATATGCATATGATAAGTTTGTTTTAGTGTGTGAAGAAGGGGATAGGGAAAAACACCTGCGTGAAAATTCTCTATGTTTTCGCATACTATGACCAGTAGGGGTTGGCAATACTGCCTTCAACTAACAACACAATATTTGGGAATATTCTCTGTGATAATATTCTGTAACAACATGGGAAAACATTTTGAAAATATGTAATTTCACAACAAATCATACATAATTTATTAGTACTTATGGAGTGCAGCCAACCGTAACAAGTGACCACTTCAGTAATTTCATTCCAGTGCTTGATTATCCTTTTGTTATGATGTATAAGTTAATGCTACGTTACAAATTACAACAAAAAAAAAACATTTCATCCATGAAGCGGAGAAAGACAGGTGAATAGAGTGAACATACTTTTCTTTACTAAATAAATCAAAGTGGTGGGCAGCGGGTCAAACTCAAGTTACACCCGTATTATTGTGAATGGCATTAAACCGTTCATCCCTAATGATCAGTCTAGATCTAGGCTCGGTGCTTAAGGCTCTGTGGATACAGATCAGAATGTTGAGAGTTGCCACTGCTAAGATGCCACTTCTGGACCTTCAGCATAGCCCATGACCTCAATAATCTCAATTGTAAGCCATTTTGGATCAAAATGTCTGCCAAACAAGTAAAAAGTGAAATGATGATAATGTCAAATAATGCAGTCACCCCATAATGTACTTGCATAGTTGCAACTGTATCTACAGAACAGCAATACAAACTATGACCGGTCCAATAGCGCCACCTGCTGGAGGCTTAGGGCTGTTTGAAAGATTTCATATAGGAAAATGCTTATGTATGGAAATAACCTTTTTTTTTTCCTTTACAGAATTACAAAAAAAAAAAAGTTAAAATGTGGTTGGTCAGTTTTAGTAAATAAATATTTAACACCATGTCCTACATGTTTAATAACAAAACCCACAGATAGATTTAGACACAGAATCCATATAATTCTCTCCAACACAAAACACAAGCAAGATAACAGAAATACAGTAATTTTTTTTTTTTTTTTTTACACAGCACGGGATACCTGAATGCAAGGTCATATTTCATATTGAAATCATATTCTATTCTTATATAGGTCCAACCTTTCACATTTGGCTCTCGTTGATAAAATTTGATCTACACCATAAGTTAGTCAACACTAATTTACAAAAACAGAAGAGCACAATTCACATTAGCTTCAACACACAGACTAATGCATCCATACACAAGAAAAATCAACACATGTCCACTTAAGCATGTTTCTATCATAAAAGTTCACGCTCATATTTTTTCAACCGATGCTTTCTTAATACTCGTTACAACCCGATAAGGTTGAGCCAGAGAAGTATGATCGTGATGGAATTTGGTTTACAAATGGAAAGCGACATGTCTGTACAGTAAGGTTTAATTTGGAGACACTCAAACATTTTAATGATTTCTTATAATAAGCTAAAATAATGGAATGTTTAACTCAATCAATCATGCAGTCCTAAAGTCTGTAAAATGTCCAATTATACTCTCTTGCTTTATCCATAGTGATGTTCCAGTGATCTTTTTCATTTATTTATTTATTTTACACACATCTTGGTACTAAAGACCTTCGGTTCATCTGAATAATAATGCATTAAAGTAAAAGACGAACAGTGGATCTGCTGATTTACAAAGGAAAAATCTGTCACATGTAGGACCAGGATGTCAGAATAGGTCAGACACTATAGACATTAGACACAGCATCTACAACAAAATGTTGGTGTGTCGCACGATTAATGCTATTTTGATCCCTAAGTACCATATTAAAGTGTTCAACACTTTAACTGAACCAAGAACCACCATGGAAGGCTGTAAACGTGTTAAATCTCAACCAGACTAAGCTGCTGCCTGAAAGCTGGACTTCTAGACAAAACATACATCATTAGATATTATAGAAATGATTCAAAATATACAGCACTTATAAATAACAGGGTGTGAATGGACAATTTCAGACAAGAGTTAATCAGAGGGTCTAACATTAGAAAATGGGAATATAGTTGTCGATCTTGGCGCGGTGCCTCTGCGCGATACACTCTGCGATCCACACAATGTTACGGCATTCCTGCTCCTTCAGCTTCACATAAGCGTAGAACACACTGAAGTGGAACTGGTTAAGGAAGGCCAGTTTGTTCAGCATCACCTGCACGAATTACAGTCATGTAGGCTTCATTAGTAGAGACGAACATAGAATTTTTTCAACTTGCTGTTTGGCACGCAACACTACCAGGGCGGTTTAAGATGATCTATTAGGTGGGTGCAATTCAGTTCCACAATAGTGTATATTCTGATTACTAAGGTCAATTTTGTTACATAAGTCAATGCCAGAAGCAAACATTGTGGTCGTTTTGGTCCTCTCTAACCTCACTGAGCTCATTGTCTCCTCTGTCCTCTCTCATGATCATGCTCACCTCATGCTCAAAGAAGCGATCCTCCAGAGTTTTATCACCTGGGTTACTCCCAGCACCCTCAAACAGAAGCTTGTATTCCTGGGAAATAAAATTAAGACACAGAAAAGCGGTTTACGCAATGTGGCCAAGTCACATACTTCTTTTACCACATCAAAATGTTCTTTGCAGCTTAAAATAAAAATAAAAAAAATCAACAACAAAAAAAAACCAAGATGAGTCACTGGGAAGTTGGATTCCGATTTAATACTCAAACTGTGTTAACTGGGAAATGGTAATGAAAAGGCATCCGGGGCTTAATGTTATCTACTAAAGGCACATTTTAGTTAATGATCCCCCCCCCCTTCGGTTGCTCCTGTTTTCGGGGTCACCACAGCGGATCACCCGTCCGCATATTGGTTCTGGCACAACCCCGTCCGGACACAACCTA
This sequence comes from Stegophilus panzeri, assembly GCA_024331685.1. Lineage (NCBI taxonomy): Eukaryota > Metazoa > Chordata > Actinopteri > Siluriformes > Trichomycteridae > Stegophilus > Stegophilus panzeri. The sequence goes on from JANDJT010000164.1 coordinate 5,174,758, forward strand.
CCCCCTTTCTGAGCTTGGGACTAGCACTGAGAGTGCACTGCTTCATGCAACCCTCCAGTGGCTGGGGTTGGATCCCTGACCGGCAATCAAACCCGGGCTGTGGCCATGCTAGCGCCGCATGCTAACCACCAGTCCACCAGGGAACCCTATTTAATTTAATAAAATAATATTGAAATATTTTCCCAGAAATTTTTCTGTCAAGAATACACACACACACAATATATATATATATATATATATATATATGGGATGGAGAAGCATTTATTAGGAGCAAAAGCCAAGCATTTATTACTGAAATGACAAGTGTTCGTTTTGAACAATTTACATCAGACCACTCGTATTGATTCATGTGAACTCGGAAAGTTCAGCCGAATCATTTTATATAACCTGCATTTGCACTAGTGTTCTGTGAGAACTTACAGGGTAGTAGTCAGCAACCGCTTTGACCTGCTCGTAGTCGTCAGCTCGAGCCAGTTGTGCTAGGCCTTCTGGGTAAAGCTTTCCACAGTGAGGGAAGAGTTTAGCCCGGTCCTCTTTAGACAACTCTGTCCCGAATGAGTTGATGGTGATTATAAAGGCCCTCCGGTCTGCCTCAAACTGAATGGGGAAATACTCATTTAGAATACATGCACTGGTAAAGCATCACCATTCTAGCAGAACAGAGACAGAATGGATTGAAGGATAAGCATTATTTTTCCATTTTCCAATACCAGTCTATTGCCCGTGTTGCCGACAATAACCATTTTTATCATTATTATCATACACAATCAATTTAGAGTTGTTTTTTTGTTATGTAAAGTCTGTGGAACAAGTTAATTCCTGTTAATTGTCAGAGCTGCTGTTATAGAAAATTAATCTCCTAACAGGTTTTAACATGCATTGCAGCAAAGGCTTACGCACTTCCAGAATAGGGCACATCGTGTCTGCTGTGGTTCCACCTAGATTGGTGCAAAACTTATAAAAGGCCTCAAGATATGCCTGGAAAAGAAAAGAAACGAGTCATCCGCTGTAATAGTGCTCTTTGTTTAATTTCATTTCAATTAATCACATTTAAAGATTCTCCTTGGGAAGTGAGTTGCGGTTGTCACCTTGTACAGGGTGTTACGGATGATCTCTATGTTCATCTCATCAAGATCCTGCTCCGAGATGCAATCCTGGAAGAAAGCGGCTGAAACAAGACAGATAGGTAAGTAATGTAGAACCAATTCCTTTATTATAAACATTGACGCAATTAGCACCTAGCTCATTCAGACAGCCTTGGTTGTAAATTAGCCGCTTACTCAAAACTAAGCGCATCCTTTTTTTTTTTTTTTTTTTTATGAAATAGTATTAAACATATCAATGCGTGAAATGTGAAAATACGAACGTGACGTAATCTCTTTGATAAAGATTTGATACGCAGTGAAGAAGGCTTATGCGATATAATGATTTTATAACGTCTCTACATGATATTACACTGCCACGATATCCAGCCATGTTTACTATTATGTTATAATAAAAATTATTATTATTATTTAATCTCTTTGTCTCTCTCAGTTTTTTCTCTACATGCTGTCGATTGTGTACACCGCTGTTTGTGACCCCTGTAATGTAAACGCTAATGGTAACTTCAATATTGCAGAAGTTCAACCTTACATTAAAATGTTTTTTGGTCATTTTTTATTTTACAGAGGACAAAATGAAAAAATTACAAACTATATGGGGGGGGATGAAATGCAATTTAAGGAAAAAAATTATAGAGCCCTAAAATTGTTAAGCCACTTGGCCGACCTATCAAGTTAACTTCTCACCCAGTGGTGTATCAACCAGGATGGCGTTGTAGAGCTCGGCAGGGGTCTGGGCAATGTTGACGGCCTCCATCTGCTCAAAGCTACCCAGCGGGTGGCATTTAGGCACCAGCTCTGAGATAGACCTCTGGTGCAGCGTGCCCGTGATCAGCAGGATGACATTATCAATCATGTAGCTGTACCTGCGAGAACAAGAGCACGACACAGCTTTTACACAGGTTTGTCAGGACATTAGAGGTCTTCTTATAGCTGACTAACAACAGAGCCTTTAAATGCAACACTGCTTCCTGGTATTAATAAAAACAACCGGCATATTTGCAACAATCGGGAAAAACCTAATGTTGGAAAAGAAGAACAGCGGGTCTGGAAATGAGTGATGTCACACTGGTGATGAACAAGCATTCAAATGTAAATTCTGATTATTAATTTACTATACATGATATATTGTGTAATAAGAACATACAGTTTGAAAGCTCAAAAAGCCTGAACAATACAAGTAAAGGTTCCGTAAAGGTAAAGTCAAGGCCTGAACAATACAGGTAAAGGTGCCGATTTTATCCAGGGATTCGTGTGTGGAAAAAGGCTCTAATAAAAGCCGACTAACCTGATTAAATTATCTGCTTGCATATTTTCCTCAGCTGAATAATTTTTTTTTTAAATATAAATGCTGTGGATTATTTACGTGATGAAATCCATGAAGCTGGCCAAAGGCTCGTACGACTGATTCCTCATGTGGCGGAACTCCACCACCATCTTCTCCTTCAGCTTGTCATCGATGACAGATACGGTGAGGGGAGACGCTTCATTGGCCAGAAAGCTTCCATAATCCGTGCTCTGCAGGTGAAGCTTCAGATCTGAGGGGAAGACAAACGTCAAGACAAACTGAAGTAGCACAAATCAAATTATTTTCAAACCGAATGCAAGTAGTTTTAGGAAAACGACTACCCTACTTAGTATATAAACAATCAGGGGTGTCACCGGAGCATTTTAATTAGCTCTGTTTATGTTCACGATGTGTTATGTTTAAGATGTTACGGTATTTAAACAGTGTCTTTAATGGAGAGCGTGAAGGTAGCAAGGTGCTGTGAACTGCGCTTTGATTTGTGAGCAATATGTAGACCCTGGTGAGCGAGAAGAAAGGAAGCACACGTGTCTCAGGACACATTCACACCTGGCGTTAACGTGTACGTAAGTGGACGGCACTGAGTACAGGTCAAATGGATGAAAGATGTGCACGACATCTTTCCTCCTGCGAAAATGATGTACGAAATCCAAACGTAAGTAGTCACAGGAGATGTGTTCATAATTCCAGGCGTGAACAGCTACGTAACGGCTTGTAATCGGATCTCCTGAGAAGGACATTAATACGAGGTGTAAAGAGGGCCTCGGTGCTCACAGAACTGAAGTGCTCCCACGCACAACAGGTTCTCTGTGTACTTCTTCTTTGTGTGGGTGCAATTCATGGCATCTTGCTCTCATTTTAAATGACCACGCTCGCTAATACTGCTCTGCACGCTCATGCTCTCTGTTAAAGACACTGTTTATATGCCATTTTCTGTACCGCTTATCATACACAAGGTTGTAGGGAACCCTGGAGCCTATCCCGGGTGACTCGGACAACCTGGACGGGGTGACAAACCATCGCAGGGCACAATTGTACATTCACACACCCATTCACAAACACATGCATTTACATTACATGGTTCAAGTGACCCAATTCAGATTTTTTCCTCCCGTGTGGCACAGATCGGATATGACCCATGAACGTGTAAGCAGGAGGAAAAAAGCCCTCTGATATCCTCAGATCCATTTCAGGCCTCGTTCGTATGTGGGAATAAATCTGATATGAATCAGATGCGCGCATTTGCGTCTGCCGTGTAAGCGGACAGATCGGATATTCCTCTGTCAACATGAGTCGTACGTCATTGAAAAAGTGACGTTGGCGAATGACGTGAACTAGGGGTTGGTGAGATCTTATCGTTTGCGATATACCGGTAGAAATTCTCCCCACAATAAGAATTAAGTCTTCCCGCAATCATAACAACGATAAAGCCTAGTTGATGATGTATTTCTGTGTGCGACGGTCTGCGACCTGTTCGCAGCTCATGTACAGATCGAAAACAAGTACGGCGGAAGACGGAGTTGAGGCTGTGGATGAGTTTATCACTAAACGTGGAGCCACTGTACCTCTACAATCTGGAACTGGTTTAGTTACAGAAAATCACAGCCATCACTTGTAGCCAAAAACAGTGGTGAATGGTACTATATTTATATCGTCACCGATATCGTTATATCGCAATAAATAAATGCCAGAAAATACCGTGTATATATAGTTTTAAGTCTATATCGCCCATCCCTAACGTCAACTCTGATCTACACCAACCGCGAAAACACAACTCTCACCGAGGGCTCTCTTCTTTTTCTCTCTGCCTTAAGACTCCGGTGTTTTGCTTTCCTTTAAATGCGGTGTGGAAAGCAAAACCTTGTACGATATTTTCATCTGCGTCTGATGTAAATTGCGCCGTTTTTAGTTCGTTTTCGGCCCGAGCTTCCCGTAACGTTGACCCTGGGGTGTTTTACGAAGTATCTAGCGTAAATGCGGATATCGGATATGGGTCCCTTTTAAAAGAAGATGTAAGCGGGTCATAAAAAAAAAAAATCGGATGTAGTCGAACAAATCAGAATTGGGCATCAAGACCTGCAGTGTAAATGCAGCCTTAGAGATGCCGATCAGCCTAGTGGGGGACGAAACCGACGTACCTGGAGGAAACTCCGTGCACACAGAGCAGAGGTGGGAATCGAACCCCCGTCCGTGACCCCCGTTTAAACGACATAAGATGTTTTATCCAGTTACTTGTACTGGAGGAAGATATTTTCACACTACACAGTTTGCAGTCTGCCATCTTTAATTATAAAACACATCCAGATTTCAGTCATTTCTTAAATTTGTTCATTAGTGTGACACTAGGTTTACAGATCACAGAATCGCATGGTATTGGATGCTTGTATCAGAGCAATAACCGAGCACAGTACTGGACCGATACCAGTATCGATATCGCCCTACGTTAGACATCTCGGCAATTCATTGGTGCATGACAGTGGTGTTAAAACTTGTTCCCACTATGACAGGGACGTATATAGATGTTTTATTTTCCAAGATTGTGACAGAACTGTTTCCAGTTCCTCAAACTAAGATGCTGAAAATCCGTGTGACTCAAAGAAATGCAGAATTTTTTTTTTTTTTTTACTGATGGTGAAACAAATCCTGTTCGCAGTGCTGCACGATGGCTATAAAACATATAAACATATAAAACAAAAATAATAATAAGAAGAGGACAAATCTCATCCTAAAGATTTATTTGAGCTGTCAACAGACATAAATAAAAGAGTTACTGAGGATTTCAGGCCACTGCTGTATAAACTGTACCGCTTAGCATAGCTACATCATCACATGACCGGTGAGTTAAGCAGGAGATGTCAGGACTGTATTTCCGCAATACAAGTCACAAGATAAAGAGAAATATTTTTCACACCTAGGCGGGGTATGAACAGCTGTCAGAAAACACCCGGCATTAATATTTACCAAACAGGTCGTTTATGCCAAATAAATGAACCCAAGAACGCGTTAGCATAGAAAACTAGCCAGCTGACTAACAGACCTAGCAATAGTTTGCTAGCTGGCTAGCTAGCTAGCTAGCTGTCTAACGACGTTGTGGTGCTGAATACAGAAACGTTCTTAGTTTGTTTTTGTTTTATTTATATAACTTTAAAAAAAATGAACCTGAAAGCCTAAGGTGTTGGCCAGCAGGATTACATTAGCTAGCTTTTAAACTGTTTTACGCTAGCTCGTCAAATCGCGGTGTAGCTAAGTAGCTAGCGATATACTTTTAAGTAAAAAGTATAGTACTGGCTAAGCGTCTTAACCTCCTGCTATAAAAAATAATAATAATAAATTAACGCTACTACATAAAGAAAAAATTTAGAGAAACATTGACTTGTATGAAGGTCGGACAGCTAGCAAAGAACTGATGAATGTCCGGGCTCACCTTCCAGTGTTTCACATTGAACCAGGTTCAGGTAATCGCCCTGAGTGAGGATTCCTGCCTTAAATCCTCTCACTAGTCCTTCCAAATAGCCATTATCCACGTTAAAATATAATTCCGAAAACGGCATGTTGAATAGTTCTATCTGTCTGTCTATTACAGGATATTAAAGCCTCAGTAAGAGTGTGTGTGTGCGCGCGCACGGGCCGGACTACAGCGGAACAGAGCCGCTCATGTGACAGATCACGTGATCTAGCTGTGCGCGTTCTAGTCACTCTTATAAACTAGCAAAGAAGAAGGGTTTCCATCGCAGTTTTGCGCAAAATAAAAGCGATAGCCTATTTTAAGAATGTTGACAAAACATGAATGCGAATAGTCTGTGTTTCCATTAAATGATGTTATGTTATGATGTTAAAATCTGGGTTTTCTCCTCTCACCATAGTCATTACAATTAAACATGGTGACGAATCTCCAAGATATGATGAGTGTTGGCACTGTGATTTAAATCGCATCCACCGCAATAGCCGTGGTAGTGTTTAATAGAAGGCAACGAGGACATGTAATGCACGCAATCAGGGAAAGGCAAGCCGCTTATACCTGGCAGCGGCCACGTGTCCGGGATTTCTGGGAGATCATAGTCTGCAGTGATTTTTACAAAGGCCCTACAAAGATCCTAAACTTCAGAAGGAGTCGCTTAACATTTGACGAGTTACGCAACAAAATAGGACCGCTCGTGGCGCCTGCCGTATCTTGCACGAGGGAGCCGGTTCCGACCGAGAAGCGCATAGCCGTCGCCATGCGACGAAAGTGTTTCCGTTTCATTTTTTCGAAATATTGCTTTGTCGGATTGTGTGAAAAACCCACCACATGCGAGCATATAAACCTTTTTGTGATATTTGAGCTTTTTTTTGTTTGTTTTTTTTCGAAAATCACACGTTTCCATTAGCCGTTTTTTAAACAGGTTAATGGAAACGCAACTAAAGACTAAACATAATGTATACACCAACGTGAAAAGTATTATTTCTTTTAAATGTTATTTTAAACATTTTATTACTGTAGTGAAAATTCAGTATTGGAATTGTATGGGCGAGAAAGAAAAGAATATATGTATTCAATTATATATTTTTAATTTTTTTCCAGGGGCCAGGCACCCAGACCAGGGGCATAACCTGGCCTGGGCATTTGGGGCTGTAGCCCTGAAGATTCTTTAACACACATGTGTGTGTTTATTAAGATGAATCTCTACACTTGAAAATGCAGACTACATGTAATCAGCATGTTTTTCTTCCCTGATGCTGTGTAGAATGATAAAAGTGAGTTGATGTATGAGCCAGAAGCAATCTTGACTTAAATGTACATTATAATTAGGTAAGTGCTCTATGACTTTTCCCCTCAACTAAAAAAAAAAAAAAAAAAAAAAACATCAGAACCACAATAAACAGGAAATTAGATCAAATTGCCTTAATGTAAAAGCCTTCTAGGGTTAAATATTTCTACTGGCTTATGGCTGATGATTGCCTTAAGATAGTAATCAAGCTTTCATTCCATTTTAGGAAAACAAAAAAGATCCTGGAAATTCCTGGAAATTCTTGCTAATTTTTTTATTTTTAAAAAGAAATACAAGAGCTTTTTGTAACATTTATTGATTTAAAGCCTAAACTGTGTTCATCCTGTATGAACATGTGCACAAACCTGTTTTGTATTGGCAGGTAATTTAATTTTACTTGATGTTCATGTTTAACAGCGTGTAAATATTACTAGCATATTACAATCAATTTCCTCAAATTTTCTGTCAGTTGCTCAAATTCTGACAAAAAGCAAAAAAATTACGGAGCTGAGCTGAGTGAAGTTGATGTGCAGACCCTTGAACAATTAATTATCTATTTTTCTGCCTACTTTGTTGCGTCACTCATTAAAAAGACCAGATGTCACCAGTTCATGGAGGATATACTTTGATGCCTTCATGAATGTAATGCACTGTTTACCAAGCTGTAATGAACATCTAATGGAAGAAGAAAAATGAAACGGTCACTTTGTACTCTGTTTCAGTTCAGCATGCTGTCTTACGCACGTACATACAAACATCCTTCTAAGGAACATTAGGAAAGCACCGTAATGTAAAATCCACATGCTGATCAAGTCTATCTGTGTGGTTCTTGTGTGATAATAAAACAGTCATGTCTGAATAAATGTGCATTATGTGACATTCACAAACGATTCAATTCTCTCAGCCGACAAGATTTTTTGACAAGATAAATACAGTGGGAGATGATGAAGGTTTTGCTGAGAATCTAACGCCATTAACAGTGAAAGCTGGTCATGATATTGGATGGGAGGCCTAAAATCTAATACTTATCAATAGCTAAATAATGAAACTATTAGTGTTGAGCAATGCACATAGTCAAATGCATTTGTGATTTCTTTTCATTTTTTAAAAAGTCTTTAAAGTCCATCATGCCCCTGCTGGATTTGTGCTGTGTTTCATTACAATGTGAAATATCGTCAACAGAAAAGTATCACGCAAAAAAAATAAACACTAAACGCATAGTTCTATAATTTGTCCTTTTGTCTAATTGCCTAATTTGTACTTTGTTTGTACATGTGCACATATCTACTTTCTGTGTATTACTGTTCCCACCGTGGTTGGTGCTGTTATACTTGATTCCACAAAAATCCAATGTAATACACCTTAAGACAGCATATAATCGAATACAGATGCCAAAAAAATGAAACTTTATATCGATGTCTTTTTATATTTGAAAGACAGGGAGGGAGGCTTGGCCCTGCTAGCACATTTACACCAGCTGCCCCTGGCCATTAATCAGAGACACTTCAACCCTGATCAGAAAGCATCCAGTGAAATTTACCATGTGAATTGTTTGCCACAATATAATTATTTATTATCAGCTATAGAGACTGCAATTGCTTTATACCAATGTATGTAGTGTAGTGTATGGGGAAAGTGAATATTCATCCATCTATTTTCCATACTGCTTATCCTAAACAGGGTCATGGGGGATCCTGGAGCCTATCCTGGGGAACTCGGTGCACAAGGCAAGGGACACCCTGGACGGGGTGCCAACCCATCGTGGGGCACAATCACACACACATTCACACACCACAGACAATTTGGAAATGCCAATCAGTCCACAGCGCATGTTTTTGGATTGGGGGAGGAATCCGGAGTACCCCCAACACCAGAGGTGCAAATAATACAAACATTATTGGCGTTGACTATTGCTACTGGGAATAAAATGCTGATTTTATTTGTATTAGTAGCAATTTCATAACATATTTACAGAATATTAACTAATAGATTCATTAGAATACAGAAAAACACAGTATATGCTTTGTTAAGGTTGAAGGACTCATTTTAAGGGTGAAACTAAATAATCGGTATAATGAAGGGGATCAATAAAAGACTTTTCTGAAACTTTGTGTGTGGCTTAATTTCTCTATGAACATGATAAATCTCTTTAAATCTACTTGTTATAATAATAATGTATGTAGTGTGCAGTATGGAACAGCTGCCAAAGTGGGCGCAGAACAGCTGTATGGATCCTGGAAT
>JANDJT010000164.1:5204501-5223120 GCA_024331685.1 Stegophilus panzeri
AGAAATGAGAGAGAAAGAGAGTGAGTGAGTGTGAGTGAGTGTGTGTGTGTGTGTGTGTGTGTGTGTGTGTGTGTGTGTGTGTGTGTGTGTATGTGAGAGAGATAGAGAGACAGAAAAGTGCTGCCGTACTTTTAATTAATTGTTCTCTCATCATTGGAGGTGTTGTTGTCGATGTTTGTCCCCAGATGCCACATTAGGAGACAGTCCTTTCAGTTTTCCAAACAGTTTATCTCGTTATGCCAGGCTCATCTCTAGAACATAACGACACACATATACTACCTGCTTAAAGAAAGCCCACAGACATCAGAGCATCTCACTATTATGTGTAAGGAATTTATCCAAAGTAAGGAAGGATAAGATTTAGCTGTGGCCTCTGTGCTCACTGAGAAGGGAGAAACGTCTCTCTCAAGAGGTAAGATTCAGAACGATTTCCCAACAACCTTTTGTTATGAGCTAACAGCTTGCCAAAAACTCAACATAGTTTTGGATCAAAGATGAAGTTGGATATTTTAACATCAAAACCAGGGAGGCTGAGCACCAAGCGTTGATGACAACACGGATAAAAAATATTCCAAGTAAAGAAATGCTAAAATTCCCAAAGGATGTGGGGTTCTTTTGTTTTTTTTTTCTATCTTGCAGTCCCCAATAATGAAAAACAGGTGCTTTCAGAGACAAGATGAGTACCGCTGGTAGTTAATAAAGAAGCAACATGAAGCACTAATAAGTTCTCCAAGAGGAAGATGTGAGTGAGGAAATAACACATCTAGCATGGCAAGATGCTGGTGATGCATGAGAAAATGCATTATGGGGGAAGGCAGCATCAGCTCACTCGTATGATAAGTTTAATATATATTGCATAGTGTGGTCAAAATGTGGCATGCCCTGCCGGCTTCAATTCTGCCCGAATATGAAGACAGGTTAAAAACCGCAGACCTTTGATATTCTGTGCACACACACACACACACACACACACACACACACACAGCTTGGAGGAAATGAAGGCACTTTGGAAGGGCTACTCCTGGATGTCTGAATGCTAAGTTCAAAACCTTGGCATTTCTGTTCTATTTCCTTCTGCTTCCATCAAGATCTCTCTCTCTCTCTCTCTCTTACGGTTTGACTCAGCTTTTTAGATAGCTAGCCTTTTTAATAAAGATTTTAAGGCCCTTGATTTGAATCTAGGTACAGTACATCTACCACCAAGTCCAAACTCCAAGTCCTTAACATAATGAGTTATCTATATATGAAAGTAACATCATATCACTATATGTATCTATATTTGTCCAGTTCTCCAAATATCTTTATCTGTAGTCCAATTTAAACCCAAAGTGGGCATGGTCTTTTTAAAACTACTGCAACCCTGACCAGGCAGTTACTAAGGATGAAGTGTCATAGAGTGCAGCTATTCTGCTGCCTCTTTTAATGGGGTTAATTACCCTGCACCTGTTTTGGTGCATAAGTCATTAGTATCCTATTTTGGAAGTGTATTTAAGGCGGTTATATGCTACTGGGCATTATATCATTGTTGGGTGACTGCCACTTTCGGTGCCACATGTTTTAAGCTGAAGTGGTGCACACCGGGTGATGTGCCATTGGTTGATTGCCTTTGCTGGTGCTACGTTCGTTTGCTCCAACGCATTTTATTGTGATAAATGGAGCGTTATTGGCTGGCTGCTGGTTACCTTCAGGTATGTCTTTACATTTTTAGCTTTTTCTAGTTATTTTATCTGGTTATTTTATTTAATCTTACTTGTAGTTTGGTTAGAGATTTGTTACATCCCTTGGTTGGTTACAGATTAGTTACATTCCTAGTTTGATTAGAGATTAGTTAAATGATCTCACTTTTTCAATTATCTACAAAATAACGAGATCAGAGATCTGGGTATTGATTGATACCAAACATTAATCTAATTTTCACATTATTTTAGTCACCAATCTGCCTATCTGGAAGCTTCTGTTGCCAAGTTATGCTAAAATGCTTTAAAACATATTCCTTCTTATGTTTATATGCAGTATCTTGGCTGTGTAAGTGCTCATCACACATATTTATAGCACAAAATATAACGTCAGATTCAATGTGATAGCAATCCAGCATTTCAGACAAAATATCATCACAGATCCTAATACTGATCCTGGTCTTAGTTCAGTTCATCACTCTATAAAGCCCTATAACCATATCTGCCTCAATATAAGTCACTGGCTGTCAATGAAATCCCTAATTTAAACTGTATTATAAATCAAATAATCTTATGAGAAAACACAAAAGATTTCATAAGCATCATCTTAGAACACTTCAGTGTGTCTTCAGGGTTTTAGCATGTTATAATGAAATAAATCTTGCTGCTGTCAACAAAAACCTCTAATTAGGATTTAGACTAGAGACTAGAGAATTTGCTGTCAGCTTAATAGGATTTGTTGTCATATAGCATATCCACCAACTTTGTAGGCTTTTTTATGGCATTTTTCATTTAAAAAAGGAGCTAGTGCTCTCAAAGATTTTCCATCCTGACCTTTCAAGACCAATCCGGATCCAAACACTTACCAGCTTGGAGCACAAGTTTGCACCTCCAAAGAAAAAAAAAAATCTCAGTGAGGTATCATTTGACAAGGTCATTCAAATAGCCACGGCACATCATACAATTGTCCCACCAGGGTATCAGCTATGAAGCTTATTTTGCCTCTAGGCAAGCTTCATACCTTCTCCATCAACACTGTTTTCAACTTTAATAAATGCAATAAATTTACCCTGAAAAAATTGGCTCCATGGTCAATATTTTGAAACACTTCCCAGCTGTCAACACTTTACTAGTCTATTATCTGGTACGCATCTGATTGTTATTTGAAAATATGTGTATTAACCATCTGCGATACGGAACACAGCCAAGCCGAGGAACCTGCTGTGAATTTGTTTACAAGCGAGTCTCTAGATTTCAAGCATGGTGGACGCAGAGTAGGCTAAGACCACAGGGCCTTAATACACTAATATTTCAACACACACAATTAAATGCTTGGTAGAATGGCTTCCCCATCTAGAGGACACCAAATATAGGAGAAAAGATCCATTAAATGCATTACACATGACATGGAATCAGATCATTCTGACATGGTCATTTCTATGGATATTTGTGTGGTGGTATAAGAAAACCCATAGGCTGATGCTATGGCTGAAAAAAAAGACCAAAATGTGGCCAAAACGGTCATTTCTGCCTAAATAATAATATATTTCAACAAAATGATGAGGAAATACTGTATAATCTTGCCTAAGCTGTCTTCCTGCAAAGATAATGTTGGTAAGGAGCCATTTTTAAACACTGGGGGTAAAAACATTCATTCTTCTTAAATATATCTAATACCTTTTTATCTAACTGTGATTTCCTCACACAGTAAATGTCAGGGTTTGAATAAGTTATTGTATACAGTAGCTACATATGTGGCAGAACAAAATGGAAATAAATCCATCCATCCATTTTCCATACCGCTTATCCTACATAGGGTCATGGGGAAACCTGGAGCCTATCCCAGGGGACTCAGCGCACAAGGCAGGGGACACTCTGGACGGGGTGCCAAAACATCAAAGGGCAAAATCTCTCACAATTTAGAGATGCCAGTCAGCTTACAATGCATGTCTTTGGACTGGGGAGGAAACTGGAGTACCCAGAGGAATCCTCCAAACACGAGGAGAATATGCAAACTCCATGCACACAGGCCGGAGGCGGGAATCGACTCTCAACCCTGGTTTGAGGTAAACATACTAAACACTAATCCACCATGTCCCTGGACATAAATCAAATCAATTAATTCTATAATCAGATACAAGCTCTCAACATATCTGAGATGCTCCTACAGCACATTTGGAATGAAATGTTTTAAATGCAAACATTTAAAATGTTAGAACCTGACTTCTTGTTGAGATGCATGCAAAACAAAAACAAATTTCAGTAGGTTTTAAAACTATCTATAGGGGAAAAAATGTCAAAACTTCACCATCTGAAGGGTTTTCCTAGGCCACCACACAGTTCTAGTATCTATGTTGTTGTTGGCAGCTTTAATAGACATTCCTTAAATAATAACCAAAAAGAATATCTCTTAAAATGGTTTGTTACCCCACAGTGTTTGTTTGGGAGTGACTAAATTATTCAAGTCTTGGGATTAAGATAACTCTATTTCTATTTCATCATAAGTCAGTTGCAAACAACCACAAAAGCTTCTGATGAGGAGAGCATATCTCAAAAAAAAAAGTTTCAGCCTTGAATAATAATTTGGCAAGTTATTTAAAAAGAGGTCATGATTTTACAATGAGCTCCGTAGGTAAAATACACCCAAGTGCACCTCTGAAAATATGCAATTATAGTTATCATTTAATGAATTTACTCAGGTATGAGGTTTTGACACACTAGGGGGAAGAACAGGAACTTCACTGAATTTCTATTCCAGTATTTTAGTTCCTCATGGTCTTTGACTTCGTAAGTGATAGTGAACACCACATGCCCCGGAGCAGAACCTTAATAAAACCAATACATCTAATGATTTATGGTGCCCATATTTGCGCATACAATATTAAAAACCTCAGCATGGTAGCAATCAATTGTAAATCAATTGGGAAGGTTGATTGACAGTGTAGTATTGTAGAAATTGCTGCTGATGAATCTGTTTCTATTCTAGTTGTATTATATAAAATGTAAAGTTATAAACAAATCCATTAGACGCAATCGAAAAGAATCGAATCCTGATCTGCAAAAGTTATTTTCCCTGAGGGAAAAAAAGAAATAAGAAAAGTTGTTAGTTGTGTTTAATTTCCTTTATTATATAATTGGTCTCACTGAGGTAAGAGAGACCGGTTCAAATGAAAACAGATATAAACAAACACATCACACGCACACGTTACAACATACCTTCAAAGGTTATGAGGTTATTTCCTAACGATGTTTAGAACGTTTTACTTGATATTATACCTGCTTGTCTATGTAGAGTGTTAGATTTTAAAGTTCAACATATAAAACATGTGCAGCATAATCAAAAAGATAGATTTAAACAGAACAGGGACAAAAATCTTCAGATTAAAATGAGATAAAAGTATTTCATTGAGTTAAACCCGGAGTTAGAGAGGTCCCAGATACTTTACAGCTCAAACGGTAATGAACATTGTTTTATAATTGTGATACATTTCTTAATTTCATGAAAATTGCTTATAAACATGATAGTGACATGCTAACAAACTTCACTGGGTTGATATCTTTATATGTATTCATATACTGTATGATCAATATAACATACAAGTAAGGAAATGTTATTATTTTGTATTTAAAATCTGTATCCCGTGTTTATATATTTCTGTAAAGCTGCTTTGAGACAATGTCCACTGTAAAAAGCGCTATACAAATAAAATTGAATTGAAAATTGAATAGTGATAATGTTCAAAGGTCATTCGCTGTTTTTATCACTATTGTGAAATGGTGAGTTCACAAACTGTTGTTCGTGGCAATTCATTTCAATTAAATATTTTGTCAGCGTATAGTTAGATCACCAATTAGCCTCTAATGTATGTGGTGATCTAACGTTTCCTTTTTAAACGTTAAGCATATCAAACTTACATTCATACAGTGATACAAGTATATCTTATTTTATATTTTATTTGTATCTAGCACTTTAAACAATGGGCATTGTCACAAAGCAGCTTTAGAGAAATTCAGGATATAAATTATAAATGTATGAGTATATCCCTAAAGAGCGAGCCAGAGGCGACGGTGGAGAGGAAAAACTCCCTGAGGCGATATGAGGAAGGAGCCTTGAAAGGAACCAGACTCAAAAGGGAACCCGTCCTCATCTGGGTGACACCGGATAGTGCGATTATAAATAATTCCCATCTATAACTGTGTGCTACATGGTCAAAATGTGCAATTGTGTTATCAGGAAATTCATTACAGTTTTAACATGAAGTCTATTTTGTTGAAGTTATTAACTGTTCACTGATGGAGACTTGAGTGCAAAACCGTTCATGGCAATTGCAGTCCTAAAGCTATCCTAGCCATCGTAGTAAAACTGTTCTTTTCAATTACAGTCCAAAGCCTTCTTCATGGTTTCTAAGTGGTACCATCCTCTGTAATCTCACTGATCTTTAGCCTGTCCGTGTGGGGCCATCCTGAGCAAAAGTGAGTGGTTTCCGTTTGGTGAGAACTAGAAGTAGGGCATCAGGATGGATCAGGCACGTCTGGAGAGCAGAAGGGGCCAGGATCACTGGTATCTCAGGAGTAACATGTGTAGCTTGACAGAGAGAGAGAGAGAGAGAGAGAGAGAGAGAGAGAGAGAGCATGAGCATGCTGTCACTTTAAGACTGGTGAGGTTGAGACTCTAATACCTTTCGTAACACAAGAGAAAAATACCTGGAAAAAATCTCTAAGCTCTGAACACAGTTTTCCAACCTATCAGAAACAAAGCAAATGCAGTTGCTACTGGGGGCGGAGTCACACACCTGTTCATCTCTGAACATTCATCTCTGAGCTGCACATTCTCAAAAACCAACTACTGCTCTGATCACATTTCACTGGGCAATCGTACACACTCAGCATACTGCTTATTTACTTATTTCTAATTTACATTATTGTATTGTATTTTATTTTATGGCATTAATGTACATAATTATTGTAACCTTTATTCTTTTGTCCTACACTGGCACCTTTTGTCACTTTATATTTTATTTATGTATTTATTTATTATTACTGTATTATTCCTATTATCATTATTATTGTATTTTACTTTATTATTATTATTATTATTATTATTATTATTATTATTATTATTGTTAATTTTCCTGTATCATTCATCTATATTGATGCATTGGCAATATTGTATTTAAACAATCATCAAAGTCAAAGTGAACTTTATTGCCATTCAGACCATACAACCATACAATCATGCCAATAAATTACTTTCAACTGAATTGAGAGAGAGAGAGACCAAGATGTATACCTAAATCTAGACATAATTTAACATTTTAACGTGTGTGTGCGTGTGTGTGTGTGTGTGTGTGTGTGTGTGTGTGTGTGTGTGTGTGTGTGTGCTGTCTCGCTTTATTTCTGCCTTTCTTTCCTCCTTTTATTTAGACTGTAATGTGTTCATATTGCTCCACTGTTTTGTCTCTGCTCTTGTGTGTTTATGGTTCTCTTTATACTAAAGATCTTGTGCTATATTTCAGTATTGGAAAAAAATATATATATATTGAAATTGTTGTTAATGTTATACATACAAACTTGAGGTCTCTGGACCCTCAAAAAAATCTGAATAGAACACAAGGGTTAAATCAGAAAAAAAAATATCCTGACATCATAGTGAACTTACTACTTTATGTAACTGTTAAAAACAACAACAACACCAACAACAACATATTTATATGTTTATAAACCCTCAATGTGTCATTGCTCTCTGGTGCACAGAGTGAATATTCACATAACATCCATATTGAGGATCAATGTGTGTTGACATGTTCACCACATCAGCTTATGTCTGACCTAGTTGTTTAGTTTGTACCTTGTCCCCAGTAGGACAATACAACAAAAAGCTTAAAGGTCCTCCTTCGGTTTATGGACCTGAAGGTGTCTGACGCTGTCAAAGTTCAATATAAGCTTGTAAAAAATCTAATAAAAAACCACAGACAGAGGCTGGACTACAACATTCGTCATTTTAATCCAAATAAAAGGACTAAAAGGGATGTCACAAGTTAAATCCACGTGATGTGAGAGAAGCGCAGGAAAGCTGTAACCGCTCTTGCGCTCCTCGGTGACTCGCTGTGCGTTTTGGAGACAGGTACGGCTGCATTTTACGCATACAGAACACACTTCAGCAACACACACACACACGCTCGGAAAAGCCATGCTTACCGATACATAACACACACTATCTAGCACACCTTAGTCCGTCTTTAGGACGCGCATTAGACGTGGATCATCTTTCTCACTACTACATCATATAGTGTATCCTAATTCTGGAGTTGCTCAGACGAAAAAGAAGCTGCAGTGTTTTTCACTTAATGTTGAGGACATAATCAGACCTATGTTCCTTCAAGTGGATTAAACTACGCCAGGGAGCATGGTTTTATCCAGAAACGAAACGCTGTGGTCTGAGTATCAGCCGGACGCGAACCGCACGGAACTCGAGCCTCTCAGTCCGGAGGTGGTGATCGTCCCGGTTATATTTGGATGCATTTTTTTCTTAGGGATTGTCGGGAACACTTTGGTGATGGTGGTCATCGGGAGGATCAAGTCGAAGCGCTCGAGAAGCACCACCAACATTTTCATCCTCAACCTCAGCATAGCGGACCTTTCTTTCCTTCTCTTCTGTGTGCCCTTCCAAGCCACCATTTACTCGCTACCCGAGTGGGTTTTCGGCGCCTTCCTGTGCAAGTTCGTGCACTACATCTTCACCCTGAGCATGCTAGTGAGCATCTTCACGCTCGTCGCCATGTCTGTGGACAGGTACGTGGCCGTGGTGCTCTCCAAGAAGTCTCCGTGCATTAGGAACCGCAGGAACGCACTCGCCGGGGTGTGTGTGATCTGGGCGCTGTCGTTCGTCTTCGCCGTGCCCGTAGCACAGCATCAGATTCTGACTAATCACCCGGATGCCCCGAACAGCTCCTTCTGCTGGGAGATCTGGCCCGAGTCGGTGGCCAGGCGCACGTACAAAGTGACCATTCTGGTAATTGGGTATCTGTTACCGCTGCTTTTGATCACATGCTGCTACACCAAGGTATGTTACATTATTAGTGTGAAGTAAATTGTTGGTAGAGTCTATAACTTTATTACATAATCGCGCATCATCCAGCACACCTGGCTCTGATACAGTATGTAAGTCATACCGAAAGATTAGCTGGATCAGATGTGATTGGGGTTGAATGATCTCAGCAGTAGGTTAGTTCTCCCAGCCACACTGTTATGAGAGTGGAGAGACATCTTACCAAAAACCGCCTGAGAAATACCTATACCAGGCTGAATACCAGCAAGAGCACATCTTTCGTGCCTTTATTTTTTACCTCATGTCGTGTACCTTTTGGTTTCGGAATAAAGCTTTCAATGTGGTCCTTAAGGTTCAAATATATACGTTAAATTATTTTAAAGGTTCATACTAAAGGTACTAAAGATGTAGGCTACTCTTGATGGCACCACAAATAGCAGCTACAACAAAAAGTGCAGTTTATTTCTGTGCCTTTATTTCTGAGAGTGCATGAGTCGGGAAATCCTGTTTTGCCAAATTGCGCGCGTTACGCACGGAAAGCGCAGTCCTATCTGAGTTTGATCAGATCTTGGTTTCTGATCATTTGTAACAAATATCGTGATGCTGAGTCTGAGGGATGTTTGGATGACTGAGTGTGTAAAGAAAATCAGCCCTCTCGTCCACCCACATGGAGATCACGATGTGTTTAGAAAGGGGATTAAGGTAATTAAACTGCGATGGAGCTGAGGCGAGAAAGTCCTCCTCCACACCGTGAATATACAGCGGAGCACTTGCTGGAATTGCACCTCATACTTGTGTTGGACTTTGGTGGTGTTTTTGGTCAGACTGCATTTCAATATTTAAGATAGGACATCGCTCTTTTCTACAGTTAAGTCCAACTGTACAAAAAAAAACTTTCCGTTTCTGAATTAACTGTTGACTTACCTCTTTCTAGTGCTCATTTGAATCCATGTAGACTTACATACATAAACATAAGGATTTTGCTCTGATTTCAACTTAATGTTTCTCTAATATGTCTACCACCATGACCAGGGTTAAAAACTTATGCACAAAGCTGCAAATAAACTTACAGTCTAATATTCGAAGTGAAATCTAGCTATTTGTGAAATCCTACTAAAGTAACAGTCTCATATTATTTAAACAGTACTGTCGAAAAAGTCTTAGGACATGCAAAGTAATGGTGTAAAGAAGCCTCTAAAAAAATAATGAAATAATTGTTCCTACATTTTTCTACCTTTTTGTAGTTTAGTCAGGGGAAATCTTTCATGTTGTTGAAATCATTCAGGTTTGAAACATAGACTCAGTGGCCACTTTATTAGGAACACCGTAACCCGTGCTAATTCATGCAATTTTCCAATCAGCCTGGTTTTTTTCCAGCCTTTACATATTCAATTATGGTGAGTCCATGATTATGATAGCCTCGGATTTCTGTTTATGGCAGACAGGAGTGGTACCCGATGTGGTTCGATGCATTTTGCATTCTGAGATGCTTTTTTGTTCACCTTGGTTGTAAAGACTTGTTTGAGCTGACAGGCTATGGTAACTCAAGTACCCACTATTTGAGTTACTGTGGGAAATTATGTAGGAATTTAGTGTAATAAAATATAAAGCCTGTACATAGCCTGTCAGCTCAAACAAGTCTCGCCATGCTCCTCTAACCTCTTACATGAAAAAAGATATTCCACCTGCAGAACTGCTGAACAGGATGATCAGTGTAAATTGTTATTATTTTGTTTAAAGATATTTATTTTTTAATTTAGTACCGCCCTTCAGACGCTAAATAAGATAGTTACATGTCTCCCAGAAGACAAAATACTAACAATTTACACTGATCATCCCGTTCAAAAGTTTACATCCCCCTGGCTCTTAATGTATCGTGGTGCCTTCTTGAGCATCAGTGAATGTTTGCACCTTTTGTGTACGTTGTGTGCAATAGTTGTGTACGAGTACGTTTTGTGCAATAGTTGTGTACGAGTCCCTCAGTTGTCCTCAGTGTGAAAAGATGGATCTGAACATCAAATAGCCGCTGTTGAAAAGGGGTCAAATATGCTGGAAAAGCAAAGAATGTGCAGGACCTGGAGGATTTTTTCTGAAGAACAGCACATGAACAACTATCACAAAACATAAAAACAGTCGTTTATCATCCAGGTAACTAAGAATCAAGAGTATGTAAATTTTTTAACAGGGTAATTTTTATAAATTCAGCTATTATCTTGTATTATGGACTATATGTAAACATCTCTTATGTGAAATAGCTTATTCAGGACAGAACTAAATAAAAAACAACATGGGTTTTTTTATGATCCCTATTATTTCGAAGATTTAGCAGATTTTGCAAGGGGTATGCAAACTTTTGGGCACAATTGTATATCTCTGGATAATATTGTGTGTGTGTGTGTGTGTGTGTCTATATATATATATATATATATATATATAGCATATTTGCAAAGTGCTGCATCATAATGCCTCATAAATCTAGTTTTATATTGTTGATATACTGACTGTCAAAAAAGCATACTTTTAACATCTCTGATTTTTTTGTTCTCTTTCTAGGTGTTGTACCACCTTCATAAAAAAATAAAGAATATGTCCAAGAAATCAGAACGCTCAAAGAGAAAGGTAAGAATATTCATTTTAATGTGTATACTTTTTTGTTCAGTGCATATTCCTCAAGAGAAAATGTAGTATAGCTTTTTCTTAAACCAGTAACAGGTAAACAGTGTTATATGCTTTGAAAAATATATGAGTCTATGTCATAGAGTTGACTAAGATTATTTCAGCATGGACTCATATGACATTATTCAACACTTTAGCCATAAGAAATCCAATGAATTCACTTTCAAGCTTTAAAAACCCATCAAGTTTGCTCATTTATTGCTTGCTGTTCGTTTAATTGGCCTGAAATTATGAATATAGTGTCAGACTCTACATAACATGCTACTAGAGTGGATTAAGTTCAGAAGTCAGAAAAGGGCCGTTACGTGTTGAAGCATCAATCAGCACTTTAACATTCTTCACACACACAAGAGCACTGTATACTTCAGTTTTACTTGATCACTCCAACTTCTCCACTCCATCTGAAACACATTCAAAGCAGATGATTTAAATGCAAGCCGTATTTCTAATTGGGCAATGCATCTTTGAGGCTATTAAAAACACTTCCATCTGTGGCCTCAGACCTTTACTACAGCTAAGGAGCCTAAATAGCGAATGTGTAAGAGAGGCTTCTGTTACCAATCACGATGAGGTCACATTGTTTACCATAAGAAGGGCGGGGGGGGGTTTAAAAATGCTTTTAACAGTTGGTGAGATTAAGATATCCTGTACCTGTATACAAGATATTACCTGTCGCTCAGAAACACCTGATTTGGAGTAGACTATAATTATTATAATGAGGTAAAATTGACATGTAATGTCTGAGAGAAAGCTAGCTTTTAGAGCAGTAATGGTTACTGTATCTATAGCAACGCATCACCAGCCTTGGATCATTGCAGTGAAGGTTGCATTCTCTGACAGCAATCACTGAATGTTATGGGCTGAACGTTTTATTATTATTTTTTTCCATGACATTTGTGTGCAGAATCCAAAAAGTGCTGTTCTTTTTGAGTTAATGACTATGTGCAAACAAAAACCTCTTACGTTATCTGTCAAATGTCTAAAAGGTGAAATTATTGTACAGTCCTGAGGGGACAAAAACGAGGTCTGAAAACGCAGTCTGAAGTCCAGCAGGTACCAATTATATTAGCGATACACTGCTGTATTACTCACTAGACAGGAAATTGGGGCACAGTGGGTCAGTGTTCAAGGCCACAGTTGATCTGAACAATGAGCTTTGGCTGTCTGATAGCAGAGACACTTACTAAAAACAGAACATAAATATATAGTAGAAAATATAGGGAAAATATAATACACTGTAGTAGGCTACATTAAGAACATACAGAAAGTCTACATGGTATTAATTACCTTTTATACTATCCATGTACTAATTCCATACTTTGGATTAAATTGGGATAAAACCTGTTAAATGTTTTTGGTTTACACTTTTCGGACATTACATAATTTCTATTAGTACAGCCATATATTTATTGGTGTACTTAAAAGTATTGTACTTTAAGATCATTCTATGATATGACATTTTAAAAGAATGTATATATATATAAATTCTGGCATGTTCACCAGCCGTCACACGTAAGCTACTAATGTGTAAAGGTGTAAAGGTGTTTCCTGTAAAGGTGTAAAGTTCTTCACTTTGTTCAGTAGATAGTTTCATTATTTGAAACGGGCAGCCAAAGTGCAGCACAGTAAAATCAAGAGAACATCTCACTGAATTTATATACTTGTATCATTTAAAATGCTTAATAAATATGTGTTATGTGCACACTTTATACTGCTGTGGTTCTCAAAGTGTCCATGAAGCAGAGTCAGGGGGTGTGTGAGTTAAACATTACCAACCTTATTATGTTTATTACTGAGCTCTTACAGTTATTTGTATATTCGACTGGTCATTTGAATTAAATGGGTCAGGAATAACAAGCTCCAATTAACAGCCAGAATAGTATACATATAGTACACATTTGAATAGTGAGCCTAATATTTTGATTAGATGTATTTCTTTTCATAAAATTAATATATTCTGAGGTGTTCTATGGAATATATTTTACAGGTAACGGTGTCCCTGATTTCAAAAAGTTTGAGATCCTCTGGTATACTACATTAATACATGCTTGCATAAAGATCTAACAAACAATTTGGAGCTAATATAAGAATGCAGTATGAGAATGCAGTATGCACAAATACTGAGAATACAGTATGTTTCATAAACTAATAGCTTGCTTTGTGTACTTTGCATTAAGTAAACATAGAACCTGTGTTCTTGATGCTTAGTATAGTCTATACCAGTATACTGAGTATACATGTACTGTATATATAGTGGTTCTTAAAGTGGGGTCTCTGATTCATGATTTATTTTTATATTTTGTTACAGCAGTGAACGTCACAATCCACCATTATCAAAGTTATTATATTTACAATATGTTATATGATTATATTTCTTATAGTTAAAAGCCAGTTTGACTGGTCACTTGATTGGATTTAATCCAAACCTCAATATTAAAAAATAAATGAATAAATAAATAAATAAACAAGTAGCACATACATAGTACCAACTTTGACCTAATGTGTTCTGTAAAGTTCCAATAAATAGAAAAATATTATTGTAAACATTTTTCAGTAATCTGCGTAATATTTAAATATCTGGATTAGCTTTGTACAAATTGGGCCAGTGGAATTTACAGTATTTTACAGTTATTTTAAAGGTAAAGAGGTCCCTGTTGAGAACCTTTTGCATTAGTATACTTGTAATAAACTTGTAGTATACTTGAATGAACCTTGTTTTGCGAGGGTTGTTTTTTTTTTTTTTTTTTACTTATCTTTTTTTATTTATTTAAGGGTGTTTTCACACTTCGTCCATTTTACCATTCCGAGAAGTTTCAGATCAATGGTTCAGCAACTTTTGTGTACATACGTGAACACAACAAATTAAATCAGACTGCTCCGAAATGGCCCACAAGCAAACTGTACTTAGACGGTTCATTTGTGGCCCATTTTGTGGTCCATTTGATTCGTGTCTTGTGAAAACAGTCATCCCAGTCCACTTCACATACTGCTATGAGGCTTGAGGCTTCAGTCCATATGTAAGTGCAGTTTTCTGTCACCTTGCAGATAGAAAATAATTAATTAATAAATAAATAAATAAATAAATAAATACTCTCATGGCTGCCAGTGGGGCCGTGTGGTCCAATGACAAAGTAAGCAGTGTTACTGTAGATAGCAACAGGACCGAGTAATACAGGGTAATAGAGGCATTGTGGCACTAGTAATCATGTACTGAGCTTATGTAGTCAGGAAGCAGTAATAATAATATGCAAACAAATGTTCACAAAAATCATGTAAACCATGTAAACAAACGTTATAGTATATTATATATTAACTTGTAACTGTACTATAAGTTACAAGTCAAGAGCTCCAGTTAACGCGCACGTCAGACAAGCTTTTCTGCTCAGCACCGTTGTAAAGTGTGGTTATTTATGTCACTATATAAGTTACATTCCTGTCAGCTAGAACCAGTTTGGCCATTCTTCTCTAACATCTGTCATCAACAAGATATTTCTTCTCTGTTTTTACACCATTCTGTGTGAACTCTAGAATCTGTTGTGTGTGAAAATCTCAGGAGACCAGCAGTTTCTGAAATACTCAAACCAGCCCATCGGGGACAAACAACCATGAACCATGAGATAACATTTTATCCCTATTCTGATATATGGTGTGAACATTAACTGAACTTCTTGACTTGTAGGATTTTATGTATTGTGCTGCTGGAACATGGTTAGCTGTTTGGATAATTGCATGAATGTACAGGTGTTCGTCATAAATGAGAAGCGTGTAAGTAGTGTATGCATGTATTCTCTCTCAGAGAGAATATGGCATGAATCTTGAGTTGGCTTTGATAATTCTACAACAAAATTTTCGCCCCAAATTTCTTTTTTCCCCCAGGGATTTCACTTCAAAGAAAGCTTTTGCTCTTCCATATGGAATTTTTCATCATGCTTCAACCATTTTGAAAGACAATATCAATAATTCAGTGGGGGTCTGAGTTCTAACATAGTCATGGTGTGAAAACAAATGGTCTGAAAGATTATCAGTTTGGTAAAATATCCAGAAAGAGAACTGATTAATATATATTCGGATATATTGTGAATACCAAAACCACTGAGGTCATTTAAAACAAACTGTATGTATACCTACAATTCAAATATATCCAGGCTCATATTGTATTATTTTCAAGGTGAAATGAATCCAGGGGTAAATCTAGTAGAAGCCACCTCAGTCTTCAGTTATTATAGTCATTATAGGTGTTCCACTGTGACAGAGAAGGCAAATAATGGATGGTGATTTTAGGAATAATGATGACAATTACTGTTATGGTTGTAGCCTACTGTATTATTCATTTAGTCCCATTAGCACTTCTTCTGACCTATTACGTCCACATCACTAGATGTCACAGAGAGTTTGGGGTCAATCTACCAGGAACAAAGAGAGAAAGAGAGAGAGAGAAAGTATTACCTGTCACAGCAGATAAGGTACACTGTACACCGTTTCATGTTTATCAGACTTAGCATATCGACTGTAGTCAATCTCTTCCAGATGTACACCATGGTTTCAGCAATAACAAGAGAAACTGTAACAAACTGTGTGAAAGGTCATAATTATTTTCATCTCTAAGTACCTTGTTCACCCATCTACTTATCCTGTTTTGTTTCCAAAGTGTTTAGAAGAGCTCTTTACACAAGAACAGTGCCTCTTCTGACATCTATATAATACAGCATATTCATCCATTTTAAATACAATACTATATGAATAAGCATGAGATGTTGCTTTTGGTTTTTGTGACAGCTTCAGCCTTCAGTCTTTGTGTAATCATTGATTGTGTCCACATCAGTAATTAACAACACCATTCAGGCTAATTGTTTGCTTTTTTTTTCATGAACTGTTGTCTTTGCTGTTTAATGAGAAGGACTGTGTTCCTGACCATTTCAACCTCTTAGTCAACATTATGGAAAGATTATGTGTTTAGTTAAGGTCACACGTCAATTCTGGTTAGTTTAGATGACGATTCAAACATCTAAACATTCCATTATCTGTTGAAAATAAGAACAGAAAAAAATGGAAAGAAATGGAAATAATTAAGAAAAAAAAAAAAGAAGAAGAATGAAAGTGCATTTTTCAGCTACAGCTACAGATTCAAAAATGCTCACTGACAAATGTGTTGTTTTATCGATAAATAAATACATTTTAAATGAATAATTATAAACTCTTATTGTGTTTATTTAGGATAAGGCTGCTTCTTCCACCAAATGATTAGTCATAGTTGTAACATAAATGAAATGTTTCTTCTAGGATATTTAATTAATACAGTTTTACATGATACATATACAGCCTGTCTTTCTTTCTTTTTTCCTAGAGTAGAATAATAAAAATGTTGTTGTAGGACACAATAGTAAGTTATTATAGTCATAAATGTGACTCATAAAGCTCTTACCTACCAGTGTGTACATGTGTAGGAGTTGAACTGTTTTAGTAGCATTTAATAAATGTTCACCTCAGGATTTTAAGTACTATAAAGAGTTGGCATCTAACAATAAAGTGCGTTAATGAAATGTCATGAGTAAACATTGCACCTTGTGGTGTCCAGTAAATCAGCAAACTAGCTAAGAGACCTGTGTGGATTGTGTGAGTATTTGAAATTGTCTCAGTTATAGTACTAAAGCTATTACCAATAAGGTGGAGCATTATATGCTTTTTCACTATACCCGTGAAAGCAATTTGTGTGGATTGTTCACAAAAACCCATTGAGATTATACAATGAGCTAAAAGGCTGAGCTAGTCATACGCAGGGTAAGCTAATCTGTTAGCTAATCTGTGTCAGTGTTTCAGTGCAAGTGTAGATACATCATTTAAAAGATTGTGTGTGCATGATTGCTGTTGATTTCTGCTTATTAGGACAGGAGTCAGAACTGTCATACTGCTGATATATTTGTTTAACACACTTCAGTCACTCCACTTCAGTCTCGGAAGTCGCAGCTACAGTGACACTTGACGGGATTTCTGAGAGGATTTTTTTGAGCTACTGTATATACTAATGTGTATAATACACAATCAATTTGATTAAGTAAAAAAAAAATACTGGTTTAATCATTGAGTACTGACAATTCTGAAGAGCAGCTTCCAAAACCGCATGCCTTTGCTAATATCCATGAAGCAGGTAGCTAGTTAGCTCAGATGCTAATGCTAATTAGTCAGCCTATAGTGAAATTTAGCCAATGGTGTCATTGGACCATTAGCTAAAACATATCTGTTCAAATATAGCAAATAGTTTCCAAATCTACAGTGCCCTCCAATAATATTGGCACCCTTGGTAAATATAACAAAGAAGGCAGTGAAAATTTGTCTTTATTGTTTAACCTTTTGATCTTTTGTTGAGAAAATTCACAAAAATACTCTGCTCTCGTGGATAATTGCATAATGGATAATGGAACAATTGCAAACAAAACACAGGTTTATCAAAAAATATATATATATATATATATATATATTTGTTAAATATATGTGTGCCACAAATATTGGCACCCTTTTAGTCAATACTTTGTGCTTACCTCTCTTTGCCAAGATAACAGCTCTGACAGCTGTGTAACACCGCAGCTTCCTTTTGGATTAATTGATTGCTTTTCAAATTAAATTATATGGAGATTATCACAAGGTAGGACTTGGCTATATTGTTATTGTTTGTTGTTCATTTATATAACAGCACTTTATCAATGGGTGATGAACATGCACCTTCAGATGTGTTACACGTGTATATAATAATGCTGGCTTGGTGTGTTTAGAGATTAATTGTTTGGATATTTGCTGCTGCAGCACATACTGATAGGGAATGAATGAGGAATGAATAGAAAAATGTGGTGTTTGATGCTGTCATGTGGGGTAGTAAAGAGAAAACGTAATTGGGAATGCCAAAACAAAATGATTTGCGTTTTTCACAAGTGTCTGTCTTCAAGTCCAAGTCAAGTCTCAAGTCAGGTGTTCATGAGTCCAAGTCAAGACGCAAGTCATTTATTTTGCAACTTAAGTGTGACTCGTATCCAAGTCACAGACTCGAGTTTCCATCTCCAGTGGTAAACCATTTTTGTGTTGATTTTGATGGATGTTTTTGGATCACTGCCCTGCTGGAAGATCTACCGACGGCCCATTTGAAGCTTTCCGGCAGAGGCAGTCAGGTTTTCATTTAATATCTGTTGATATTTGATAGAGTCCATGATGCCATGTATCTTAACAAAAT
>JANDJT010000164.1:5223257-5270962 GCA_024331685.1 Stegophilus panzeri
TCTATTTTGGTTTCATCTGACCATAGAACCCGATCCCATTTGAAGTTCCAGTAGTGTCTGGCAAACTGAAGACTCTTAAGTTTGTTTCTGGATCAGAGTAGAGGCTTTTTTCTTCAAACCCTTCCAAACAACTTGTGGTGATATAGGTTACTTCGGATTGTATTTTTGGAGACTTTCTGACCCCAAGATGCAACTAACTTCTGCAATTCTCCAGCTGTGATCCTTCGAGATTTTTTGGCCACTCGAAACATTCTCTTCACAGTGCATTGAGACAATATACACACACGTCCAATTCCATGTTGATTCATAACATTTCCAGTCAGATGCTGTCTTCAGTATAATCTCTTGCCAGAGGCCTTACACTGGTGCTTTTCCACTTCTGGGCACTGTAATGGGGTAGCTGAAAAATAGAGCAGAGCAAAAAAATAGGCGACAGTCTCTGATTGTACACCTACAAATTACTTCAATGTGGTAAAATGTATTTGATAAAATGGCTAAAATGGTTCTAGTTCATGTCACACTATAATACAGATTCAACACTGAATCACTGCTGATCCAGTGCTGTTTAATCACCATAAACAACCAGATAATTCTATATTTTGGTGATAAAAGTGTATGAGAACAGCCTCAGCTACAGATACACTAATGTTCAGTGGAATTCTTGACCTGTCTGCAAATTATCCAGTTCTGTAATCAACATCATCTGTAATCCAGGCCTCCTTCACAGGAAATTAGTTTCATGAGGTTAATGCTTTGAAATATTTTGCTTATAGTGAGTTTCTTGCAAGAATAACAAAAGGTTAATTATTCAGTGACCTGTCCTAATGTTCAGTACTTCAGAGAGCAGACCATTTCACTGCTCTTACTTCACTCTCTTAAATATTGTGACTCAAAATGTTCCTGACTTAATTAGTAAAAGCTTTCCCCTGCTTTCATGATATAAAAAATGGAAGATATTAAAATACATAAGCTTTTAGAGAAGGTCAGTGAGCATCTAGAATCTAATCAAGCAATGACATGGTTTAGATGGTGCCTTAGCAATACAATGTTTACGTGATGCCAGAACAAACTGTCAACAAGGGTGGAGATGGATGCAAGTGCAGTTAAAAGCTTTAATGAGAGGCAGGCAGACAAATCCAAATTGATAGAAAGAAACAAAGTCAAAAACAGGTGTGGGTCAGGCGATTCACAAACCGGCATAAACTGGGCTTAGATGAGAAATGAGGAAACGAGGGCAGGATCAAAAACCAGGAAACAAGCACAATGAATACAGGCTTGGTATGACTCTGGCAGCAAAACACAGAAACTTAATACTGCGCGATGTGACAATGAAACACAAGGGGTTTAAATACACAAACTTATCACCAGCATAACACAGAACAGCTGAGACACATTAGAGACAACCAATAGCGTTACAGTGCGTTGTGTGTTGTGTGGGCGTTGTGTGTTGTGTGTTGTTTTTTGCAGTTGTGTCATGGTAACAAAGCAGAACGAGAAAAGAAAGCTCTCCCTTACAGATGCTGTTTGCTCAATTGCAAATTAATATGAATGCACACAATCTAATCCCAATATAGGAAAATGTCCAAATGAATAAGGTTAGGACAAGGTACCGTATAAGAGCCATGACAAATTGTCGTTTTAGCAATGTATTCCTGAACCTGCTTCTGAACCATTGTGCTATTAAATCATATTTACTAATGTCCTAATGACTTTTGGTTCTTCAGAAGAATAAAACAACAAACAGTTGGCTTTGGAATCATGTTAGTGCTCTGGGTGCAGGACAAATAATCATATTTATACCATAGTATTTTAATTAAAACAGCTGACATTTCCACTGTCATCCAGTCAATATGAATCACTATGTGAGTATGCTTTTCGCTTTTTTATTTACTTGACATTTATATTGCAGCTTTAAGAGCTTACCGTGATCACGGTAGGCGGATTTGTTGTTTTTAATCCTGTTTTAGTAGCTGTGATTCATGACTGGTGTTATTTTAAGCTGTAGTGTAAAATAAGCACACTTTCAGACAGTTTCATTTGTGTTTACGGTGTTGCCAATCTGTCACCAACTGCTTACTTACTACTCATGAACAACCTGTTTTTTATCAAACCAAGGATTATTGACTAAGGCATGACTTTGGCTATTTTCTATTTCCAGTAAATGCTGACTATAATCTACACTATCGGATATAAAAAATAATAATAATAATAATTACTTTGCTGTTTTGTGTATAGTATAGCTTTAAAAGTAGGTCAAATGTAGTTTTTTGAGTCTGCCAATTAAATCAGCTTTTTGAGTCTGGTCCTTGAATTGGCTCTTTGAATTACTGTAACACCTTCAATCAACTCTTTGGATCAACTCTTTAAGTCAGCTCTTTGACACTACAATTTGAACTGGCTCTTTAAATCAACTTACTGAGTTGGCTTATTAAATTGGCTGTTTTTGTCAGCTCTCTGAATCGACTCTTTACGATGGGTATTTAAGCTGCCTCAATGAGTCAGCCCCTTACAATGAACATCGAGAGCTGACAGTGTCACACGAAATCAGTGTTTCTAATTCGTTATGATATACTAGTCTAGATATCTATTTCATGCATAAACTGCTCAAACAACAGCTATAGACTTCTTGGCATTTTCTATTATCTTCCATTTATTGACATACCTTACCTGATCCAACTTGTGAAAATGTAAGTCTATTAAGTGGCTTAACATAGCTCATTTGATGCTTAAGGGTTGATGACCTCAGATATGTATTGCTCTTCTGAAATGCCATGCACATCAGAAGTACTGCATTTAAATTTCAATGTGTGAAATCCCATTTCCTTTGAGACTAGCGTTTGTATGTTGATGATAATAAATTGCCACTTCTGGGTGGATGCTGTGCAATGGTCAATGTTTTGGTGGTTCTTGTTATAAAATTCTCCACAATTTGTAATGTTACAACCTGGAATTTAAATGGATTGCAAATCTGGATCCTGACATTTTTGCTCATTCTTCTTTGCAAAATTGCTCAAGCTCTGTCAAATTAGATGAAGCCTGTTGGTATGTTGCAATTTTCAAATCTTGCCACAGATTCTCAACTGGATTGAGGCCAATTACTGGACCATTTAAGTTATGCCTCTCAAGTCTTTTATAGATTGGAACAGGTTTTCTTCTAGGATTGCACTGTATTTGGCTGCAAAATTCCCTCATCCCTGACCAGTTTCCCAATCCCTGCAGATGAAAAGCATCCCCATGACATGATGCTACCAACAGCATGCTTCACTGTGGGGATGGTTTTCTCAGGGTGATGAGCAGTTTTCACCAAATGAAGAACTTTGTGCCAAGGCCAAAAAGTTCAGTTTTGGTATCATATGACAGAAACTTGTCCCACATGTTTGCTGAAGTATCAACATACCTTTTGGTCAACTAATGGCCTTTTCCCCCCTCTTTCATAAAGCCCAGTTTTGCAGAGTATCCGGGCTATGTTTGTCCAGTGAACAACTTCTCCTATCTGAGCTGTGGATCTCTCCAACATCTTCAGATTTACCCTTGGTCTCTTGGTTGCTTCTATGAATAATACCCTCCTTTCCTTGTTCAGTGAATTTTCCTTGATAGCAGAGTCACAGTTATGGCATATTCTTTCCATCTATTAATAATGGATTTAATGGTGCAGGGAGATGTTCAAAGTTGGGAAATTTTTTTTGTAACTAAACTCCAATTGAGACTTTTTTTTTTCCAGAGCTTTGCCCCTGAACTTGTTTTGATAGCTCCTTGGTCTTCTCGATGCTGCTTGTTCAGGTATATCTTTATTGCACACAGGGGGACTCAATTCAACTATTTATGTATGTGACTTCTGATGGAAACTGGTTACACCAGAACTAAAAGAAGTTTCACAGCAATGGGGTTGTACAATCACAATAAAATGTTGAAAAACAGGGTTATACAATCACAACATTAATGTTTTGTTTATTTGTAAATAATAATGACTTCTTACCCCACTTCAATATTATGGGCTATTTTATGTAGATACATGACATATAATCCCAATTAAGTCCATTACAGTTCCAGGTTGTAACACAACAAAATATGAAAAAGTTTATTTTGCAAGACACTGTAAATAATAATAATAATAATAATAATAATAATAATAATAATAATAAATGGATGACTCCAGTGATACAGTCTAACGATCTCAGCAATTCATTTTTGTGTTCATTATATCGTATTGCTCTTGTAGCAGTAAGAGCTGTAGTGTAGTGCAAAGTGTGTAAGTTTGAAAAAGTAGTGAAAGTACTGTAATTCAGGCCAGGTAAAGAGTTCCAGCTCAAAGTACCTGCTCCAATAGACAGTTTTGAAGTTTATCAGCAGCTGCACAGCTCTGAGCTTCTTCAATTATTAAGGACTTCTTCCAAATTTGTTTTTCCCAGACATTCACAGACAACCAGTAGCTTTATATGGAAGTACTGTATTATTTGGTGACCAAATACAAACAAAGTTTTGTATTCTGCTGTTTGAACCCCCAAAAAAGTTTTTATAGCATGCGAGGGGGGACCCAAAAATTCCCGGAATTCGAATGTGGCACGCGCACTCGAACTAATTTTGTACAGATTTTACATTGAAGTGCTTAGGCGTCTACGGGAAAGCATCAGGAAAAAATGGCCAGAGAAGTGGTGATTGATTACCAAGACAAAGCACCTGCACACACTGCACACACTGCACACACTGCACTGTCAACCAAGGAGTTTTAACCAGAAACAATGTGGTTATCGTTTCACATCCACCGTATTCACCAAATCTCGCTCCTTTCAACTTCTATTTGTTCTCGAAATTAAAAATGAGACGGCAGGGGAAAAGATTTGCCACAGTCCCAGTCAGTATCACTCATGTGGTAAATGCATTGCTTCCCAAAGTGAATTTCAGCTACCCTAAAAGCTGTAATTCTCTCTCTCTCTTTCTCTCTCTCTCTCTCTCTCTTTCTCTCTCTCTCTCTCACTCCATTTCTATCTGTGTATTGTGTTTCAGGCAGTCTGTTTACGGTGATATCTTTGAGAGCATTTTTTCTCTTAAAGGCCCTCCTGCTGAGAGCAAGTGCTTTGTCTCTGCTGAGCTGGACAGAGCTGGCTGTATCTGAAATCGCGTACTACCCTACTACACATTATGCGAAAAGCAGAAAGTGAGAAATACCCGGATGGCATACTGCTTCGGGTGAGATTTTGCAGTATGCAATCGATGGACACTACGCTACTCAAAAATCCCATAATGCAACAGGACTAGTGCGGACGAGCTCAGCATCGGCTCTTTTTAAGTATTAAACCTGGGTTAAACAGCACTTGTTTAACAATACCCGAATAAATTGTTAACTTGTTGAAGATTTGTCACAGCATTTGAACCCTTTTTTGTGATCTCCATCACGCCTTAGCCAGCCAAGCTAACAGCAACAAATTTACCTCAGCCTGTTAACCCCACCCACATTAAATGACTAATTCAGTTAACTTTCCTGATGTTTATTTTGCCGTTAGTGTGGTTGCTTTAATCTGGTGGTCCCTTTAAGATTTTTGTGTTCATGATGATGTCGAAGGTCAACATGGCCGATGTAATATATCCAAGATTGTAGTCATACCACACACACATACCGATTAGTACGTACTGTTTCAACAGCCGTGTAGTAGGTACTGCATCGAATGCAGTACAGCCTGTCACAGTACGTGATTTCGGACGCAGCCATTGTTTGAGACAGATGACAGAAAGCAGGGAGGGAGAGTCTGCGTCCCTGAGACAATGTCGAAGTCACTGGAGTATGTCTAAAGTGCGTTGTAAGATTTCACTCTGTGAGAGAAATGTGCTGTATCTTTTCCATACTACCTTGTATCGCCTGTTGTCACCACCAGAACATGTTGTCATTATTGTTTGGCCATCAAAGTGAAGCTTCAAATGATTAAGATAAGTTTTGTGTTTGTGCTTGAAAATATATAGTGCAACATCTAGTTAAAACAGTAGTTAAGAGTGCTAATAACCCAGCTAACAGTCTTTAGGTTAGCTGAAAATGTTCTGTTATTCCTAGGTCCTGCTATGAGCTGTAGTTGTATACATATTAACATTTTTATTTATTTTTTTAAAGCAAGTATTCTCAAGTGTGATTATTAAGGGTTAGAGTGGTTCAAAATGACGCTTTCAGGCCCTTCTCCTCTTCTCCGATTACTACCACGTCAGATTATGGCTTAGGGCTGTGATTGGATAGTGATTGCATTTCATTGTGGCACTACTGCTACACACTGATGGAAATGAAACACAATGCGACAGGAATTACATTCATTTCTGACACAAACTCAGCATTTAGCTTGTAAAAGGGCAATCCACTGTTGTTTGTTTTTCCACTAAGATTAAACAACATAAGAGCAATGCAGTGCAGGTTCTGCTTTTCAGTATGGCAGTGTTGTTCTCATGTCACAAATGAAATCAATACTATGTATTGATCTGCACGTTCTTTCCCTGGTGCACTTACTTCTCTATTTCGAACGTTCTCCTAATCTGAAGGTTTACAGAATATTACAGTTCTCCAAAACTTTTGGTTCCAAGGATATCAAAAGGTTTACTGGGAACATTTTATACAATGTTTATAAATGTCCCCTAAACATTGCTCTAACAGTCATAGCTGTAGGAACACTATTATATATTCATTTTTGTCTAATAAGGAATGTTGTGTGAGCAACATATTGATACCAATGTTAAGCACACTGTTATTACAGCAGATGTTTTTACAACAGCTGTAGAATTTTTACAGTCTAACCTTTTGTAGACCTTTTACAGTACTTACTGATGTTCTAATAATATTCAAATATAATTTACACAGCTGTTTTTCCTGGCATATGAATTTGCTATATTCATTCTTCATTAAACTGAGGATCTGATTAGCAAATATAATCTACACTGTTATGTAACTGTCCAGATTACTAGATAGGTTGCAAGTGTGCCTTTTTGTTTTCGTTTTGCAGCAGCCTGCTGGCGAGCAACAGGAAGTATTGAAAATATATTTGCGCTATTGCAAAACCGGCCGAAGAAGAGGAATCATCGCTAAAAATATGGGGTGACACAAAAAGTCATTGGACATTAGAAGGGGGGGTCAGAGGTGTTCTTGGTGTGTATCTTGGTGTAGCTGTCCAGAGGTTGTTAGTCAGTGTGATTTATCAACAGATTATATTAGTAATGACTGTTCTATCAAATTACCTTATGTCATGTATCAAGGAGGGAACTCTGGACTTCATTTCCCAGCAGCCAGTGCACCATACTCATCAGTGTTAATCAGTTAATGAGCACTCTAGTATATATGCCACTGTCTGCACTGCTTTCCTTGTCTCCCGTTATCGTCTTTCCATGCTTTTTTCTATGCTACCGTGTTTAGTTTTTGCCACAGTGTTTTGCATGTTTGTTGTAAAGTCCTTTGTATTGTGTTTATTTGTTATTAAATGTTTGAAGCTCTGTGCTTGCATCCGTAATTATCTTTGTAACGTGACACATTACCTGAATTCAGTCCTTCTTGCCATTCATATATATCAACGTTGTCAGAGGCTGAATTACTGCCCAGACCTTAATGAAATGTTGATTTATTTAAATGTTAATTTGAGAGAGTAAACTGAGATTTATACCTATCATTCCAGCCATGTTCCCTAACATTTGCATATTGCAAATGTAAAGAGAAATCCAATCAGACGTTGAAAGACAGTGTTGTGTTCATGGTGCATTTTAATTCCGGTTGAAAAGCCTGAGCTGGGTTTGAGGGTAGTCCAAGCATGGATGCTGTGTTTTCTGCTTTCACCCACTCGATCCAGTTGCAACATAGTTCATTCCCTGTTTCTCTGATATTTTCAGATGAGGTTTGTTTTATCCTTTCCAATCCTCTTTATTCTGAACCTGTGAATCAATAGAGAGTGAAAGGTCCTCAGAGGAAAATATATATATATATATATAGTCAGATCCTGATTAAGAGGAATGTTGCTTTTTTTTCCACGTTAAAAAGAAAGTAGGTTTCACTCCAAAATTTAGCGCTTGAGTAAACAAAAATACAAAGGAGGGTGTTTAATGGGGCATGCAATGCTATCCAAATATGATTTCCATACTGGATTCAATATGAGATAACAAGTCAGCATTGTCCTCTCTGTTTGTACAAGAAGTGGCAGATTTGCTAACGCTATTAGTAGGTTTCGGTAAAGTGACTAGAAGAGGAAGTTTCACTAACATGCTATCTGCATTGTTTGTAAAACATTCCTGTCAGCGTTACTGGTAGCGCCAGTGACGGCTGGTTGTCATATTAGAAGGGAGGCTAATATCTGTCAATAGCTCAACAATAAAACTACTTGGGCTTAGCAATGCATTATATGATGTACGATGTTTATATGCGTACAGGCATCGAAATATTCCTGTATACATGGTTGTTGTAAGTATGCCTGAGTTGCAATTCCTAAATACCTAGCCTACAGTCAGGCCTGGTGCCTGGGGGGGACAACCGGGAACGAGGGGGGCACAGGAAAGAGACTGATCATTTGGTAGTCATATGTTGGCAATTTATTGGTGGTATATTTAAACAGCGTTTTGCTTTAGAAAATACTTTATTTGTTTGGAATATATCATGCTTGTTTGCCATAAAATCAGTGTTCTTCATTGCATGTAGCCTTACTATGGGCCCACATAATGCCACAAAATGGTTTGGTCCTACAAAGCTTCTTTGACACACCCCCTCACACATCCCGGGACACACCCCCCATTCATTCGAGTTGTCAGAATGGCTACTTGTAAATCTGGCACTCAAAAACGAAAAGAAAAAAGGAAAAAAGAAGATGACATCACACAGGCAAGAAAGCAAATGGTGAAATTTCTGAAACTAGAAAGACAGAGTGAAGAATCAAAGCAAGGTTGGATATGTTCAGGCATTTACCACTTTCAGACTAACACGTGTATGGTTCTTCACAAGTGGCCATAGATCGCTAGCTTATGGTAGCCCACAGTGGGCTAACGTTTCCCCCAAAGCGTAGTAGCATAAGGCTTTAATTTTTGCTACCTCAATAACCTGCAGCGACTATGCTATGTGCCTCTGCTATGCTTATTTTAGTCTTGCACCGTGGACAAAAACATAAACCTAGCAAGATTTGTAGATCTGCGCTGAATCTACACAGCCTACCCTAGCGCGAAGGGTTCTCCGTTGAATCTAATTGAAGTAATTGAAATTGAAGTAGCTATTGAGTGTGTTGTACTTGTGCGCTAGTGTCAGTGTAGCTCTGCACTTCACCATGCTAGTTGGGGAAAAAGTAAGCAAACTCCATGGAGAACGTCTCAGTAGACAAATCTAATTTGTATATTGATTTGTTCGCTTGGATTTTGTAAATGTTACCGAGAATTTTAACTACTGAGCTATAAATTCGTGTTATGCAAATTTACGGTCCTTTCCCTCATGAATTAGTGCCTTGCATGCCATGTCTAATAACAGCAGATGGAAGTGAGAGCTGCTGCGACGGTGGTGAGACAGTACATGGAGACAGAGGAGAGACATGCACTGACGTGCGGCTCAGACGAGACATGCACTGACGTCTCTGATTCCGGCGGTGGTATGAACAGTTTTGAGGATCCTGGACTTTGGCCTGAGAAAATGAGTGATTGTGATAGGTCACAAATAGTTCGCGTCATGACAAGTAGGCCTTCTTTCAGTGACGCAGCAAAGGGATTCCCTAAAGACATATAGTAGAGGGTAGAGCATTCCCCGGCTACTTGCTGTACAGTAAATCCCCAAATGGACGGGAAAAAACCTGAGATGGACTGGGTGATTTACAGCAAGAACAAAGAGGCTCTATTTTGCCTCCCATGTTTACTTTTCTCCTCTGAATTAGAGAGAAAATCATGCAGTGCTCTTAACACAAAGTGTGGAATGGAGATTGCTAAATTAAAGTGGAGAAAACTGTATGATAGATTTCTTGAGCATGAAAGATCTAGTGCACACGAGCACTGCTACTGAATATGGAAAAATTTGGTCTGTGTTAAAGGGTACAGGGGTAGACAGTCTACAGCGGAAGTTGATCGAAACGACAATAGAAAGAAACAAGGCTCTACTGGAGCGACTACTCATTGTAACTTAATTTTAAGCCTCCAGGAATCTGAGTTTCAGAGGCAACACTAATAGATTGTATGAGCCGACAATGGCAAATTTTTAGGAATAGTTCAGCTGCTGGCAAAATACGACCCAATTCTTCACGAACATGTGTTAAACGTGACAAAAAGCCAGCAAACTGGAAAGAACCATGCAACACATTACCTATCGCATGACATCCAGAACCAATTCACTGAGTTGTGTGGGCAGCGTGTATTATATACAATTAAAAAAGAATGCAAAGAGGCAACATACTACTCTATAATTGTCGACGCAACACCAGACATCTCTCATAGACAGCAAAAAATGTTGATCCTGAGGTATGTCCATAGACCCAACACTACTAGTCAGTGGGAGATAAAAGAGCACTTTATTGATTTCAAGGATTTTTCACAGAAAACGTGTGAAGTACTTGCTCAAATGTTACTTGATTCATTGAGGAACCATGGGATTTACATTAAAGACTGTAGGGGACAAGGTTACGATTCTGGGGAAATATGGCAGGAAAGTGTCAGGGAGTGTAGGCCTGCATTCTGAATGTTAATCCTCTTGTTACATTTTCCCCCGGTCGGCAATCATGCCGTGCAGGCCTGTCCAGAGTTCGATACATTTTTCGGGGCAATTAATCATCTTTACGTACTCTTCAGTGCGAGTCCCAAACGTTGGGAAATGTTACAGGGGATTTTTGGATGCTCTCTGCATTGACTTTCAGATACGCGCTGGAGCACATGAATAGAAGCCGTGCACCCTATTGCTAAACCCTTGCTGTGTGTGATTCAGGCACTTTATAAATCAGACAGCTGAATGAACAGCGACACTAGAGCTGAGGAAGGGGGTTTAATGTCATACTTAACAGCAGTTATCCTTCTTGGATTTATGGTTAAGGTGTTGCAATGTATTGAGGACAGAAATCTCGTCCTTCAGTCAGTGGCGATTTCCCTTGATTTACAAGCATCCAACATCCAGGCGTTGGTGGATGAAATGATTGCTTTATGAGAGTTATGGCAGGCATTGAGCCGAAACTAGACTGCAGGCATTGAAAGAGAGCATGCTTCTTCAATGAGGCAGATGTAGAAATATCTGAAGATTGTCCTGAGGTCATTTTTAGGAACAAGATAGTTTACGTTGCATTTGATTCCATCATTTCACAACTTAACACATGGTTTCATGCAACGAAGCAGATATGTGATGAGTTTTCCATGTTGTGGAACTTTAGGGATATGTCGCATTAGTGCATCCTGCAGAAGGCTGTCTGCAAAATACAAAGACGATTTGACAGATTGTCTCGAAACGCAGACCATGCACCACTTTCCACAAGAACCTAGGTCCTTTGGAGATTCTGAATGCAATATATAGCATGGAGCTTCGAAGAATTTATAGCGACTTGTGCATCTTGCTGCGCATTTTTCTGTGCTTGCCAGTCACTGTCTCGGGTGGTGAACGCGCGTTCAGTAAGATGAAACTTATAAAAAACTATCTGCGCTCAACAATGTCTCAGGACTGACTGAGTGGTCTTGCGCTGCTCTCCATAGAAAGCCAGTTGGCACAGAATCTGAACTTCAAGCACATTATACTCGACTTTGCTACCAAAAAGTTGCGCCAGATGGCATTTTCACTGTTTTAGGCTTTAGGCTACTCGATGTTTACAAGACGTTTTTGAATGCTTTTTTTTTTGCATTTAGTTGAATTATATGTTTTTAATGACACTTCAGTTGTTCTAATAGTTGTTAGCATGAATAAAACATGATTTTGAATGGTTGCCGTAAGTGCAGTGCTAACTCTGTTTTGAACAAGGTTTAGGCTATATAATCCAGTTTGGTGAAGGTTTTTGAATGACAGTTGTTTGAATAGTTGTTAATAAAGCATGACGCCGAATATTCCAAGCCTACTTTCAAGATTGTTTTGGTTGGTTTAAAAATAAAGGAGCTGGGGAGGGGGAGCCCAAATAAATTTTTTGGCCCCGGTATAACTAAACTACAATTCCTTGTGGACTTAGCATGCGCATATATCTCCTTTCAGTGGATTTTCTAAATAAGGTGTTTACATGCAACAAATTTCTAATTAAAACAGGCATATTCCAGGGGTGGGAATCCGAATTTGGGGATCAGAATATTGCCTTAATCGGAATCTGTTCACTTCCAGAACCCTAATAAATAATGGTATTTAATATAGCAAGAAGTTTTTAGTATGTACAATCAAATGATTTTGTGTCTTTACCTGTTTGCAAATGCAAAAGTTTCCCTCTTAAAACCCAGCAGAAGGGCTGTAAAAAAGGAAAAGATAGGTATGCTTTAAAAGGCCTTGAATATTGACCCAGAGCAGAAAGTATCCAAGAGAAAGAAAAATGGCAGGGGATCCAGTGCGCTTAGCACTCAGGGGGCCTAAAACTGGTACTGACACCTCTGATTAAGTGAAGATTACTGTAATAGCCTCAAAACGGCAGCACCCTGTGGCGTACAATTACTTGTGGCGAACAATGCAACAGTAGTTAAATGAAACTAAATTGATATTGTTAAATTATCCGAATACAAGACAAAAAAAAAACAAACAAAATGCCACTGAAGAAAAATAGCAATGCAGTTGAGGAAGAGTTGGAGGAGATCTTTAAACAGGATGGAGAAAAACAAGCTATTCTACTTGATCTGATGGATGAAGTTAAACAACTGAAGAACCTTGTGAATGAGAAGGATAAGAAAATTGAAGGATTAGAGAAAAGGATATACAAGAATGGAGGACTTAATTATAAGCGGATTGGAAACAACACACCGAATGTATGCCAGTACTGTGGCCAGAGACAAAGTCAGTGAAGACGCCCTGCCAGAGGAACTACAAACGCTGGAAAAACAAGTAATAAAGTTCTTTGAAAGTAAGAACATGAACAGTCAGAGCAATAATGTTGTGGCCCTTCCCTAAAAGAACAGCAGAACCAAGCCTGCCATAATTGTTCTGTTTGTGAATTGGAGGCACAAAACCGAGCTACTGAGACAGGCAAAGAAGTTGAAGGGTACGAAGGTGTATCTGAATGAACATCTTACAAAGAACGCAGACATCGCTAGACATGCATGCATTCTGAGGAAACAGAACAAGATACAAGCTACATGGACAAGAACTTGCAAAGTGATGATATGGCTAAATGGAACACCTGAAGAAGCCAAAGTACTCACAATAAGAGAACTCAAAGACTTGGACCAGTACGGATAAGGTATTATAATTTTTTGCAGACAGGTACTGTAAACATGGACACTTCTTTGTTTATGAAAAACGATGACTGTGGATTGTGGTTATAAGTGAGGACTGTGTGGAGGAATACGATAAATGGAATGAGAATAAGGTACAAATTGTTTATGGAGATTTCAACATTGATTTGTTAAATCCAAACGGACATACAGTGGAGGAAATAAGTATTGGATGCGTCAACATTTTTTTCAGTAAATATATTTCCAATGAGGCTATTCACATGAAATTTTCAACAGACGTCAGTATTAACTCAAGAAATCTGGAAATATAACGAATTCACAAGTCCATAAATAAAGTGTATATTTACTGAACAAAATGTTGACGCGTCCAGTATTTATTTCCCTCACTGTAAGAGGACAACAGACGTTATTAATACAATGTATAGTAAGTCTACTTCCTGTGATTACAAAACCAAGTAGAACAACAGACACTGCTACACTGACAGATAATATATATACAAATGAAATTGGAGGAAGAATAGTAGGAGGATTATTTATAAATGATATGACTGATCATCTTCCAGTTTTTGCGATCTTTCAAAGATTATTAAAAAAAAAAAAAAAAACTAATGAAAATAGGACAAATAATTATAAAATGATTCGACATAGAAAACCAGAAGGCATTGCTGCCCTTGAGGAGGACTTAAAGAAACAAAACTGGAGTGAGGTTTATGTAAATAAAGATCCTAATAGAGCCTGTGATGCATTTTTGACCATACTAATTGGACAATATGAAAAACATTGTTTGTCTAAGAAAATCGTAAAAAAAAAAAAAAAAAAAAAAAAAAAATTTAAATAATAATAATAATAATAATAATAATAATAATAATAATAATTGCATTATATAGGAAATTTGTAATAACTAGAACAAAACAAGCTGAAAACAAATATAAGATATATAAAAATAAAATAATAAGTATTATAAGATTTAGTAAAAAGGACTATCATCATAAACTATTGGACAGGTATAAGAGTAATACTCAAGCAACATGGAAAGTACTTAACAGTATAATTAAAAAGAATACTGGAAAAGTAGACTATCCAAATTATTTTGTAAATGATGATAGAAGAATTATAAATAAAGTGAATGACATTGTCAATGAATTTAATTAATATTTTGTAAATATTGGATATAAGTTAGCAAAAAAGATTGTGGAGCAGAGAACTGGGGATAGGGTAGATGGAGTGAATATTTCTAGTAATATTCATTTAGTATTTATAAGGGGATCTGATGAAAAGGAAATACTTGACATTTGTTAATAATTAATAATAATATAATAGAATAATATTATTCTATTAATATTAATAATATTAATAATAGAATAAAAATTCTAGTGATTGTAATGAAATTGACGTCATTATTAAAAAATATTCTAGAATATATTATAAAAAACATATGCATATATCTGTAATCAGTCCTTTTTTAACAGGCATATTTCCAAGTAATATGAAAACAGCGAAAGTTATTCCCATTTCTAAAAGTGGACATCTTTTTTGCAATTACAGACCAATTTCTCTGCTTTGATAAATTTTTATTATCTTGTATGAATCAAATCCAGTAAGAAAAGTGGCTCTCATTAGATAAATATGTATAAAGGGTAGGTATAATAAGCAAAGGCTTCAGACTACACTTTTTTTGGTTATTATGTATATTTTTTATTTATTATGAAAAATTGTCTGCAAGGACCAAAATTGTATATATATGTATAGTTCTTATTTATAAAAGTTGACAATAATTATCGACTTTGTGACTTTGTGCCACTTTGGCTACACAAAAAGTGTCATATCTCATGCCAAATCAAGTCAGATTAACATGAATTTATAGGAAATAATTTTTGGCCCCCTTTATTATAAAGTTTGTAGTTCCACACCCAGTTCCTAAATGACCAGGATGCTCTCAATGAAATCAACAGTTTTGTTTGTTTTTTTTTTCACACAGTTTGTAATGGTGCTCTGTGTTATACAGTAAGTTTAATTTAAGTGGGGTTTAACATTTGCCTATGTGAGCAAGAAACTCACTAAACACAGCTCATTGAAATGTAAATACTGTAAGAGACACCATCATAACTCAGTCATTTCATTCTAACATACAGTAACTCTTCTGTGATTTATAGTATAATGAAATGACTAAATGGACTACTATTGTGTTATACCATATCATTTGCTTTGCCTATAGTAAGGGAGAATGGAGTGAACTTTTAGTCATCTTCATCCTGTGGTCTGAGAACAAAGCAAGCACCCATCACCATCTCAGCCACATGTTAACATATGAAAGGCACACACAGTAGGACAGCTATCAACGGCAGCCGACGTGTAGAAGTTCAGTCTGGAATTTCCATAAAATGTCCTTAAATGTCTTTTTGTAAATGAAGTTTTTTCAGGTTGGAATATGATATATGATACAATATGATATG
Source organism: Stegophilus panzeri (assembly GCA_024331685.1). Taxonomy (NCBI): domain Eukaryota; kingdom Metazoa; phylum Chordata; class Actinopteri; order Siluriformes; family Trichomycteridae; genus Stegophilus; species Stegophilus panzeri. The sequence continues at coordinate 5,239,022 of JANDJT010000164.1, forward strand.
ATATGATATGATATATGACATGGAGTATGATATATCAATATCACAATATATTAACATTATGAAAGATGTTTGAGTATTGTATGTATTGTCACGTGACTGCTTTTATAACTGTTACTCACTGTAACTATGTTGTTAAAACTCTTTTGTTATTTAAACCTATATATTACATTATTTCCTCAATGACAGTTTTTCATTATGCAGTTCCACTTTTTTTGGTGCTTTCTTAGAAACATATCAGCACAACAAAATATTGTGTTACATATCATATATTTTGAAGTATTGTATTATAGTATTTTGTCCATTACATATAGTATAGTCATTGCTTATGTGTGTTAAACTAGATGATGTATAGTTCAAATTATAAGCTAATGGTTACTGTTGATATTAGTTAGTTTTGTAATATACTGTGTAAGGAATAACTCATGACACGCCATGCTATTATAACAAGTTACTTACATTAAAGCAGCTATAATGTCTCTTAACAGAAACTTAACAGAGTTAAGAGTTAACCGAATTTCTTAACAGAAAACTTCACCATATCAACACTTATATGTTTTTCTTTGTTACACATCAACACATTTTATATTCAAGATACTACTAGATTTGGTTCAATGTGGAGCACTCACTATACAAATCCCTGTGCATGAGCTGTTACTATAGAAACAAGAATGTATTAGAACAAGCACATTAAGCCAGAACTACAGTCAGAGGTGCTGTTATAGAAAACGAATCACCACCTTCCGATTTGAGAATACAACAGCACTGTGGTATATAAACGTATTTCCATAAGTAGAACGTTAGAGATTTCTTAAGCCTTTAATGTAGGTTTTTGTGGTTTTGTTGAGAACTAAATATTTCACTTGAAAAAAATTTATTTTATATTGTACAATGACTGACAGATAAAGTAAAGAAAGAGCTGACAGATGACCCAGAGTATCAGCTAATGGTACTTTTCACACTAAGGATCCTGACAGTCTCAATAGTCATTTTGAAATGAATAGGCCATGCTGGTGCTTTTATTCACTGCTGAAAGGGTACTCGTTTGTGCTCCTGTGTGGAAAAGCTTTCTCATTTGTGTGTCTATGTTTCCTATCATTCGCATAGTGAGAAAAGTAGCAATCTTGCCCTACTGAAAAATATCTATCGCCATGATGATGCCTTTGTGAAGAGCCCCTGAGTTTTGCTGGTGTGATCAGAGTGAATACTGGGAAGGTCACAGTCTGTCTACAAGCTCAGTGTAAGTCATGTCTACAGGGGGCTTCAGCATGGAGAAGGCGAACTTAAAGCTCTACCAGAAACGGCCAAACCATTAAGTCTCATATCTTCTTTCTGCAGTCTGTGGCTTGACTTTCACAAGGTTAAGTTGTCTCATTAATAAAGACCCACGCAGTAGTCTGGTAAGCTGCTCAGCACCTCATCTAGAATTACTTCGATGATTATGTCGAGTCTAAACAAGAAACAGCTTGCCGACAGGAAATTTTGACGTTAGCTCAAGGTGCTTTGTTGACATACATTATGCAGTCCTTGTACAACTCTGAATAAAACTAGCTGACCGGAACTGTGACCTTAAGGAGAAGAACAAAACAACGATGGCTATAACAAGATTCTATTAAGCTCGTTGCATATTCATTCACAGCGTAGCGTATTTCTTGTCTTGAAGTTGCAGCTGCAATTTTACACAAATCAGGGTGAAGGTTAACACTGATACAAATCCAGTCTTTAAATGTGGAGAAATAGCAAGATAATAGAAGTAGTGGATAATCAAGAAATACAGTCAAAGGTACAAGAAAAACAGGTGGAACAGAGCACGTTTTTCAGAAATTATTCCTGAGGGTAGTTTTGGAGTTTTGGAGACTGAGACTTAAAAAAATATATTTTGGGGATAAGACTATATGATTAGCCCTCCTCTTTAGTTATGTAAGAATCTTTTGCATGTTCAGACTTTAATGAGGAGATGTTTATTGAGCATTTATGGAAGGAGTCTCCAGTGTTAGCACTTTGTAACAGACAGAGGTAAAGATGTAATGTTACATTTTCTGATATTGAAAAGTCTTCAAGACAGAGGAGTTTACAGTTACTCTGTAACATGACAAGAGAGAAGAAAGAGGTGGGTTTAGGAAGTTAAACTTTTGCAGATGTTCGACTTCATTAAACATATAAGTATGTATGATGTGTCATAACAACACCATTCCTTTGGAGATTATTTTCCTGTAACAGCACATCCTGTTGCATTTTATTCTTTTAGATATATCTATATTTTCTAATCCTGCTTTTGACCTCTACCTAATACGTATATACTGACCCTGATGATCTCGCTTATGGCTCCCAGTTGTTATAAGCACATAAAAGAATGCCAAAAGATGTTCACAAGATGTTCTCTGTTTTATGCTTGTTATGTTTTCAATTCTTAATTAATGAGATAGAATTGTGGTTATCAGTTCAGGACATTTAGGAACACAATTTACGACTGTGATTAACATATTATAAAGATATAATGTTTAGATGATCAAAATGATCATGCCAGTGTTGGTTAAGGTAGACACTGATGGTAAATCTTGACGGTAGATCTAAACCTTCATTTTTTCCCTTGATCTATAAATAACTAGATGCCTTTCTTAATGTAACGTCTTTAGTTGTAGCATATCCTGCCAAACTCTTGGAATATTATAGTCCTTAACCAAGTGATTAAGGACTATTTAATGCTGATTATTTGCAACATACTTGAGAGAGGATCTTTATCTTACGTAATCTCTACACCGTGGGAATATTGGGAAAATGCACACTCTCTTAGTGTCTCTTTTAGTATCATTTTTAATCCAGATCATCATTGATATTAACATTCATTCTGTTACTGAAGCAAAACTCTCGATATAATTATATAAGCCAACATACTGTGGGTCCTTCAGAGATTATGTCCTCATTTTTGAGGTTCTCTACTCAGTGCTTCAAATATTTGCATATTTATACCAAAAGCTATAAGCCTGATTTATGGTTGGTGTCAGGTACTTTATCTTTTATTTCTGCATGGGAAAACGTCATCCGTTTCCAAGACGTCCTTGCATATCAGAAATAATCCAAGCCTGACTTCCTGACGGAAATCTTGAGAATATCCATAAACCCACTCGTATCCCAGACTAAATTCGTCATTAGTCTTCAGATCAGAGATACTACAAAGCAGTGATGGCAGTGCACCATGCATCAGACTGTTAATCCATCCATGTCACTGGTAGTAGGATGAGAAACATTATTACTTATTCATAGAACTGGAAAAAAAAAAATTGCTGAAAGTGTCGCTTTTCTTCACAAATGCTTTGAATACAGACAGAGGTTTAAATGCTGATCTTTTTTTAACACTTGCAGAACTAGATTGATTGCGTGGGATCAGTGGTTGGATCCTTTTCATGGTCGTATTGCTTCACTTTGTCCACTAATTGCCTGCTGAATTTTTTTTGTCATTTTATTTATTTATTTTTTGTTTCAAGTGCTTTTTATATTTTAAAGAGATGGGATTTTAGATGAATTTAAACATCTGGAGAGATGTCCAAAGCTTTTTTTTCAGTCAATGTGGTAATAAGCAGCACTCAGAAACATCAAAAACTAGTGAACTTTCATTTTCTTATGGGCAAAAAGCCATAACATCAATTGCTTCCAATTTACAACTGTTTAAAACTTTTTTCATTATGTACGGCTGTATCCCTCTTCTAGTGCGAAGCCCTTTACTTGTTTTCTAAGCCATTACTGTAATTCAAATAAAATCTTAGGATTTTTCAAAGAAAAGTATAGGTTAGGGTTAAAAGGCACATTTTCTAAGGTGATACTAAGCTTTACCTGTGTTTGGAAAATGTATGTCATTTATGTCCTCTCTCTCTCTCTCTCTCTCTCTCTCTCTCTCTCTCTCTCTCTCTCTCTCTCTCAAACTGAAATCTATTAAGTCTTTCTTTCTCTTTGTATAATAAACACAGGAGACAAAAACCCTGTTCATCTCAATCCACATCTCCAGTGCTTATTTATTTTACTAATTAAGCTAATACAGTGTTAGTTTCCAGTGAGTCATTTGTTATTGTTAGGCACAAATCTTTCTATTAATAACTTTGTTGGGATTTAGATTCTTTCCATCTGTGGTGAGGGCACAGACTTTGGCATTTGGCTTTCTTATAGGAATGTATTAGTGTTTTCTTTGTTGTTAAATCATGTACATAAAGGGGTGTGGCTATATGGGTGAATTTTGATCTCAAATCTCCCAGATGTCTATTACATCACGCTGTTTCGAATCACTGTAGCATTGTGGGGAAAATCCTTTGTGTATTAGTAACTGGAATTTAAAGGGTGAGGTATTATTTAACACCCTAAAATGACCTTTGATTTGAAACCATAAACATTTAATGTAAAACCCTACAACTGAGGTAACAGCTAATATTACACTTTAAAAGCTAGAACCTTTTGTCATGCAAAGAACCCGTGAGAAACCTTTTCTCTAACAGAGTACAGAGTCAGGGAGGAAGACACTGTCCAGAACTGTAATGTAATAATATGTGTGCATTCATCTAACACCCTTAATTGTTCTATGGTGTATTTCTCTGAGGGAACCCTTAGAGGCCATGTGTAAAACCAGACAACAGAGTTAAAGGGCAACGATCTTGTTAGAAAGCTAGAACCCTTGAGAGACCTTTTGCTAGGTGTGAATAGACCATCTACAAATCCATAACAGTAATGTAAATATGTGTATGCATATTTCTCTGAAGGAACACTTACATTTAGAACCCTACAACAGAGGGTTAATGCTCATCTTAGAAAGCTAGAACCACCTTTGGTCATCTAAATAACATTTGAGGGACGTTTTAGAGAAATAACAGAGTCCAAAACAGCAAAGTAATTATATGTGTGCATTCATTCAGCAGCCTTAAAGGTTCTATGGCTTATTTCTCTGAGGGAACTCATGATTTACATGTCCTATGTAGAACCTGAAACAGATAGTCAGATAAAGATAAATGTTTCGTTTAGGATGCCAGGCAAGGATACTCTTAGAAAGCTAGAACCCTTTGCTATCCAAAGAACCCTTGAGGGACCTTTTTGCTACAAGTGTATAGAGAAACTACAAATTCGAACCGGTAATTATGTGTATGCATTCATTCAGCACCATTAAGGGTTCTCTGGGGGAACCCTTACATTTAGAAATTTACAGCAGGTGTAAACGTCAATGATCCACCTAGACAAGGTTCATTTTGGTTATCCAAAAAACCCTTGAAGGAACTTTTAGCGAAATAACAGTCTCCAAAACAGTTTCCCCTTAGGAAAAAGTTCCCTCCAAGGTTCTACGAGTTTTAGGATTATATAGAATCCAACAGTATTATGTAATCATGTGTACAGTATGCATTCATCTAGTGCCATTAAAGGTTCTATGGTTTATTTCTATGAGGGAACCTTTAGAGGTCATATCTAAAACCCTACACCTAAGGTAATGGTTCCATTTTCTACTAGAACCATTAGTCATCCAAAGATCCCTTAAGTGACCATTTTGAGATATAACAGTCCAACACAGTAATCTGATTATGCGTATGCATTCTAACACCATTCTATGATTTATTTTTTCTGAGGGATCCCTTACAGGTCCTATGTAGAACTCTGCAACCTTTTAGAAATGGTTCCATGTAGAACTTATTTAAATAGAACCAATAACTCTTTGAAGAAGCCATGAAAATATCTGTTTCATAAATGCAGCTTTGTCTTGTACCTAATGCCACCCCATATGTAAAACCCAAACATGCCTCTGTGTATATATGTGACTACTGTTTATTGTGTTACAGCGAGTTAATTCTGTGTGTATCTCTCTCTGTTAGACAGCACAGACGGTGCTGCTGGTTGTTGCAGCTTTCCTCTTCTGTTGGATGCCCCACCATATCATTGCCATGTGGGTGGAATTTGGAAATTTCCCCCTGAACGATGCCTCTTTTGCGTTTCGCATCATGTCACACTGCTTGGCCTATGGAAACTCCTGTGTCAACCCCATTCTCTACGCCTTCCTCTCGGAGAACTTTCGGAAGGCCTGCCGGCAGGTCTTCACCTGCCATCTCTTCTACTCACCCCCGCCTGTGAAGAAAATAGCACGGATCAGGATGGAGAATTTCTCCACAACACACTCCACCACCAACGTGTGAGATAGGACTAAGCTCTGTGAAGCTGAAACTGAGCCGCCATTGCACTCGCAAATAGTCTACATTTCTTATTCAGTTGCAGCTAAATCCCTCACTGCTATTCAAACTAAAAATACAGTGCAGTGTATCTATGACTTGTACAAATGCAGGCTGTAAATTCATCAGTGGAGCTAGCTTTAGGAAAAGAAACATTCTACATTTACCAATTCATAGGTAGCCTCGAGAGCCGAAAGCACTCTCATCCTCAAGATACATTTTCATGCTCAGAGCAGCCAAGAGAAGGTGACGCTCTGATTATTTAACTGAAAAACATCCATGTCGGTGTGGCTCAGTGAATAGTGACTGCAGTGTTCATTTTATTTCCAGTGAGACTTCATTTATCTATGCTAGTCTATGATATCTGTGTGCTATAATTTGCTAACTGACTTGTTTACATGGTTAAATGTGTTGTATAATGTGCAGTCTGCAGCCATCATTACAATAAATGAATGAACATGGACATTAACATGGACATTATTAATGCCTTTAATAATGTTTCTCACACCTCAGGCCATGTCCACACACTAATACATATACATTTGAAATCAGACAAGTTTTTTTTTGTTTTGGCTTGCCGTCCTCACCGAAACCACTAAACCACTAAAAATGCACTTTTTTTGAAAAAAAAAAAAATTAGTAGCTTAGATGAAAGGAAACAGAGATGCTCATGTCTGTCGTCTTGTGATAGATCCCTGATTGTCACGTGATCCAGATCCAACACCCCCAAAACAGGTGTTTATTCCTTTTTTTTTTTTTTTTTTTTGTAACAATTAAACACATCTGTGTATATAAACATTACATACCAATGGTGTACCTTGTATTGTAATTGTATAATGAGTATTTTTGTGATTTCTCCATCTCTGCCGGGGTACACTGCATCAAACCATGGAAAACGTGCAAACTGCGCAAATTTCCTGGTTCAGTTAGTGTACATAATTTGCATATGATTTGCATACGACCCTATCTTACTCAGAAATATGGAAGCCCTGAACCACAAATGCTTAGTCATTATTTCAAATTAATATCTAATCATTTTTTACTTCAGAACTCATTATTTCAAGTTGTTTCGAATTTAATATCTCACTAGATCAACGTAATAACTAATTTCAAGATCTCATTATTTTGTCGAAACCCATTCTTTCAGGATGTTACGTCTTTGTTTTGGTTTAATAACTCATTATGATATTATGTTGTTATTTTGTAACACCCCACAATCTATTAAATAAAGTTAGTTTATTGAATTCTTATTTCTTAATGCTGTTATAAAAGTAGAGTTCTTAAAATGTATCCGTATTGGTGTGGACATGACCCCAAAGAACCAGCCATTTATCAACAACAAAAAGGCAAATGTTATGTCTGTGAAGTTATACTGTATATAATATTTGCATAAACTTGTATAGCAAACTGTCATGTCATTGTTTCATAATCTTTAAGCATTCAAAAGATGAAGCAGACTTGTGAAAATACCAGAGGTCAAAGCTCAGCTGTGAGACCTTTCAGTGAGTCGAGAGTGCCTAGAGAAGCCTAGAGTGCTCGTATAAAGTAGATCCCTTCACCAAAAAACCTTTTTTTTTTTTTTTTTACCCTGCCACTCATTCTGCATCTGGGTATTTCCTGCTTTGATGTGGAACGGATGAAAAGCAGACCTGGAAGCAAAGAGACAGAAAATCGACAGCAAGCAGAGCTACTCTCTGTGTCCCTATGAATATGAAATAATAAAAAGGAAGTCTAATAATTTGTAACAATGAAAGTACAATGCTTCTTCCTCGAAGGATAATCTTTCTTGCTTTCTTCATAACGCTACTCCACAGCATAAAAGAGTGCAAACGAGATTCGTGTAGAAGCCGTGTTCGAGCACGGTGCTGGTTTGGGAGGAAGTCTATCAGGGTTCATCCTTGTTTATTTTGCTTGGGATCGGTGTTTACGAAAATTTCTCTCATGGTCGTGCGCCGTCCCTTCAAATATAGGCCTATACCATGGCAACCCTGTGATAATAAACAGTGTTCTGTTCTGTGATGATAAACAGTGGGTGGCAGCCTGTGCACTCATCCTTCATCTCTCCCTCTTCGCTAGTCATTGTTTAAACCAGAGCTGTTTATATAGTGTCGAGTCACAGCAGACTTTCAGTCCACTGTCTGAAAATCTTGTTAAGACTCTTGAGAATGAAATGGTGTACATAAACGGAAGCTGGTCAGACTTTGGCTACCAGGCTGGAATCCTGAATTGGGACAATTTAATTTTCAATTGCATACATTTAAATATATATATATTTTTTTAAAGGTCTTCAGTTTAACCTCACAGAAAAAGTTGAAAAGAAATATATTAATATTCATAAGCAGTGGGTAGGAAATCAACATCATTTCCTACCCACTGTGTTCTAGTGTCCTAGACTTAATAAAGCAGTATTTTGCGATGACGGCTTTAATATTTCTTGAATTTTTTGTGATTATTCAAAGTATTTTTATTTAATTTTTTGGTGCCAATATTTCTGATTTGAACAAATCCTTAATTTTCAATAACCGCTTTATCATGGTCAGGGTCGTGGTGGATCCAGAGCCCGGGAACACTGGGGTGTTAAGCTGGAATGCACACTGGATATGACGCCAGTCAATCCCAGAGCACCACGCGTGCACATTCACACACAGGGAGTATTTTAGAGTGAAAGGCAGGGTTTGGAGCTGAAACTGGAACACCTGTAGGAAAGCCATGCAGACACAGGAAGAACATGAGCTCAGGAGACCTTGGAGCTGTGAGACTGGGCGCTTTAGTGCCGTGCAACGTTCTGCACAGGCTACTCAAATATTTTCTTACAGTCTTGAAGCGAATGCTCTATTATTTCTGAGATAAAGCATCAGCAGCAACCGTGTAGCCTTTATCTAAAAAAATGCAGCATTACTAATGCAAATGAATACAAGTCCAAGTTCACTTAAACATTGCTGTGAAAGATTTCTGTATTGAAAGCTCCACTGGATTACATGGGAAAATCAATACAAATACTTACATAGGAAACTGGTTCTTGTAAACTTTTACAACAATCAAAATAAACACACTGTCTTCTGATGTAAACGCATAACACTATGCCATTATATATGATCGCAATTATTTCACTGCTTTATTCAACTCAATAAACTCATGTGTGTAAAAATCAGTACCTTTCTCATTAATCAAAATATTACAAAACATTAAAGAGCGCTTTGATTGTTAATAGAGTTGAGTGCAAAAGTTTGCACACCCTTAGGGCAAATGAAAGAATTCAAAGAATTTCATTTCTAGACATTTGGTGTGTGAGGTTTTATATTTGAAATATGTAATAGAAATGAACAAGTAGCACATTTCCATGTTAGCAGTGGGGATAAATATATAGGATTAACAATTTAGATATATGAGAAAACCTGTAGGTGAGCATTTTTACATTCTGCAAATCAGATCTGGAGCAAAAACTTCTTTTCAAGTTATTTCTGTTGATTATATTTTGGTTACAAGATAGACTGACATCTCATTTTTAACATCGTGGAATAAATATTTATTTATTTCATGTAAAACAGAGGTATGTTTTTCTTTTAACCATTACAACAATTATTATGGGGGATGCAAACTTTTGCACTCAACTATATATTAGGTATTCTTTAACATATTATGAGTATTCTGAATTATGTTAAAATAAAAAATAAAATAAAAAAACAAGCGGTGAGAATGAGTTTGTGTGAGATCATTTGTTCTCCTGTGATAACGTTTTAATTGGTTTCTGGATTTCTGTCTCCATTCCTGGTAAACACATTCTCCTCCTGGCTGCTGTCTCGATGCTCTGCACCAGTGCCACGTCCCAAGGATGGGTGATAAAACTCAGGACGTGTCCTTCACCTGTGGCTCCTGCCCTGCCTACGCGGCCTGCTCGGTGGATGTAGTCTGTATGGGATTCAGGGAAGTCATAGTTAACCACCAACCCCACTCTTTGCGTATCGAGCCCTCGGGAAGCGATATCGGTACAAAGCAAAACATCAACATGGCCTTTTTGGAAGCTCTGAAAGATTCCTTCCCTCATCGAGGCAGGCATTTCTCCCTGAAGACGTGCGTGACGCAGGCCCATCTCTTCCAGCGTGTAACCAAGCCAGTTGACGGTGGCAGCCGAATTGCAGAACACCAAAACACCTTTACGATCAGGCTCCGTCTCCTTCAATGCTTGATGAAGCTCCAGAACCTTCTCAGAGCCTCTCACTTTCACAAAGGTCTGCTTAACATGTGGCATCAGGTAGTGCAACATCCGGCTCTTAACCGTCACCAAGCTGCCCAAGTCGGTCACTTTATCCAGGAGCTCGCCGACGCCTCCGGGGAAAGTCGCGCCCACTACTACCAGCTGTGCTTTTCGGATCGGTCCGGTTATCTCGGAGAGATTTGCAGCGACCTGGGTTTGCCGCAGGATTTTCTCGAGCATGTCTACAAAGCTGGGGTCAAACATTGTATCAGCTTCATCTACTACCATAAAACGCAGTTCGCTTAGATCCACAAAGCGTCTCCACAGCGCCTTCAGCAACGCGCCAGGCGTAGCAACCAGAATGTGAGGCTGACCATAGCTGAACGCTGCCTTGATGCTCCCGACTCCTCTTCCTCCACCGACGACTTTAACCTTTAATCCAAACGGTCGGCTCATAGTCCTTGCGACGGAGGTCACCTGCTCAGCCAGCTCTCTCGATGGCACAAGAACTACCGCTTGCGTCTTCTGCTCTGACTCGAACGCCATCTGCGGCATCTCTTCTTGCAATTTGTGGATAACGGGCAGGAGGTAGGCGAGGGTTTTCCCGCTGCCCGTCTCAGCAGCACACAAGACGTTGTGACCCCGGAGCAGTTTGGGAATGGTCTGCAACTGCACAATGGTAGGATGGGTGATATTGTGACTCTGCAGCGTCTCGACCAGCTCTGATGAAAGACGGAGGTGACCGAATGTCCTTCGGTGACTGTGTCCATCCTGTTTATTCTCCTCCTGAGTCTTAGGCAGGAACGGAGGAGCACTCTGGGTGCTGTTGATGGTAAAGTAGTCCCCAAATGATTTGCTATTCTTCCATCCCTTGGATGTGAGGACTGGTTCTTCAAACTTGCCCAGGGTGTAACTGACAGACTGATTCAGTAATGGATTCTTGCTTTTGATCAACAGTTTACCAGCTTTTACTGTGGCCACTTTATCAAGGTGTTTGCGTTTCACCTGCTTCACATTGTCTATGCGGTCTTGAACGCGCCTCGGGACGCGGATTATCACCGGTTCAGACGTCGCCGTCGAAGTTTTGCGTCCAACAACATTATAAAACAAGTCTTGCACACAAACTCCACCACGGAAATAACTAGGAATCAAATCAGTTTGGCTTAACAGCTGCCTGGAAGCGAGCAAGCCAAAGCACCTAACCTTCACGCTGTACATTCTGACAGGTCGTTTACATTAGCGACGGCTAACTCGGCTAGCTAATGATGGCAAACATAACCTTTCAGAACACCAACAAGATAACATTTAGCTGTCTTTTAGTGTTTTCTAAAGCTAGCGCTGTCTCACAAATAACCACACATTCATTTTTCCTTTTCACTTCAACGACTATGAAGTTCTCACATGTATCGCTGACTGAATCCCAAATTGCTTCCTAGTGCCCTACGTTCTGCCCTTAGAAGCCATAACATCATAACCCATGTAGTGCGCTTATATAGTGAAGAAGGAGACATTTAGGATTTTACCGATCTCCGTGTGCGCAGTCGCTTTTTTATGACGTAAAACGGTCATACAGGAAGTCACGCCAAGGCATTAATAAAAGACCCAACTGTAGATAGAAAGCTAATTTGATAGTTAAAAAGTTTGGGAGGGAAACTATTGCATATTATTAAATTTATCAATACATCCTTTAAAAAATAGTTCAATATATACATGTTTAATTAAACCTTTCAATAAAGCAATTATGTATTTTTTTTATTAATTAATTGAAAATAATTGAATGGTTGATATATTGAAGGTTATAAGGATCGATTTTCTGTTTTTATTTGTTGTATTTAGCCTTTTTTTTTTTCTCTTCCGTTGTTTCTGTGGAAACATCTCTGTGTACATCTACTATTATCATTACAATACAATACAATACGAAGTACAATACAGTTGCTTCCTGGATAATTTTTTTAATGCAGTAATGGGGGACAATAATAATTGTTTTGAGAGTTTATCTGTCCCTGAGAGCATGTTTTTTTATTCTCTTGAATCAGCTTAAGTGCATTTCTACAATAATGGCACAATGTTTTATAATGTCCTGACATTAAGCCCGACATAATAACAACATTGTGCCATACATCACATAACTAATGTCACAATCAGGGCCATGGATTCAGAATCACATTCAAAAACACATTCACATTATTGTACAATTTAAAATATTATTTCATTTGTTTAGAAATAATACATGGTTATGAAGCAGATAAAGAATAAAATGAAGAAGAAAACAAAAAGTTTGTTAATGCGCGGCATTATTTTGCAATAGTGTCAGCAATAAAATAATAAATGTGTAACAATTGGTCACAGGTGTTATGCTGGATGGAGATAAAGCTCTATTCATATAAATGTATGTTCTTGGCGATAAGAAGCTCCATTGACAGATGTAAGAAAAACAAGGCAGAGCCCATTTTAGGAAGAACAATAATGATCATAGTTGGTCCAGGTTGTAAAAAAGTATGGATTGAGGTAAACTGATTCATTTATAGTCTGAAAAAGGTTTAATTTTAATGACAATGAATGAATTTGAACATAAGGAATGACTTTAGGAAATCCCTTAAGATGCTTTTTTCCAGTTCACAAAAAGGCCAAATGTTGGACTGAGGAAATTCCTAATATTTTACTTAGATATTGATCTATTTTATATCAGATTGATAAATATCTCTCTGCAAATAATCTTTATTCACAATTTGGCATTCAAACCATCTCATTCCACCAATACATCTACTATATTTACTGATTTCATTAGGAAGGAGTGAAAAGAAATAAAAGATAATTGGGGGTTTTTTGTGGCATGGAAAGGTTAGATCTTTAGAAGGCATTTGATATACAGTATACAGCTGTTGTGCCAAGTTGATCACAGTGAAAGCTGATCCATAATATATTCATAATATAAACTAAGCAAAAAAAAAAAAGAAACGTCCTCTCACATTCAACTGCTTTCATTTCCAGCAAATTTCTTAACATGAGTAAATATTTGTATTAACATAAAAAGATTCAACAACTGAGACATAAACTGAACAAGTTTCACATACATTTGTACCTGGCCACCAGCTGCTTTAAGCTGTTTAAACCCTTTCTGATAAAGATCTGTAAAGCTTATTTGGATTTTACAAAATTATCTTTAAAATACAGTCTGAAAAAATGTCTTTTTTTTACTGAGTATATATTCCTAATATATATACAGCTCTGGAAAACAATGAAGAGACCCGTTTCGAACCATCCTCGCCATGCACTTCAACCCAGCTGCAGTTTGCTATTCTTTTTCTAGGTCACTTGACGTCATCCTACGGTTGTTGAGTGACATTCGATTGAGTTGGCTGTCATTCCGGTCAGTGGCGAGTCGTTTTTGTAGCTTTGTTGTCCCCAATGTCTGCTGCTTGACCTTGTTCTTATGAATCGCCGTCTTTGAAATTGTAAAGATGAAAGCAACCTGACGCTCACTGTATCCCTCTGCCAGTAAAGCCCTTCTATTCCTCACCTAAAACTTTTATTTTCAACTCTTTTGGCATGGTCAATAGCTATTTTTTGATTCTGATTACTTTTGAGATACTACAAGCACTGGTTTTTTACTTTTAATCATTAAATAAGATGCATGTAGAGATGATTTCAGAAAATTTTGGAGTGGTCTCTTAATTTTTTCCAGAGCTATATATATATATATATATAAATATATAAAATATGTGTATATATATATATATATATATATATGGGCGCACGGTGGCTTAGTGATTAGCACGTTCGCCTCACGCCTCCAGGACTGGGGGTTCTATTCCCGCCACTGCCCTTTGTGTGTGGAGTTTGCATGTTCTCTCCGTGCTGCAGGAGTTTCCTCCAGGTACTCCGGTTTCCTCCCCCAGTCCAAAGACATGCATGGTAGGCTGATTGGCATGTCCAAAGTGTCCACAGTGTATGAATGGGTGTGTATGTGATTGTGCCCTGCGATGGATTGGCACCCCGTCCAGGGTCTACCCCGACCTGTGCCCAATGTTCCCTTGGATAGGCTCCAGGTTCCCTGTGACCCAGTAGGATCAGCGGTATAGAAAATGGATGGATGGAGGTATATATATATATATATATATATATATATATTCCCAATTTGTTCACCAACCAGCTCTCCCCATCATACAACCGCTACCAAGCAGGAACGGCGAAGCCTGACCTGTGCTTCCTTCAAGACACTAACTAATGCTGTTTATGCTGTGTCACAGGGCAGTGTAACACATTCAGATGAAAGCGCTATCTACCCTCTTCCACATACTATACATGAGCTCACAGGCACGCATGATTGGTTAGTGTCACTGTGAATGCCAGGGGATAGAGAGTTTATGCCCTCCCTCCCACCTCAAGAGCATGGCCATTTTTTCCCCTTGGCTCCCAGTCATGAGTGGCATAAAATGAATTTTAATTGAAAAATAGAAAACAGGTAGAGATTGGAAGTATTCTGTCTCGGCCTACATCTAATCGTTTTGAGGATCCCCGAGGGAGAATTTAAGGCCCACTTTGTACCTTTTTAACTTTTACCTTTGGTGCAGAACTTGTCAGCAGATGGATCACATATGTAAGCACAAATCATCACGCCATTTATTTTATTCATCAGTTTAGCATAGGCAGTCATGCATTAGTAATGGAAAGTGGGAGGAAACTGGAAAACTCCACAGACACTAAACCCAGGCTCAAGACTCTGGAGCTGTGAGGCGACAACGCTACTCTCTGCACCACTGTGCCCCCCGTTCCATTTAGTGAATTAATGAAATTCCCGACAGTGGGTCGTCTGACGTTCGGCTGCTCATCTGTGTTATCTGGCAATGTGTTAGGACTGACAAATGATGCAATTTAAGTCTTTGCAATGCCAGTCATTACAATATCCATCCAAGAGACTCATCTGTTTTCTTTGCAGACACAGTAGGGACACATAATCTTAAAAGAAAAGCAATGTGGTATCCCAAATGCCCCATTAAATTAAAGGTGTGTTTGTCTGAACATGTATAAAAAAAAATATTACTGTATGTTGTTTACCTACTGGGGTCTAAGAGTATCTAGAATGCATATATAAGATGAACAGACTTGGGGAGTAACATAATACGTATAACAGCGTTACGTAATCAGGATACAAAAATCTGGTAACTGTAAGCCATTAATCCGTTAAGTAATCAGACTACAGGTACATTTTGTTAAAAAAAAAAAAAAAAAAAAAATGGGAATACTATCAGGATTACAACTTTTTTCATCTAAAACCAAAGAAATTAAAGTTTTTCAGGGCTCCAGACTACGCCTTAAAAATATAAATTTGCAAACGATGTTTTTGCTGCTATAATAATATAAATTGACACGTTATGATTTAAAAATGTACATGTAATGTCTTTTTAATTACGTGTTGTGTGAGGAGTAGTCTGTCACATCATTTGTTGACGTAATAAAATGAGACGCTGCGCATGAAAGTTCAAATTCATCCAGAGCGCAAAATACGCACGGGGAAAGCGAGGATCAGCTTTCTGCCTCAGAAAGACATGTCAAAACAAAAAATATCAGAATTTATATTCAAACAATCCTCATCTCTGTCGAGCATTAATGCTGATGGAACAGTTGTGTCAATGATCCAGTTGTGCCAGCCTGAGAGAGATAGAAAACGACGGAGACACAGAGGATCATCTTTCCGTGTCGGTCAATAAACGTCCAAGTGAAAGTGCAGAAAGACATTTAAAGATTTCTTGGATTCAAGAGTTTGCACTGCTCAGGTATGATCATCGCACTCACAGAAATGTTTTGTGACTTTTGTTCCAAAGTGGGCAGAGAAATAGATTGGAAAACAGATTTCATTACTGGAAGGAACCATTTCAAGAAAGAGACTGTGAGAAAACAGGGCGATAGTTGAAAGCATAAAAAAGCTCATCACTGTGTATATAATGAACATATGAGTGCTCCACAAAAAAACACAGTTAGCACCAGCAGTGTCTCGTGCATGTGAACTACATGACGAGACCGAATAGAAAGAGATCAAAATAAAATTCAATACTACCTATATGACTGCATTTGAAGAGCTGCCTTTCACCAAATTTACCTCTCAGATATTACCAATGAAGAAAAATTGACAGGATCTGTGCAAGACGTTTGACAACGATACAGCATGTGCTTTGAGCAGAACGCATCTAGTTGAGATGTCCTACCAATTTTGGCTGCTCAATGTGAACGTGGCTCTTCAGCTCAAAACAGGATCAAATCAAAAGTACACAATTCAACCTTAGAAGACTTGATCAGGATCAGCACAGAGGGCACAACAGTTTGATCCTGAACCATGTGTCAAATGCTGGCTTTCTGCAAAACAGAGGAGGAGGCCTAACTACACTCAGTGGCCAAGTGATGCCGACATGATTACGGTCAGTGACACTGGCTCAGTGAACTTGGATAAAAATGCTGACGCTGTAAAAGGAGGCCAGACGTACATACATGACAGGATGACTGAAAGGAAGTGTTGTTAAAAAATTTCATTCTTATTCTTATTTTAATAGTTTTTTGGGTTTTTTTGTCTGGAGCCCTGCTTTTGACATAACACAATACAGATAGCTGCATGATTATAGTTCTGGTTCTCTCTTGCCAGTTGTGACTCACATGATTGTACGTGTTTCATATGTTTTTTAGCTCTAAAATAAGCTCTGAATGAAAGTATATTTTAGATCATATTGCTTTTCTCTTGACTTTAGTTACATATGCGACCTTGAAGTAATCCAAAAGTAATACGACTACATTACTTTCATATTGTGATACTTGGATTATGCTACTGATGACATTTTTTATGAAGGAATTTGTAACTGTAATGGAATACATTTTTAAAGTATCCTTCCCAACCCTGAAGATGACTAATAGCTGCCTTCGGATGATAATAAACTCTGCGCTGAGCTTATACATAGTATAACTCATTTCAATTATGCTATAGGCTGGTTGTTAAGCGGTACAGCAAGCAACAAGCTAGTGTGTGTGTGTGTGTGTGTGTGTGGGTGTGTGTGTGTGTGTATGCAAACCACATGTCTTTTATTCAGCCAAAAATGATAATACCACACTGAATAAATCCACTTCTCTTATTTATTCTTGAGAAATCCTTTGCTATTCCAGATGTCCCAGGAAAGTTGGACTGGAAATGTCAGCCTGATTTGAAACCAAATCCCAACACATATAAAAGTAGCAGCTCAGGGACTCTCACAGTGAGGGGGAGAAATGGAAATAGGACATAATTCACTCATTTTTGTGTATAGCAGAAAAAAAACCCTACCCATACCAAGTTTGCATATTTTCTACCTGCAGTTCCCTCACCATGCAGCTCAGAAACCTTTTATTCTGAACATCCGAAAATGACTCACCGTATACCAGGGATTTGGAGTCTGATGTACTGTAATCACATGGGGATTTGGAGTTTTACTTTTTCTTTTTCTACTCTCAACAGCATCCCAGCTTGTTTTGCAAGAAATGATCATTATCACTCCATATACCACTCATTGATAATTATCTCTTCTGATTACAATCTTTCTTTTTTACAAATAACAGTCTGATCACATTAGGACAGGATTAAAGGAATTGCAGCTCAAAAATCTGTTGTGCCTCACATTATATACCAGGGATTTGATGAAATTCTGATGAAATCATACTGAGGTCTGGTTTGAGAAAAGAAAAAAGAAGAGGAAAAAAGGTAAGGTCATGTGCAAAGAAAGTTCTGGAGGAAAATCTAATACGCACTGTAAAATCAAATATTTATGAGTTATTATTATTATTATTATTATTATTATTATTATTATTATTACAGTGATATACACTTTTTCTTCATATTCTGTGTGTTTGAGTTTGACATATGCAGCCAGTATGGAGTTTTTCTCCAGTTTTATTAGTTTGCAAACCTCTGCAAGAACTTCAGTTTGACTTTGTTGTAGATTTTTTTTTTTTTTTTTTTTTATGACTTCTACATTATCGAGTCAGTACAAAAACATTTTTGATTCCCAAACATTAGTTTTCTAGCACAAAATGAACTGTTACAGAAAAATGTTTGTACGTCATTCAAGAAAGCAGCATATTACGTAAGAGAGCATTTTTCAGACTAAAAACACAATGAAGGCTGCTCTGGTTTTGCTGCAAAAATAAGAAGCGAGTGCGACGGTCAAAGTTTCCAGAAGAACTGTGGCTATTTCTGCAAGATGCTCAATAACACTTACAGCTCATTTCCTTATAAAACTGCACAAATTGTACCGGAGAGTACTCTTCTTGTAACACACCAAATATTGAATTTGCTCTATAGCATTTCTTTGCATGTGCCTCAAACTTTTGTACAGTACTGTATGTATGGATTGTGAATTGGTTAAACAGCAGAACACCTTCAGTAAAAGGCTCTTTCAGCTATGCTGTAGCAAGGACGGTACATGAGATACTACTAACATGACATACTAACAACCAGACATGGAACAGGTTGGCAGGAAAACATTAACAGCTGATGACAGAAACAATGTAAGAGCTGGGAAGAAAAACCCCAAAACAACAGTCAGTGACATCATCAACAACCTTCAATCCACCGTCCAAAGAAGACTTTGAGAGCAGAAATATAGAGGCCATACCAAAAGATGCAAACCACTCATCAGCAGTGAGATTCAGAAAGCCTGATTGGAATTCGCAAAGAAATACAGAGCTGAGCCACAAAAGTTCTGGAACCAAGATTAACCTCGACCAAAGTGATGGAAAGGCCAAAATGTGGAGAAAGAAAGGATTTGCTCATGATCCAAAACATACAAGCTCATATGTGAAACACGGTGGAGGTAGTGTCATGGCTTGGGCCTGCATGGCTGCTTCTGGAACATTCTCACTAATCTTTATTGATGATGGAACTCGTGATGTTAGCAGCAGAATGAATTCAGAGGTTTACAGGAACATTTTGTCTGCCAATTTACAGAGAATTCAGCAGTTTACATAGTGATGTTAATGAGTTGCAGGCTTGATGCAGTTATTGCAAGCAAGCATCAAATTTATGCATAGTACAACATGGATGTTTTCCTCTGCATATATACAAATGATTTGAAGGATCACAATAGTGGTCATGTATTTATATCCCTAAATTTAATTTGTCACCGGAAAATGGCAGATGATATGTATGTATGTATGTACTGCTGAGTGAACAGCCTTCATTATTGGACTAAAATGGCTTGGGTTCACAATCCTCCTTGGCTATAAATAGCTTGTTGTGCTACACAGGCAATTTCACCATGTTAAAGGATGTTGAAGCACAATTCTGTTTGGTCAATGCACATGTCAGGACCTTGGGAAATGAGAGATGCTAAGAAGGCTTTAGTAGAGAGTGAGTTTAATGTAATCATTCAAAAACTGAGGCTTATCATTGTGTAAGGGAGCCAGCTGGAAGGAGAGACAGGACAGGACTGAAGCAATACAGGAGGATGGCATTGTAGTACAGTTCAGCCACTGAAAAAGACACATTTTTTTGGAAGCAACAAAAGGGAACAGGTTTTGCTAGCCAGAATGAGACTGAGTTACAGAATTGCACTCTACCATACAGAGAATGTATTGATGTAGTGTTTTAGGCATAATGCAGTGGGCCAGGTGTTGAAACTATAGAACAAGAGCCTGTAGAATATACGGTGTTTAGCTAAAAATGTATACATGACACTAGGTAATATGATAGGATTTCTTTTTCTTTTTTTAAGTACAAATTCCTATGAGGACTCAAATTGAAGCTCAGAGATGCTGTACACACAGAAAGGATGGATTTTTTACACCTTAAAGAAGTTTAAGCAGATTAAAAGTGGCAGGTTCATCCCGTAGTAGGGGATAATCATCAGAGTCAGCTGACAATTAAAAAAAGAAGAAAAGATCTGTGACCATTTTGTGGAAACTTACAGGTAAAGATAGTCAAAAGCATATAATGCGAGCTTTTTCTGCATGAAAATGTTCCACTTTTTTGAGAACTCAAAACACCTCATTCAGGATTCACTGTCAATTTTTTTAGGGGAAAATAGAAGACTCCTATGCATGATAAAGGTTCATGTCTGAAACAGCCATATTTGGGTTTTTTTTGGTATTTTCCATCTCACCCATGCCCCACCTGCACTTCCTTCACCATTGTATACATACCTCTGATATAATTCATCAGTCAAGTACTAAGCAGTATATTAAAAGCACAGAGCTGTGTTAGTTTTTCTGTTTCCTGTATTCATTCATCTTCATTAACCAATTAATCCTGGTCATGTCTGGATCTGTAGCCAATCCCAGGAACACTGGACAGAAGCTGGGAATACAGCCTGGATGAGAAACCAATCCATCACAGGGCACCCTGCACAGTAAACGAATATAAAAACATTATTCAGCTTGGATATTTGATGTACTTTTCTCACATCCAATTTTATTTTACATGTGAATCTTGCATTCATGTAAATATATCTGGCACAGAATGATCTCCATGTGAATGGTTCTTTACGCTGCATGAGATTGAAATCTCTGAATCACTGAAAAGATGAGCAGGTCTTTCTTAGGTCTTTCAAAATCCTTAGACATCACTTTACTTCCAACAAGGTGCAGGTGCTTGCTTGGGAAATTGGGTCTAATCTGGAACCACTCAATCTGAACGTTTTTATCAAGTTTCCAGCCAGTAAAATTGGTTCAGTCCCAGCAGCAAGTCTGGATACAATATTGGTAATATCAAGTTGTGTACAAGGAAGCCATTAAAACAGGACGCAAACAGCATGCAGGGTTTTGGAAATGTTTCTGCTTGGATAAAATATAGCAAAATGAATCAAGTGAGCATGAATGAAGGGTTTGAGGAAGAAATCATTTTGATGACGATATCAATATCAGTATCTCTGTGCTGTGTTTTTTAATGAGTGGTAAAATATCAGAAATACAACTTGTAAACGCCTCCATATCTTCCAACGCCAACTCCAATAGCCAAGTAAGTATCCATCAACACTACATCCATCAGTCGATTGGCTCTTGTTTAATCCAACATTAGCTAGTAATCAAATACAGATTAGCAATGGACAGGCCAATTAAAAATTTGTTAAACAGATTTGTTAAACAGTGAGACAATTTTGAAACATACTTGTAAAACCATTTTTCCTACAGAGCGTCGTCCGCCCCCCCCTTCCAGTTAATTAACCTTCCAGTTAATGTCCTGGACTCTGACACAGTCATTAAGTCTTGTTTTAAAGACCTATTTATTTAGTCAAGGTTTTTTGTTAAGTAGCTTTTGTCTTAGTCAAATGGTAGATCTGTGGGGAATTCGTGGGCAGGATGCTTTATGTCCCAAGGTATGGTCACTTATATAGCGCTTTTTTCCAAAGCACTTCACACTGTGTCTCATTCACCCATTCACACACACACTTACACACTCACACACTCACACACTCACACACTCACAAACCAATGGTAGCAGAACTGCCATACAAGGCGCTAACTTGCCATCGTGAGCAACTTGGGGTTCAGTGTCTTACCCAAAGACACTTCAGCACGTGGAGACATGTGGGCCTGGAATCGAACCTCCAACCCTACGATTAGTGGACAACCTGCTCTACCACCTGAGCCACAGCCGCCCCAGTAGGTATCCTCATACTGTACCTTCTGACTGTACATTTTAGTCACACTGTCTATGCCAGAACACCTGGAGTCCCTGCTTGCACTCTTAACACAATGTACAACCTTTTAAACCACTACAGGACAAGAATATACCTAACCATTTGTTCTCTCTCTCTCCCTCTCTCTAACTGATGTTGCCTGATCCTCACTCCTTCTGCCTTCCAGACATGCTGGTTTCATCCTAATAGTCTACTTTCGCTTGAAACTTCATTCACTTGAGGATCACTCACTTCTGCTGCTGCTGCTGAGGATGGCACCACTTGGATAGCTTAAAGATTGCTGTGAGGTTTCTGTGAGAGGTCTCACATGGATACCCTAAAGATTACTGTGGATGGTCCCACTTGGATACCCAAACAACCCTAATGCACTTACCAAAACATTTAGTAACTCTATGTCCTGTTCAATTCAGCTTTTTACAAAGCTTGGCTATTTTAGATTTGATTCAATTTGATTCAATTATGGACAACCGAACGCATGCCAACCTCTGCAGGGAGAGTAACTGTAAATATGTCACGAGAACCTTAAATATGCAAGTCACCTACACTACCTGCTGCGCCACCAGCTCTCCATAGGCAGCATGCAATCAAGTATATAGAGTAGCTGAGCAGCTGAGCGTTAATGGCCTTGCTCTGGGGTCACTGAACAGTGGCTCTCTGGCTGATTGTAGATTTGAATTCACAGCCTTGTAGACACCAGCCCAGTTTTAGGTTGAGCATAGAAATCCTTATTTTACAGACATTTTCTATGAAAATGTTCTTTGCGCCGTTATTAGTCATTTTGCTCAGTGATTAGTGAACCTGCTGCCATGTTTCAAATTTAATGTCAAACAATTTAGCTGTAACTTGTTGCCATAAGAAATACTGTCAAAAGATTTTATTGTAACTTGGACAGCACAAATCAGAGAAGATAATATTTATTTGCGTGTCTCAAATCTCACCTGGCATATGGCAACAAAAGAATGACATTTAAATAATTACTTTGCAAAAGTGTGAAGAGGCTATTTGACTTGCCAAGGTCTCTCTCTCTCTCTCTCTCACACACACACACACACACACACATCGTGCATACATGCAAACAAACGAAAAGCTGTGGCAGACTACAAAAATATAGCGTATGGCCTAGATTCAAGATTATCTCGAAATAAGCTTTTCACACTTTTGCGGTATTTGTGTGTGTGTGTGTGTGTGTGTGTGTGTGTGTGTGTGTGAGTGTTTGTGTGTGTGTGTGTGTGTGTGTACATGTTGAAGCATGTGTTTGTGACCTTAATGAATGTCAACAATTATTATCTGTCTCCTTCTGACTTTACAGTAATCACTCCACAGCAGATGTGGTATCTAGTGTAGATTCGATTCAAGGGCTCCTGAAAGCGCCGAATACACTTCATAAATATTCAGCCTGCTGCATAAATATTCAACTGCTGCAGATGCACTGAATCTCATGGGCATACGCTAAGTTCTGCTCTTTTTTTCACTCCTCCTCTCTTCTTCCCTCCTCTTCTCTTCTCTTCGCTTCTCTTTGCATTTCATTGGTTTTAATTGACATGCATGCTTAGAACAAATCGCAACCTTCCAGTAATGAAGTCAGACAGTATGTGCAACAGGGATGTGGCGAAAGGGGCGGGTGGCTCTGAGGGCTCGAGCCCCTGCCCTTTTTCTAAATTATTAAAAAGTGCCCCTCTCAATATGAATTAATAAACAATTCTATTATGTGAAAAGCATTTGAATTCAAATTAGCACGAGAGCGTGCACAAAACAGTAGCAAATTAATCACAAGAAAGTCGGAGAATTTTCCTATTTGTTTGTCCGACTCGAGTCTGCCGTCAGATAGTCTTGTTGTCGTGACGCAATCACGATGCGTCTTGCTTCAACAGGCAGACAGGTGTGCTTAGACCACTAGCTCTTCTGCTAACCTTTTCGTAATATTAGCAGCGTTTTATATGCTTATCGCCGGTAGATTGATTGAGAGGGAATGTGTTGGTAAGTACCGTACTCATAGCCCTTTTTCACATTTGAGCCCCTGCCCCTGAGGAACTCTCTGCACATCCCTGATGTACAACAGTGTGGAATGGATACCACAGGAGGTATTGGGAAGAGATAGGATTGGTAATCCTTTGTCTGCCCGCAGTTCATTGTATTGACTACAGGATGATAGTCTCAGGAAGACAGTATCAAGATCAAGACTCAGGAAGACAGTATCAAGGTGAAAGCTATTTACTTCAGCTTAGCTACAAATGGCACTCATCATGGTACTGCATACAGATCTTTACAGATAAGGGTTCCAGTAGAAAGTAGGTTGAAGTATCTGAGTAATGTATATTTTAACTTGGGTGTGTGGTTCTAAATAAGAAATACAATAAAGGGATAATTACTAAACTGAAGTGTGGTACGACGTCACTAAATAGGGCAACAATACAGAAGGCTAGATAATTAGGATCACTTCTTCACTGTAGAACATTACAACAATTCTCCAAGTTATCAACTGTAATACTTACATTATCACATTAACCCTGTCCAGGGTGTACCCCGCCTTGTGCCCGATGCTCCCTGGGATAGGCTCCAGGTTTCCCCGTGACCCTGAAAAGGATGAAGCGGTATAGAAGATGGATGGATGGATGGACATTATCACATTAGCATAAACAGTTACTTAGAACTAAAGAAATATTGTACAAATGATGTATTTAAACAGTAGTCAATAACAACTTAGCATGCTAATAAACCTAACCCTGCTTAAATTATCAAACAGGTACTAGTTTTAAGTTGACATTTGTGATGACAACTAGTGCACTCACATTTTGTCATTGACGCACACTCATAGAAATCATTCGGGAATCACCAAAAGGGTTAGAAATTCAGGAACCAAGGACAAGCAGTCCACTCTTAACATGAGGTTCTGCCATTTTGATTCCGATGCAACATATGCTGTGGTTGATGCAATACTTGCTCTGAACTTTACTACAGGTAAGGCACTGTCACTTGCTAACCATGGGAGTCTGTGAGTTTTACATATTAGCCTTTACCTACGTAGGTTTGTAACAACAAACCCTGCCACTGGTCTTCATTGGCTGCTCACGAACAACTTGCACTTTGACCCGCCCTCAAACACTACAGTTCCTGTTGCCCTGAAAGAGTTAGGTTCCTGTTGTCGCTCTGACTAGAAAACGTTGTTTTCTGCACTGCAAAAGCAAAACCACTTTGCATAAACTACCGAAGGATGAGGATGTAAAGCGTCAGTGGTTAGGATGAATTTTTAAAACGATACCGCAGCAGTTCAACTCCGACCTTTGTTTGTGTTCCTGTCATTTCACTGATGACTGCTTCTACAATCTAGCTGAAGTCAGCGTGGGATTTGCGAAACGATTATTCATTAAAGACGGGGCCGTAATCACTTTATTTGGACCATCTTGCGCCTCTGCATCACAACCTGTATGTTAATTATTTATGTATATATTTTCTACCGCGTGTTCCAGATGTGTAGTTCTGTGTTGTATATGTGTATAGCCAGTGCACAGCTGTCAGCCCGTTAGCTGTATGCCTCTGCTAACCAGCAAACTCGCGTTACTGCCAAACTACATATAAACTTACCTCTGAGAAACGTCTTGTTCTCGTCATGCTTGCGATGACGGTTTGGGTTGATCTTCTGATGTATCACTATCGGACTCGGGCTGAAATTGATAAGGTAAAACCGATAAAGTTATTACTGAGCTGAAATTTAGATGTAGTAATGGGCGTTTCCTTTCCGACACACGCCGTAAGAGGTAAACCAATCACAACAGACTGGGACATCTGACCAATCAGAGCAGAGTATGCTCTCTGAAAGGAGGAGTTTAGAGTGAATGGATCCTTGAGCGAGTCGTTTGTGACACTGAGAAAAGAGGTGATGCTGCAATGTAAATTATGAGAAAATTAAAGTGTTTCTCGACCTTGGATGCATGCAAAACTATTGTATGAGACCTCTAAAAGAAAATTAGGCACATTTATATATCATAATAGGTGCACTTGGATAATTTCCAGTGTGTTATTGTAAGGTATTTACATCTTGTGATCAGGAGATTTGTTGGTTTAAATATTTCTGATGCCAAGTGTGGCTACTTTTCTACTGTTTCGACCCCGAAAAATCATGTCTCCTTCTTGTCTCATTCTATTTGTCATTCTAAGGAACTTTAGGAGAAACATTTGTGACATTTGTGAAGTTGATACCTAAATGAAACATAATAATCACTAATAATCACTATTAAATTTCTTCAAATATGAAAGAGAAACATTTAAGCGAAGAAATTCTCTTCTGGGATGTGTCCTTAGGTGTTCTCTTCAACCAGAGATGACTTCAGACATGCCTGTGAGACAGCTAATGGATCAGCTCCATACCTAACGGACAAGCTCCATATCTCCCCTATGTGATTCTTTTTCCCCCATCTTTTTTTTTTTTTTGCAGGTCTGCTGAAAACACATTTTGATGCATTTTGTCCTTTTTTGCTGCAGCTAGCAAAATATTATGATCCATTACAGTATAATGTGTAAGTAACCAGAGATTGAAACATTTTGTTGGTTAGACTCAGTGCTCTAATACATTCAATTTGAGAGGAAATGATGACTATGGAGTATAAAATGTCAGCCCTTTTCATACACAGCCCTCCACAGATAATACATATGACATTCTAACGCGTTTTTATTTTTTTACTTTTTTACTTTTTACTTTTGTACAAAACTGAACAAAAACAGGATTTTTTTAAATGGTTAATTCCTCTTGGATGGCTAATTCTTATTATGTACAGCAGACAGGTTTTTGTCAAGTTAACACACCACATAGCCAGCCTACATAAAATTTTGTATTGTAAAGACTTCATTCAAGAAGTCTTACTTTTGAGTTTAGTTGAAATTGTTACAACCCCAATTTAAAAAAAAAAAAAAAAAGTTGGGAGACTGTGTAAAATGTAAATATAAACAGAATGCAATGATTTGCAAAGCATTTAAACCCTATATTTAATTAAATGTAAGAGAGAAAAAAAATAGAACAAAGACAACATATTAAATATTGAAACTGGGAAATGTTATTGCTTTTTTTTTTTTTTTTTATTTGATGCCAGCAACACGTTTAAATAAAGTTGGGACAGGGGTAACAAAAGAGTGGAAACCTTGTCTAATGCTTAAAAAAAACTTGGTGAACATCGCACAACTAATTAGGTTACTTGGCAACAGGTCAGTAACATGACTGGGTATAAAAAGAGCATCCCAAAGAATCTAAGTCTCTCAGAAGTAAAGAGGGGAGCGGATTTCCTCTGTGAAAGACTGAGTGGGCAAATAGTTCAACAATTTAAGCATAACATTTCTCAACGTATAATTGCAAAGAATTTGGGTATTTCAGCATCTACGGTACATAATATCATTAAAAGATTCAGAAAATCTGGAGAAATATCTGTAAGCAAGGGACAAGGCCAAAAACCAGTACTGAATGGCTGTGATCTTCGGGCCAACAGGTGGCACTGAATTAAAAACAGACATGATTCCATAGTGGAAATCACTGCATGGGCTCAGGAACACTTCCGAAAACTTCTGTCCGTGAACACAATTCGTCTCTCCAGAAAGATCCAGAAAGCAGTCGACTTCTCTTGGCCCGAGCTCAGTTAAGATGGACTGAGCTAAAGTGGAAAACTGTCCTGTGGTCTGGCTATTTAAAATTCAAAATATTTTTGGAAATCATGGACTACATTGGAGAGGGACCATCCAGCTTGTTATCAGCTGGAGTTCAAAAGCCAGCATCCGTGATGGTATGGAGGTGCATTAGTGCACATGGCATGGGTAATATTGGTTGCACATCTGTGAAGGCACCATTAATGTGGAACGATATACACTATACAGGTTTTGGAGCAACATGTGCTGCCATCCAGACGACATCTTTTTCAGGGAACGCTTTGCTTATTTCAGCAAGACACATTCTGCACATATTATGGATGGATCAGTAGAATGGATGGAACAGCACAGATCTGTAGTAAGAGTCTGGGTGCTAAACTGGCCTGCCTGCAGTCCAGACCTGTCACCCACTGAAAACTTTTGGTCTGTTATGAAACAAAACATACGACAAAGCAGGCCGCAAAGCGCTGAGCAACTAAAATCCTATATCAAGCAAGAATGGGAAAACATTTTGCTTTCAAAACTACAGCAATTGGTCTCTTCAGTTCCAAAACACTTACAGAGTGTTGTTAAAAGAAGAGGTGATGCAACACAGTGGTAAACATGCCCTGAATGGATGCTGATTTGATGTAATTAAAAAAAAAACCTTCAATGTCTTTGTAGGCATTAAAGAAAAGTACCATCAAAGACATTTTAACAGTTTTTAGTTTATTTTACTGTTTTGCAAACAGTTTGTTAGCTAAATTATATATCATGATACACATCGTATCATAGAAATGTCCTTAAGTATCGTGATATGATATTTTTGTCATAACGTCCAGCCCTATGTGTACCCCATGTTTGCAGGATGCATAACGTATTCTCACCTTGCTCCCAGTGTTCCTGGGATGGGCCCTGGATCCACCGCAACCCTCACCAGGATAAAGTGGTTACTGAAGATGAATGAATCAATCAATAAATCAATGATAACACCATTGCATTAAATCCCTAGAAGGAATGAAAGTATGATTCAGTCATCTACAGGAATGTTCATTTTAAGCTCCCCAGCATATTTTTGCTTCAAAAATTGACATACTAAATAGTTTTTGATCAATTTTGCTTTCGTGGCACTGACAGATCTTTGGTCCTTATTTTAAGATGTAGAGGCTCTTCAGGAAGGATGCAATAACACACATGGCTGGTCAAGAAACAAATCCCCTAAAACAAGCCAACTGCGTATAAATCGAGTTGCAATTCCTGATGGTCATACTTCCCGCTTGAATGAACAATCACAGTTTACAACATTAAATTTGTTCAAGCGCCAGGCAAAAACAACTGAAACTGAGCTATGACCCAGTTACTTGCAGCCTGCATTGTAAAAAGCCTTTTGTAGAAACATGAAAACATTTTAGGGTTTGTAGAGTAATGTTCTTTTTGCCCACAAGTGCCAAAATAGAAGTTAAAACTCTGTGAAAAAAAAAAAAAAAAAACCTGAAAGCAGCAAGCCCTTACAACAAATTGATTTGAAAATAAAGAAAGGTAGTGTGAGTGAGGGCTAAGGCGATGCCGTGGTGCCCTTAAACCGATGTTGTTTCTTTTTAAGCCCTAGAGACCTACAGTATTAAGCTGTAACAGGTCTCTATAAGCTAATGTCAGGAATACTGTAGCTATTTAATGTACACAACACACCTTATACTTATGTAGACAATTATGCTTTTAGTGTTTTCATTTTTCCTATGGGTTCAGAGCTGTGGTTTCACTTTAGATACTCAGTGCCTGTGTGTGTTTCTTAGAAATCTTGCCTGCTGGACTACTACATAAAAGCTTCATTTCAAAGGCTGGGGGAAGAAAAAAAAAAGATTTGCCAGATCTCTTCATCGCTTCATCAGTCACCCTACACACTCACTGACACCTGTCCAAAATGCCTTTATTGATCTATCTCTATGACCAAGCAGGCTTTTATGTTAGGCTCAAACTGAGTGTGTGTTCGCACCTTAGTTCCAGATCCTTTGCAAGCTCTCCCTTATGGCTGATCCAGACACATTGCAGTCATAAAAGGAGGGATGTGCTTGTCAGAGCACAACATGTTTGAATTCTCATTGGTAAGAAGGTGTTGATTAAGTTTCTATAACAGCAGCACAGACAAGAGTCCCAGTTGAAATTCAAATCCCATTACTAATGTACTCATTCTAATAAGTTTTTGTTTCTATAGTAACAACTTCAGACACTTGTATGGTAGATGCGCCACATAATTTAAGGCTAATAATGAACACATTAAAAAATATATGTTATTTAAGAATGAAAATGTATAATCATTTATACAATGAAGCTTTCTTTAAGAAAATGTGTATTTAATATTTTATGTACGAAGTCTCTAGTGTCAGAGCTTGGTAACAGTCAGTAAGGTTTCCCACAAAGTCTTCAGGACAGAATACATTGTGTTTTTTGGTTTCTCTGTAAAACAACAAGCTGCATTTTTTTTATTATTAGCTTCAAGAGAGAAAAAACAGAGAGGCTGGTGAGGGAACAACTGTTTATGGCTGTTGTAGCATGACAGAATCTAACTTTACATGTAACTATAAATGGATAAAAATACTACATGTCTTGGTGGGGGGGGGTCACAGTGGCTTAGTGGTTAGCACGTTTGCCTCGCAGCTCCAGGGTTGGGGGATCGAATCTTGCCTCTGGCCTGTGTGCGCAGAGCTTGCCTGTTCTCCCCATGGTTAGGGGTTTCCTTCGGGTACTCCAGATTCCTCCCCCAGTCCAAAGACATGCATTGTAGGCTGATTGGCATTTCCAAATTGTCCATAGTGTTTCTCTTCACCATGGTTGTAAAGTGTTGTTTGAGTTTCCATACCATAACTCTTGAGACTGTTTTGTGTAAAAATCCCAGGAGATCATCAGTTTAAAAAATGTCTGGCACCAACAACCATGCCATGGTAAAAGTCACAGAAATTACATTTCTCCCCATTCTTATTGTTGATGTTAACATTAACTGAAGCTCTTGCCTTGTATTTCCATGATTTTAGACATCCCACTGCACTGCAGTGACTGGAAAATTGCATGAATGAGCATGGGTAATGCAATGGATTGGTACCCTGCCTTGCCCCCGATGCTCCCTGAGATTGGCTCCAGGTTCCCCGCAACCCAATAGGATGAGCAGTATAGAAAATGGATGGATGGAGCATGGGTACAGGTGTTCCTATTAAAGTGAATGTACATCGGTTCTGTTGAACCAAAGCTGAATGGTCTGCATTAAAACAATTACAAGTTAGTTATCTAATGCCTGCACTGCAAATACCATTTTGAAAATAATGTGCTGTAGAAGCACTGTGTGGAATTAGATAGTAGCAGCGTCAATATTGGAAAGCCAGGCTAAATAGATGAGTTAATTATATCAGTTTAAGAATGTGGTTTTATTGCTAAAGGATAATG
Organism: Stegophilus panzeri; assembly: GCA_024331685.1. Taxonomy (NCBI): domain Eukaryota; kingdom Metazoa; phylum Chordata; class Actinopteri; order Siluriformes; family Trichomycteridae; genus Stegophilus; species Stegophilus panzeri. The sequence goes on from JANDJT010000164.1 coordinate 5,270,101, forward strand.
AAATTAAATGCTAATTGTTCTCCATTGGACACAGATAAAATTAAAATGCAATTTCTGAGCCTTATTAAAAATTATATTTAAGCCCTTCATCACCATGCATGCATGCCTAATGCCTAGCTGGTGGGAGGTGACTGTGAAGTGAAGCAATTGATTTGAACTGAATTAGCCTAGAGCAGAGAGGAATGTCTGATGTTACTTTTGTATAATTGCATTATTTTATTTATTTATTTTTTTTAACAAATTCTTTAAGCCAAGAGGAAAATATGATTCACTTTAGTGAAGTACAATAGATATATTTTCCACTGTATTTTGTGTGGTTCATCAGTCCTGTCAGTGTGACAGAGTCTACTTGTAGCTCAGCATCTGGCAGTGTTACAATAGGGAGCAATTAAACCGACAAAGATTTCTATGTACTATGTCCTGCTTTCTATGTACAGGGCGTTCCACTAATATTGGCACCCTTGGTAAATACGAGCAAAGAAGGCTTTGAAAATTTGTCTTTAATGTTGAACATTTTGGTCTTTTGTTAATAAAAATTCACAAAAATACACTGCTCTCATGGATATCCAACAATTGCAAACAAAATACAAAAATATATCTTTGTTAAATCTAGGTGTGCAACAATTATTGGCACCCTTTTAGTCAATACTTTGTGCTACCTCCCTTTGTCAAGATAACAGCTCGGAGTCTTCTCCTATAACGCCTGATGAGGTTTGAGAATACATGTCGAGGGATCTGAGACCGTTCCTCCATACAGAATCTCTCCAGATCCTTCAAGTTTTGAGATGCTGGTGGACTCTCCTCTTCAGTTCACCCCACAGGTTTTCTATGGGGTTCAGGTCAGGGGACTGGGATGGTCATG
>JANDJT010000164.1:5284888-5310153 GCA_024331685.1 Stegophilus panzeri
ATATTTTTTATTTGGTAAATAACAGTGCATTTTTTATTTGTTGATTATAAGACTTTGATGATGTCAAGGGTCCATCATACATCTCTGTGAATGAGCTGTTAAATGATAATATATAAGTGCAAGCTCATTAAAATATACTGTATTTATAATATATAAACTATATAATGTGTAATATATCATATTAACTTGTGATTTGAATTACAGCCTGCAAAAATCAGAGCTACTGTTATAGAAAATGTTTTGCAATAATCATAATTGAGAAATCAATAATGCTGTAGTATAAAATAAAACTAATAATAATGAATTTATCATTTAAAATAATAATAATGAACGTATAAATAATTATGCACATCCTACATATATTTAACCAATTATTTCTGTTATGATTTCTAATTCTATTTTCTTTGAACTAGAGATTTATTATTTGATAAATTCTTTTCACGAATATTACCTGTACCCTGACAGACTGAAGAAAAAAAGTCTTATAGCTCATGTCCTTATCAGTTACTGCATTATAAATGCATGCTTCAGCTTTCATCCATCATGCAGAGAGTCGTATCAATAAATGAGGTATTTGGCTGATATAATTGAATTTGTATAGGTGTGTGAGTGTGTGGGTGGCTTTTTGCACAGTGTGTGTAACCTAAGCGAGGTCTATATAACTGCGTCAGAATACCGCTCTCTGTGCTGGCCTTACCAGCACTCCTCCAGGTTCAGGTAGGCGTGAGATTTTGTTCTCAGAGCTTAAAAAGTGTTTACACCAAACCTTCAGTTGTGTAAATGTAATGGAGTTAAGATTCGTATTATTTTCTAGTAGTGAGTGCGATCATCTATGACTGCTACTCAATCATTAACCCCTTCAACTCCCAGGACTCTTCAGCTGGTCATGCTGGTATCACTGTAGTTACTGAATATCGATAGATATATATATAGATATAGAATAACTGAATCTGGAAATTTGAAAGGGAAAAAGTGGTGCATGAAAAGAATCCGGCAGTCTCACTGTCACAGTATAACTCATATTTATGAAACATTATTCCAAAACACACTGGCAGAAATCAAGGTACCAAACTGTATGCTGGGTTTGGACCATCATTTATACCTTTATTAACATTTTACCTAGTGCATGCGGTGTTAATTAGCGTTTAGAGTGATGTTACTGTATGTACCTTAAATTATTTTCAAAGGTGAAAGATACATATTAAACCTATAAAAGATGTCTGTTTGATAGTACCATTCCAGAGAGAAGTAAAAGTAAAGTTTGGTATGTTTATTTCAGAGAGATTACATTTCACAGATTACTCAGTTACTGATTCGTTATAAAGGTTAAAAGGTTTTATATTAAAATAATCTAATCTAAAGCCTATGTTTAACTCTTCTAATCTCTCCTTTTACGCAGTGACACTGTCACTCAAATTTATTACTTTATTAAGCCTGTTTATCAGCAGAGAGCATAGTACATGTAGCCTGTCCTGCATTTGTGTTCTTAAAAAAAGAATAAAAATGTTGCTATAGCCCAGTGGTTCTGAAACTTTTTCAGCGTGAGGCCCCCCATTATGTAGAGTGCATCCCTCTGTGTCCCCCTGGAGTTGTCAAATTTTCGCAGTTGCGTTTTTTCACACTAGGCTCTTCTGTGTTTTCCGTTTTAAATAGTCTTAGGTTTTATCAGCGCGCTGACAGTACTGTACACTAATATATCAGCAGATGTCTCTGTTTGGTGTGTGTCTTAGTGTGCTGTGTATAATTGAGTTCATTGATTAATATTTCTCATTTTTATGTACATCATAGTTCAAAGGTTGACAATCCTGACTTACATACAGGTAAAATTTATTTTAAAAAATTAATAATGTTCTAGAATTTCAATGCGGGCCCCCCGGTGCCATCTGGCGGGCCCCCAGGGGGCCGTGGCCCCCAGTTTGAGAACAACTGCCATAGCATGCTGAAAACCGGACGACGAGTATGAACACAATCTGACATGGTGTTTAAATTTTATTTAAAATATTTATAGAAATCTAAACTTGTGGCATAGTGGCTAGCATTGCTGCCTCGCAGCTCCAGGCTCTCCAGTTCGAACCTGAGCTCGGGTTACTGTCTGTCTGGAAGTGTGCATGTTCTCCCCATGTCTGTTTGGGTTTCTTCCGGGTTCTCCAGTTTCCTTCCACCTCTGTGCAACCGGTGGACTGCCTATGCTAAGAACACATTTTGATTCATTAGCTTGTTGTTGTTGTGTTTTTTTTTTTTAATTATTATTATTATTTCCTCGTATGACCATTACAGCGACTGTGAGCAGCTATAACAGAGAGAAACGAACTTCAGTACCCATGAGCACCTTGCGCGAGCGCGGCGTCTGCGTGTGCGTGTGAGTGCGCGGGTGTGTGTGTGTGCGCGCGCGCGCGCGCCTGTGTTGTATGCCGACTTTGCTGACGTCACCGCTGGAACTGCCCTGTCACGCGCTGTTAGTAAAAGTTGGGATAGAGTGAGACACGGAGCGAGAGAGAGAGAGAGAGAGAGAGAGAGATATTACAATCTGCAGCGTTCACGGTTGTGTTGATAAACAACGGATGAAAATATTCGGCTCACTGCAAAGTTGTTTAGGGGATCAGCTGCATAAACTCTGCATGAACATTCACTCTTAGACAGACAGAGAGAGAGAGAGAGAGAGAGAAAGAGAGAGAGAAAGAGAAGGAGAGAGAGAGCGCGCGAGAGAGAGAAAGAGAGAAAGAGCGCGCGCGCTTTGGGAAAAAAAAAAAAACTTGACACTCGGTCTGGTCCAAAATTCACAAAGTTGCGGTGTTTTATTGTTACTGTAGTAAATGTTGTGACAGTGAGGAGTGCGCCGGCGCGGATAGACGCGAGAGAAGCCGAGCTGTCAAACCCGATGAGTAGTGCAGACTGCAGCGGGAATGAGGAGCTGGATTTCAGGCTGATCTTCGGTGAGGACGGCCAGCAGCCGCCGCCAGGCCCCGCAGGTTAGTACTGCACTTTCTCCCTGTACTTTCACACCTTCTTTCATCTCCTTCAGTTTAGTTTCCAGTGGAGAACCTTTCCTCCAGAGCTCTGCTCTCAGCTCTGAGCCGGCATGCTTTCCTTCCTCAAGTCAGCTCTGCCGGGTTTTTGTGTCTGCACGAGGGAACTGTTTGTAAGATAATAGCGTTGTTATAAGACTCCTGTGTGTGTGTGTGTGTGTGTGTGTAGGCGAAGTTTACAGAAGTAAATTATTCTTGTTCCACTAGTTCGACAGTTGATTTGGTGTAAGTTGTGATTCTAGACGTTACTGCATATTTGTTTGTTTGTTTTTTATTACACACACTTTAATAAATAAATAAATAAATAAATAAATAAATAAATAAACACATTGTGAGCTGTAAATACTCTCTAAATACTTCTCTAAATATTCTGATTATTGGTGTGAGATGCAGATGGTACGGTAATACCGTCCTCCTTCCTCTGATTTATTTATTTATAAATAATAAAAATAATAAGTGAAGTTTTACTTTTAATAATTTTGTGTTAATAATCCATTATCGTTGATTCCTCTAACAGCACACGCATCAAGGTGGTTTATTCCTCTTACGCCACAGCAATCTGTACATTTCCCAGACGTGTTAAAGAACAACATACTTTTTTTATCCATTTATAGTTACAGTTAGTGTTGCGGAATGTTTGGGAAACAAATTACCACGTGCGCCGTAATCAGTCGAGACCTCAACAGCTTCTCTTCTTTTAATAAGACAAAATCTATCGCCTTGTTTTAATTTCGCAAAATGTGTTTACTTATTTATTTATGCATCGGTTTATTTATTTAAAAGCTATTGTGACTGGGACGTTTGAGAGGAACTGAATCGTATAGTGCCGCATTCATTCATTCATTCATTCAAAATATCACAGAAGAAAAACTTTTTTTTTTAAAACAAAATATAATGAAAACCTGGATATTGTTTATTCTTTACGTTCTCAGTTGTTGTCAGTGAAATAGTTTAGATATAGTGTAAGATAATAATGTGAGTTTACTTTTTTAATGTAAAGACTGTGGGGGGAACAACAGTTGGAGAATATTACAGGTGAAAGTTGTTGTATTTGGGAGGATAGATCGTGTTAGGAAGATATTCATTTATTCAGCATGTTTTAAGGATACAGAAAGTTTCCCTCCTGCCAGCGTTTAATTGCATCCATTATATGCAATATGCAAATTAACAAGATAAAACATTACATAAGATTGCAGTACACCTCGAGACTAGTGCATATTTCTCCAAATGTTATACTTAGCAGTAAGGTTATAATAACAGCTGGGACCAGAATTCAAGGCAGAGAAACTTTTGTTTTGACTCAAAAAGCATGTGTTTGAGACTGTGAATGTGTGTGTGTGTGTGTGTGTGCACGCCTGGGCTGTGACATTTGTAAGCTGACCAAATTTTTGTGTTTTATTTTGTGTGTTGTTGTTGTGTGTTGTTTTATTTTGTGTGGTTTTTTTTTTGTGAAGCCAACACAAATGTGTGTTTGGTTTAGACAGTGATACACAAATCAGCTTGGTATCTGTCAGTGTTCTCAAGTGTGTCGAGAAGGAAACAGATTTGTACAAAGTCAGATTTGGGTGTGTGTGTGTGTGTGGGTGGACATGTTTGAATGTGTTTTGTATTTTTATTGTAGAAGCAAAGCCTGAGTGCGAACGCCCCATCTTGTATGCAAAGCAGCGTTTATAGAGCAGCCGGCGTGCTGCCGCATGATGTAGGATATTAGCTGATGATTGGACTTGTTTGAGTGTAATTGCTCGAACGTTTGACTCTAGCTGTCAGTCGTTTAGATGTTAAGAGTAAGGAGAATTAAACTCCAAAACGTAACTGTCACCTCTCAAACCACTACTTAACTGTCACAGAAAACCACCACTCGTAATATTTACCTGTAAAAGAACCTAACATTAATTCTAGATTTATTAATTCTGGTTTATTTGATGCACGAGCAAACTTTGCTACTCTGGTTTATTGTGAAGGAAAAAAAAAAAAAAAAATACCGTTTGATTCTACGAGTTAAAAAACGGTCACGTTTTTCATTTTCGCTCGATCACCTTTACATACATTCCTGCGAAGATACATTTTTACTCAATTAACACTTTCCCAAATTAACCAAATAATAATAATAATAATAATAATAATAATAATAATAATAATAATAAGTCATTGAACGTTTTGGTTTGAAAATGGATTTGGGATGAATGATGTAAACTGAAGCATCTGCTGTTCACGTGTCATCTCTCTACACTGTGGAGATTCAGTACAGGTGAACACACACACATGTTAGTGTAGCGCTGAATGATATGTAGTCTTGAACGAGCCAGCACTCAGGCCTGGGAAGTGTGTCGCATCCTTGTTGAAGCATTTTCAGCGCTGGCTTTAGCCTATATATTTTTCCCACAATGTGTAAACGTGCCATATTTATGTCATGCGTGTGAAGTGGCTAAGATATGTGTGGCGTTTGCCTTGTATAGTGGATAATTACATGCTGCTGGTTTCATACCACCTGTGCCTGAGGTTGGAATTGATTTATTGCAAAAGGAGCTTAAGCACTTCTGTCTGTCAGCCACTGCGGAGGCGTTGAAAGATCAGCGTCAACATATGGCAACATAAAACAAATAAAATAAAAAAGATACGCTGTAGGATATTCGTACTGACTCGTATCAAGAATCGACTATACGCCTTTAAACATAATTAAACATAAGTAGTCGCTTCACCTGGTCGCATAAAAGCATTGCTCGAAATGAGGTATATGACTTTATTAAATTTTCTTTTTGCAATTACAATATTTCACGGTATTTTCTAGTAAAGTTACAGGATATTGCTATTGCAATCTGTATAGTACGTTTTAATTCTGTGATTGACTTCAACACTGTGTTCCAAACCACACAATGCACCCTAAGTAGCATGCCTAAATAGTAATAACGCCAATAGTGTAGTATCATATGGGGTTTGGGACGTAGCCTACGTATTGTCATAAGTGTTACAGAAGTGTTATGAGAATCAAATGACTTTTATTATTGTGCAAACCAATGTGGCTGCGACAGCTAGCTAGACGATAGCTCGTCTTTTAGCTACTGTCTGAGGGTTAGATCTCTGTTTTGCGCTATCATAAGCAGTACGTAGTCACGTAACATGATCCTGCGCCCGAGGCAATGTTCGAGGCAACTTGTAATTCGCCGCCTCAACTTGAAATTTTGCCTGGTGAACTCGGGGTAGGCTTCTCAACTACCGGTTCTTTCCCCTTTTACAGAGTGACATAAAATCAACATGGCCAACGCAGACTGTAAACAGTGTAAAGCACCACTTATCTACTTTTAAATTAGTTTATAGCAGTACTGGCTTTAGATCAGTTAATATACAGACACAGTACGCAGTTAAGTCTACAACGGTGACCATACTAATAGCTGTTTTGAGAAGTCAGTCATCAGCGTTAGAGTTATCACTAATTTTAGCCAGCTAGCTTGTTGCTAACGCTACTTGCTGTTGTGCACTGGTTTTGTTGTACTGCAGTTTCAGTCTATAATGTTGCAGAAATGTTTGACATTCACTATAGTAGAACAGAACCAATAGCCACTCAGGCCTGTAACTGTAAAAGTGCAGTTAAAGTAGTTTTTTATGAGCTTTATGTGCTCTAACAGAGCAAACAAAAGACACTCTTTTGTAGAGGCGTCCATGTTTTTTTTTTCTTGTTTTTTTTTTCTTCATGTCACTTGTTGAACATCCCAAAGTGGGAAATAACATTATTACAACTTTACCACTTACAAGGCACCACAAATGCAGCATAAGCTTTGGTTAAAGGGGGAAATGTTGCACAGCATGCTGTGTGCACCATACTAACAGCTGAAAGTAGGGGCTTTCCCTGAAGCTAAGTTAGATGTAGCTAGCTTGCTAACTGTAGCTAATTTGATCAAATATAATGGAGAGAACAAAACTATAACGCCTCACTCACCATTTCCACTGTTTTTTTTTTATTATTTGATTTGTGTTCACTCTGTATTTTGTTATCTAATCTGTATATTTTGCTCTCCAGCCTGTTAAAACGTCTAGCATGAACCGGACAGTGTTAGCATCGTAGCTAACCCCACACCAAAGGATAAAAAGACACAGCTCATGTGAGAACCGGAGTCGAATCACTCGATCTCACACAATATAACCGTGTTTCAAATACAAAGGTACAGGGATGTCACTTCTGGCTGTCTTTAGTTCTCTAGCTCAACAACTTCACAACTGGGAGACGATACAAACTCCACAGTGAGGGCAAATCAGCTATCGGCGATCATTCACTAGCTTTCTACAGAGTTAAATGAAGTTAAAACTGCTTCAGTCCTCAAAACTTTTTCCCTCTGTCACTCCTGTTTGTTTACACTCTCACTCTCTCCTGGCCACCCACTGTATAGTCAGGACTTCTTCCATGCCTAAAGTTGGAAGGTGATGATGTTTTAATATACAGTACATTATACATTTCAATGATAATGTCTATGGAAACTTTAATTATCCAAAAAAAAAAAAAACCATAGAAGGAATCTGTCGGTGTGTAGATAGTTTTTAGCGTTCAATAACTTACATGACGGTTAGTGGACTAAAAAAAGACATTTCAGAAAGTGTTTTTTTTTTATTTTATTTTTTTTATCACAGTGTGGATTTATTACAACATGGATATCATGTCATCATATCGCCCAGCCCTAAATTCAGAGGTTGCAAACTCGTATTACAAATGTGTCTGCTGTAAATGTGGATATTTCCATGGTGATATTTGTACTAAAACCTGATTTGTCACTATATGTAAAATACTCGCGTGTAACAAAAATACAAGTGATGTCAATGGAAGTGCGTTGCCTGAACTGCATGCCACTGCAGCCTGTGGAAAAAAAAATCTGTGATTGTGCTTCAGTATAAGGAGCAATTGACCATTTGACATAGTGGTTATGTGATCTGAATGATGACCAAGTTACAGACAGAGCCTTGCTTCTTTGCTTTCTGACGTTTCTGACTTGCCTGGTGTAACAGATAAACTAGCAGAACAAAACTGTTTGTTGGTTTTGGGTTTCTGTCAAATGGTTTTGGGTTCGATTACTAAGTTTCTCACCTTACAGTAAGAAATAATCTACCTGGAGAAGTCGGTCTTTTGGTGTTGCAACAATAGCGTGGCCTTGAGTTCGGCAGCTTGTCTTTCATGTGTGGAGGTGGCATTAGTAGGGGCACTGTGAACTTTTAGATATGGTGCGGTGTGTGTGTGTGTGTGTGTGTATGTGTGTGTCTGGCTACGTGCCCAGGCATGCCATGTGGTCCTCAGATGGCAGTGGAATTTAAGGGGAGGGACAGACAAACCACCGTTTCTCTCCCACTGAGACAGGAACAGGAAAGGTAGTCTATCTCTCGCTAATTTCCTCCATCTCCAGACTCTCTCTCTCTCGCCCTCTCTCACACCCTCCTCACCTCCCATGGCCCTTGTCTGGCAGTTCGGTTTCTGTCACTACATTGTCGCGCCATGCTTTAGCCCCTTTCCTTCCAGGATGTGAGAATTCGATTTAGCAAGTCAAACTACCAAGTTACGCAGTTACGCAGCTTTTGCGCTTAACCGAGTGTGATGCATGCATAATAAAACTCAATGATTACCATAACCAACGGTTGGCGTTACAAAGATTCTTTTTTTTCTTTTTTTTTTTTTCTCACGCTCTTACTTATCAAAGCTTATAAGTCACTTATTACCTCAAAACGTGGCTACTGGTAGGTTTACACACATGTCTCAGGTTGTAACGAGTCATAGTTTAACTGGAGGCAGAGAGGTGCAGAGAGACGAATGGAGAAGTCTTGTAAGGAGTAAATGGGGGAGCGCCGGTGAACACTGAGACTGTTTGGAGCGCTCGTGTCTGGCCTGCTGTCTCAGTCGTGGGAAAGACTGAAATTACATCGCTCTCAAGGCCGGTTATTTTCAGCCACGGCTGAAAGCGACAGAGGGCTCACACTCGACTCCTTTAGCTCCTCTGAAGCAGGAGTCCCCCGCGTGCTCGCCGTGCCCGCAGTGCTGAATGAGAATGCTGTGTGCCACGTCCCCAGGTGAGTTCGCGAGTGTGTCTGTATGGAACGTGACAGGCGACAAGCGGGTCGTCTCAGTCAGCTTTGTAAGGAGACGTCGGACAAAAACGTCGGACAAATCATGCCTCGATTTGTTTCGTTTAGTATGTTAATAACCCGTTTTGTTTATTGTGTATGTGTGTCATAATAATCATACGCTGTGTGTTCAAGAGACAACAGCATCATTAGACAACGGCCTCACACCTAATGAAGCCTGCTCCTCAGCTGTTAGTGACTCAGGCATTGTTTAGGCAGTGATAAACAGACACGGGCACATGCTGACTCACTAAAGACCCCGACTCGACTCGAGTTAATATTAACCCAAACGTGTGAACCAGCATCTTGATACACATGGAGAATATACGGAGGGAACGCGATAGACTGTTCAGTCCCAGAAACTCATTGAACCTTACAGATCGTATCGTGCGTGTGCATGCGTGTATGTGTATGTGTGCGTGTGTGTGTGTTTGTGTGTGTCTGTGCATATTCATATCTGTGTGTCTGTGTTTGTGATATGAGATGTACTAGATTAGGCAGATGAAAGACTCACCAAGTTCATTAATAAGTTTTAGCACTCTAGATGACATTGTAATTGGAACAAGGCCTTTGACAACTTTATTCTAGTCACACGGTGTTCTTTTGGTAAGTTTGCACACCCCTGATTTTGTCTCTCCCATGAGAATTTGTTCACCGATGGCTCGAACATGGCAAGTGTGAGCGGGAGTCGTTTGTTTCCCTGGGCGAGGCACGAGCAGATATGTGTGGCATTTGTCTAGTTTAAATTTAGTGTAACTGAAGCCAGTGGAGGCTGCTCTGCATCAGCTTGCCTGTGCCGTTACCAGCATTGAACTCTCGCATTTAAAACTAGGCAAGCGGGAGCGCAGGAACATGTGAGGACAGACACAAAAAACGCTCCGGCTTAGTCCTGCACTAACAGTTTGTGATGTGTGTGTTTTCTAAAACCATAGAAGGAAGTAATTCATCTGATATTATATGTATTTAGGGCTGGCTGATGTAAATGGACCGATTAGAGATAGAATTTTATTTTTCGTATCCGGATCAGATTATTTGTTGATAACAAATAACACATTATTAAGGAGGATTATTTTGAACCTTTATGGAATGAAGCGTGACAGTAGCACAAAATAGTTTGGAGAAAAATCCGCAGAATGGTATGAAGAAGCGACTCTGGGTCTGAGTTCTTTCTAGCCCAGACTGTAGATTCAGTGACAGCCATACGAATGACACAGAAGAACAGCCAGCAGAACTGTAAGTTTAATGGTTTTAAGTTTGAAAGAAAGCGTTACAGCTTTCTGTTTACCATGTTTGGTGTTCTGAGGAAACATGGCATGAATCCAGTAGAGCTTTACAGGCTTGAAAAGATAGAAATCATGAATGCAGCTGCCTATCTGTCTTTAAGTGTTTGTGTGTGTGTGTGTGTGTGTGTGTGTGTGAGATAGTTTCTCCTACATTGTTTTTTTTTTTTTTTTTTTTTTACCTTGAGATCTTGTGATTATAATGCATTGCTCAACCATAAAGGTTTCATTTTTCGAGTTCGATTTAGATCTAATATCACAACCGTCACTGATAATATTATAGAAATCAATATCGGTGGGAGAATTAGCAAAATACACACACTTCAAAGTGTCAAGCAGGAATATTTTTAATCACAGAATTTAGTATTAAAGATAATTTTTTTTGTTGCTGTTTTTCAAATAAGCTTTTTAATGAGTCATAATTTTTAAAAATATTTTTTAAATTGATTTAATGTCCTTGTTCTGATATACACATGGCTAAAATGATGCATTTATAATGATTTATTACACATTGATCAAAAAAAAAATTATGTTTAATCTTCCGTCTACGTCAAACCTCAAATCATTTTACTACCTCGAACGATTCACCCAGACTGATCACGCTGCCCCGTTAACGATAATCCGCTTTTCTCAGACATGAGCGCATAAAGACCAGTAAAATGTTTGCATACTTGTCTTGCATACGACCCCAACGCAAAAAAATAAAAAAATTCCCCACCTAAAATTCCCCACCTGCACAGTTAAGTGATTCAGTGCTTAGCTCACTGTGCTGAATTGGTTAAAACTCATTTGTAGCCTTAATTATAAATTTTAATAGCTTTTTGTGTAAGTTATGCACGTTTCTCCCCCTGCAACGTTGTGAGGTAAAATAGAAAGGTCCTGCTCCAATCATAGGGAACATATTACTCACATTCAGCAGTGAGATAACTGTTCATTTCAGACCTGTGTGTTTGGCCTGAAAGTGGTGTGTACTACCAAAATGGAAATGCTTAATATAAGGATTGGACATTATTATTACTCACAAATAAAAAGCAGGAAGAGATGAAAGAAACTACAGAACACTGCATATGGTTTATAGTTTGTTGTCTCTATGTCAGATGTGTTTAAAGGGCAAACATGTTTACTGTACTATCGTGTGTAGATTAATATACAAGGTGTCCCAAAAGTCTCCATACATATGGGAAATGAACACGTTTTAGCAAAACGTCTCCCAAAATCTTTCATACTTAGTTCATATTATATGCTATATAATATAGGAAAAGCCTTTAAGAATGCCTTTGACAAAAGAAGAACACGTTGAGATGATTCTCGTGGCTGGATCAGGAAGCTGTCGCATGGAAGGTTGCGACGGAATTTAATAGGAAACATGGCGAACACATCATCACACTCGACAGTGTTGCCAAACTTATTCTAATTCAAAAAGACTGGAGGTGGTGCGGACCAACCGAGAAGTGGACGTCCACGAACATCCACTGATGAAGGCACAACCGACCTGGTGCTGGTAAACATAGTCAGACATATGTATGGAGACTTTTGGGACATTCCTGTATTTCTTAGACATTAGATTTTTTTTTTTTTAGGTTTTAATTTGGTTATTAATATTTACTGATGTTGGACTAAAACTGGCGTAGATTTTTGTGCCACAGGAAAGGAAATTGTGTGTTTATTCGTGAATTAGTCCTTTTATCCGTTCTATCGACAGCCTCGCAAGCATCAGAACACCTTAAAGTACATATAATAATGGCAAATGCATAAGGGCGTAAAATTTCAATTATTACATTAAAAATGGTGTGCTACTAACACTGTATAGTTTAGACCTGGCGTAAATCGCTTCCTCGATCATCGTTAACACATGTCTTAATCAGTACGTCTGATCCCACTCAGTGCTGGGTCACCACCTCGTTTCCTTCCCTTTCTCACTGTCCCCAACTCTTACAAAACATTCCTCCTGAACCATTGTGTAATTACAAGTGTGTAACTCACAGCCACATGGTGGCGGGATGGGTGATTTGTCTTAGAGGTATGTGTGAGTGTGTGATGTGTGATAGTGTGTGAGTGGTCCCTTCTTATACACCCATGACTTTTTTGATATCTGAGTCACACTGAAGCTAGTACATACTTTAAGGGTAGGCATATATATGAGGGATTTTCCCTTCGTGATGATGATGTGTGTGTGTCTGTCTATATCTGTGAGTGAGTGTGTAGGTCATTCTATATACACTTTATAAGTAACTCACAAATTTTTTTTTTTTTTTTTTTTTAGTAAAATCATTTCAACACCTTTTTATACACCAGTAAAAATGTCATGTAATATCAGAGACAGTTCCCAGCAGCCACTGCACCTCACGGCATGACAGTCACATGATCACCTGCACCTTCATGTTAACGAGTACTTATGTGTATATTAGCCACAGTTTGCACTGGACTCCACGTCTGACGTTTGTCTTTGTTTACCGTTGTCTCTGTTGCTGTGTTTATGGTCTTTGTTTTAATGTTTATTCCTAGCCTTAGTGTTTTCGCCATTAAGTTCTAAGTTCCTGTTTTGTGTTTGTTGATGTTCGTATTAAAGCTATCTGCGCTTGCATGTGTCTCCGCCTCTCCTGACGTGACAATAAACAGTCAAAACATTTATGTTTGAGTCAGAGCATTAGTTAAGGTTCATTCTGAAATTGCTTTTGGGTTAGGATTAAGATTAAAATCAATTCGTTGGTTAATTAATAAGAACACCTTTATCCCTGTGCATTCATGAAATGATCTAATCAGCTGATCATGTGAACATAAGCATAATACAGCGCATCCTGCAGAGACAGTTCAAGAAATTCAGGTGACATTTGTCCAATTTTTTCCAAAACTGTCCACTTTTGGTGAGCGTGTGTCCATTGTAGCCTGAGATTCCAGTTCTTGGCTATCGAGAGTCTAATCCGACGGGGTCTTCTACTATTCTAAATGGTAAATGGTCTTCACTTATATAGCGCTTTTATCCAAAGCGCTTTACACTGAGTCTCATTCACCCATTCACACTCACACACTCACACACCAATGGTAGCAGAGCTGCCATGCAAGGCGCTAACTTGCCATCGGGAGCAACTTGGGGTTCAGTGTCTTGCACAAGGACACTTCGGTATGTGGAGTCATGTGGGCCGGGAATCGAACCGCCAACCCTACGATTAGTGGACAACCCGCTCTATTACCACAGCCGCCCTTAAAACCCTTAATTCTACCCTTAATGTTAGACAGTTTTGTGTGTTCTGAGGTGCTTTTCTGCTCACCACGGTTGTAAAGAGTGCTTATTTGAGTTACCATAGCTTTCCTGTGCACTCCATCCAGTCTGGCCATTCTCCTCTGATTACTCTCATCAACGAGACGTTTCCAGCTGCTGAAAGGCCACGCACTGAACGGTTTTTTTTGTTTGTTTGTTTTTTTGCACCATTCATGTAAACTCTAATGACTGCACCTTGTGAAAACCCCAGGAGATTAACCGTTTTTGAAATACTCAAACCAGCAACAACCATGCTAAGGTCAAAGTCACAGAGATCACATTTTCCCCCGTTTCTGATGTTTGATGTGAACGTTGCACATTACGATACAATATACATCGTGCTGCTGTTACATGATTGGCTGATCGGATCATTGCAAGAATTTCTGAAAATAAAAAACCACAGACATTCATCAGACCTCCTTTAACAGCTCTACTGGAACTGCTACGCTCACTTTCTTCATATGAACACTTCTCAGAGATGCTTTGTGCAGGACGTTCCTGTTCCTGTTCCTGCATGTTAGCTCCTGACGAGTTCTGATGTTTTTAATGTTAATGTCTAATGCGAGATGATAAAGCCAGAATATCGTGTCAGTTTTCTAGAAGTATCTTTTTCTAACGATGTTGGTATATTTCGCTAATCACAGGTTCACAGCTAATATGATCTTCACTATTATGTCAACATTTCTGTGCACGACAACGAAGCTAACTTTTGTGATAACAGTTAGCTTTCTTAGAGCAAATATAGGCTAGTCATGGTTGATCTTCACAGCATCCTAGCTTGGAACGTTTTTTTTTCTTTCTTTCTTTCTTCAGAGCAGTACGTGTTTTTAGGCTGTAACAGATATATTTCTCGAAGCCCAAATTTCACAATATCCTCCTCCTACACATGATACAAAAATGATAGTCTGTAGTAGGCCTTTTGCAGTTTCAGTAGAATAGCCTCTTCCTGTGATATTAGGCAGTTCTTGGCCAAGTTGAATAACTGTAATATAATAATAGCTTGTGAGACTACAAATACAGTAACTGCTTTACTGTACATCATAAAAACACTACATCATGTCTCCATACTGTAGATCTCCATAGGAAATCAATGTATCTGTGACAGACACGGTTCAGAGTGGCTAGACCTGAAGCGCTGGCTCTCTCTGCCAGCTGAGCTTTGTTGATCCTGTAACGTTATCACAGTGTGGGACGCCTTAATCAGAGAGCTTTATTTAGAAGGCAAACATACATTCGTGTTGGCTTAGACCGCCGTCGGGCAGCTCAGCAGACGTCCGGCGCTTGTCAGTGATGTAACCGACCTCGGGTCGGGGGGAAATAGGTTGTATTTTACATCCAGTGATTGTTAAAAGGTTTGGCGCTTTAACTGGCGTTTAGAGGATTTAATCACAAAGAGGAAAGAGATTTGAGAATTATAATCTAGACTATTTCAATCCAAAGCACAACGAATGACCTTTGATTAAGGTACACTGAGTTTCTCACTGTTTATACCTCTCTCACTTAGTAAATTTCTCATACACACACACACACACAGGCTGTAGTTGGGAGCTGTTGTGTGGACGGGCCTGCAGGTGTGTGTGTGTGTGTGTGTGTGTGTGTATGTGAGGGAGTGTGTGTGTGTGCGTGTGCTAGTCCGAGGCCTCCGCCAGCAACTGTGTGTTTAAAAGTAAAGGCACTCTGCCAGCAGTTCTTAGAAACAGGAGCGGAATAAAAGCCTTTTCGCCAAGCTACTGCATACTCCGTGATGACGCATTTCTCCTGTTGTTTCTTTTTTGTTTTTTCATCAAAACCTCATAAATGTAGGTTACTTTTCTTTTCTTTTTTTTTGTACGCTGAAGTGAACAAGAGAATACTGTTGGACTGTTTTGCTGCAAAGAGAGAAGCCTGCTGTTAATGAGACAGCGCCGCTTCACAACGGGAACCCTGGCTTAGGTTACACCTGTCCCCACAGAACAAAAGTGCGCACACACACACACACACACACACACACACACTCTCTCTCTCTCGCAGAAGCCAGGATGTTGTGTAAGTATTGTAGTTCAGGAATTGACCTTGAGAGGAAGTTAGGTTTGCACTTCATAGCCTGAACACTGTGTACGTGTGTGTGTGTGTGTGTGTGTGTGTGTGTGTGTTGTTGTTTTTTTTTTAAATTCTGATTGGTGAAATACTGTAAGAGGAAATATTGTAATTGTAAGTGTGTGTGTGTGTGTGTGTGTGTTCATCTGTATGTGTTTACTGTGATGCAGTGTTCCTTTGATAGTGTGTATTCGTGTGCTGTCTGCTTTATCCACTAATGAGCATCCCTGGGTGACGTCACACACACACACACACACACACACACACACACACACACAGGTGCAGACTAGATCCAGAGAGAGGGAACAATGTCCTGCATTTACCCCACCAGGCAACCCTTGGCTGCGTCATATCTCAGCGCGGCCTGTGTGTGGTGCGGTGAGCTACAGCGATTTCCTGTCGTTATTAGCTTAGGAACAGCAAAGCCGCTTAGGACTCCTTATTTAACCAGATCACACTAATGAACAACTTCTCTAAGCAGGGACACCTCAACACATTCCTCTTAAATGAGTTGTCCTCCTAGTCATACTCACTGTAAAGATAGAGTTGATTAAGTGTATTGTTTTTTATTGCACTTTTTATCATGAAGCCCCACTTTTTTAGTATTGCAAGCGGCAAAATAAATAAAAATGAACACATAATTGAATTTAAGATGCTTTATCTTGCCACTTGGCTTACTTTGATGTATGGTTTTTATTTACTTTAATGTATAAGAACTTGTTCAGGATCTTAGAGCTAAGTTTCAATTATAATTTCCATCCATACATCCATTTTCCATGCCGCTTATCCTACACGGGGTCATGGGGAAGCCTGGAGACTATCTCAGGAAACTCGGGGTATAACGCAGGGGACACTCTGGACTGGGTGGAACCCATCGCCGGGCACAATCACACACTACGGACAATTCGGATATGCCAATCGACCTCCAAGGCATGTCTTTGGAGTGGTGGAGGAAACCCAGAGGAAACCCACGGGGAAAAGCACAGAGAGAAGATGCAAACTCTGCACACACAGGGCAGAGGATGGATTCAAACCCCCAACTCCGGAGATGAGAGGCAAACATGCTAACCCACCCTCAATTAGAATTTATTCTCAATAAAATTCTTGCATAAAAATGATACCAAAAGTGAGATTACACATCACTTGATTACATCAACAGCGTGGTTTTCCTTTCCCCCCCACCCTCATAATGGTTTCTATGTAAATCGTGATTCAGTCTATAAGTTTGTGTCATTTCAGTCATATGACAAACTCATTAACACTTATATATACCTCGAGTTATATCAAGGCTAACGCACTCTTCATAGAGCTGATACCTTTAGTCAGGAGAGGATGCTTACATATGTGCAGCAGCCTAGAGCCCACTTTCTGGCCTCTGATACTCAAGCTAGATAGATCACTTTATTAATCCCAGAGAGAAATTCCAAAAGTTGATCTGATTTCATTTCTCAATTTGATCTTTCTAAACACATTGTGACCCATATTTTCCTGATTGTACCCTCTGTTTTTTTGAATGTCTTAGTCTCAGCTTTTCACGACCTTTCCATGACCAAGGACCGTCTACTGCCTACTGTACATTTTTCTGGCCACCAGATTCAGAGTGTTGAAGCTTGCAATCTCAAGAGTCTATCCACACTCAGGTCTTCTGAGTAAGATGTTGTCACTGGTTTTCAAAAAGATCACCACTCATATCTTTGATATAGCTTTGAAGAAGTTAGTAGAGAATAAACGTGACACTCTCATGGGTTTGCCGCTGGCCTTAGAGGAAAAATCTGTGCTTGGTCAGGGGCAGTGGTAGTCAGACAGCCTGTACGGTCCTTTTTGGCTAGTGTTTAGTCGTGAAATGTATTAAACTCTCTATCAAATGCTAAAGGTTTGGCTTGCAACCCTACACTTTCTTTGGTGTGGCTTCTAATTGCTCACTGTGGTCCTCATTTACTTAATGTGGTCTCATATTACTTATTGTAGCCTTTTAGTGTTTTATTTTACCAGAAATTGAGGCACGACTCAGCTCAGAAAATTACACTTTGCCCCATTTTCCATTGCCAAATATGCCCCAGTACTATGTGAGATTAACTAAGATGTAGAATGGAGCTGAAATTAGTGCAAAACATCGTTGTCATAGTTACATAGTGACTTCTCTAGTACCACAAAATGCTTCAGTAGTAGTAACTACACTATATGGCCAAAATATGATGGACACCTGATCAATCACCCGCATATGTGCCTATTGAACATCCCATTATAAATGCAGTCCCCCCTTTTTCTGCTATAATAACTATAAATATCCACTCTTCTGGGAAGGCTTTCCACTAGATTTTGGAGTATGGCTGGGGGATTTCTGCCCTTTGCATTAGTGAGATCAGGCACTGATTTTGGGTGAGGAGGCCTGGTGCACAGTTGGTGTTCCAGTTAATCCCAAAGGTTTTTAGTGGGGTTAAGGACAGGGCTTTGTGCAGGCCCCTCGAGTTCTTCCACTACAACCTTGGCAAACCATGTCTTCATAGACCTTACTTTCTACCCATCCTCATCTGGGTGACAACAGATAGTGCGATTAGAAATAATTCCCTTCTATAACTACATGGTCAAAAAGTGCAGTTGTATAACCAAGTAATTCATGATAGTTTTAACATGAAGTCTATTTTGTTGAAGTTATCAACTGTTCACTGATGGAGACTTGCATGCAAAACTGTTCATGGCAGTTGCAGTCCTAAAGCTATCCCTGCAATTGTAGTTCTGAACCATCGTATCAAAACTGTTTGTATCAATTGCAGTCCAAAGCCATCTTCATGGTTTCTAATTGGTACTGTCCTCAGTAATCTCATGCATCTTTAGGCTGTCCATTTGGGGCCATCCTCAGCGGCAGTGAGTGGTTTGCAAGTAATGAGAACTCCAACCAGAAGTAGGGCATCAGGTTGGATCAGGCAGGTCCGGAGAGCAGAAGGGACATGGTCAGGTGTTCACATACTTTTGGCCATATAGTATATCTACCAATTTCTACCAAGCCATTTTTCTGGGAGGCACCATTACCATTTTATCACAATCAACCCCTGATTTCTCAGTGTATTTTCCCCCTTGGTGTGGCCCTGCTTGCTTATTGTAGCCATGCTTTCTTCAGTGTGGCCCCTGTTTCTTTAGCCACTCAGTTTCCATATTGTGGTCCCTGATTTTTCACTTTGGCTCCTGATTATGTAATACTGTTTCCTTTGGTGTGGCACTCATCAGAGGTTTTCTTCCCGTTCCCGTGTTACCTTCCTTGATATGGTCCTTGAGTTTTCACTGTGGCCCCTGTTTGTATTGTTTCAGTTCCCTTGGTGTGGATGTTGCCTGCTTGTTGCTGTCTTTGCTTCATCAATGTAGTTGCTGTTTTGTCCGTCTTCCCCCTTGTTTTTCCTCCACATCTCCAGGGGCAGATGGTCATATCCTGGCCTGAACAGGGTGCTTTCCCACTTGGCTTCAAGATGATTCTGTAAGCAGATATCAGGTAGCCGTCCCTGACCTCACGGCATTCAAGTGTTTATGTGTTTATGTGTGAGTGTGTTTGAGGGTGTCGGGGGTGAGGCTGGGAGAAGGGTTACAGAGTAGAGCTTGAAATTTCAAACACGACTATAGCACAAGAACGTTCTGTTGGAGCTCAGCCACAGCACCGAGGTTTGAATCCTAAATTCTGTCTGAACTTGACTCAGACCATCAGCAACAGGAAACAGGGTCTGTTACCAGCATCAGATCATTTGTAGATACTTCGTGATTATTAAAGAATGTTTTTGGTCTGATTGCACTTGTGATAGTACAATTTGAAAGATACATTATTTCAAGACTTAATTTCACCAACATAAGTAGCCTAGCTAGAACATGACTGTTAATTAGTAGGCTACAATAGCATAATGTCACTGTCACGTAGCTACTGGCCCTCAATTTCAGAAATGTAGCCTCTGAGATTGAAAAGTGTGGGTCAAAGAAAGTCACATAAAATGAAAGTGTGGGTCAAAGATTGATAAGTGTCATGAAAAGGCATCGGAAATTAGCTCAAATGTTTATAGTACGTTTGGCATTTAAGCAGGGGAAGTGGTAGCTCAGTAGTTAAGACGTTGGCCTTCTGATCAGAAGGTTGCAAGTTCATATCCCAGTACTGCCGAGCTGCCACTGCTGGGCCGTTGAGCAAGGCGCTTAACCCTCAACTCCTCAGTTGTATAAACAAGATCATTATAAGTTGCTCTGGATAAGTCCAAATGCCCTAAATGCAAAGTTCAGTCACTTTTTTATAGAAACAGTAGGTTATAAAATTGAGGTATCGCTACCTTAAGTATTCATTAAATGCCATTGTCTTGTCTTCGAAGCAGACATTTCTCATTTCAGTCCTCAGTTACCCAGTCCGTCTCTTCGGCTGGTCCTTTCTCATATCCGTCCATCGTTTCATTCATCTGCTTATTTGTGTTAACAAAAAGACAAACAGTGGTGGCTTAGTGAAGTGGCACTAAATGAAGAAATGAAGTGTGAATGTGTGGAGAAGAAGGCCAGCATTGTGTGTGCTGAGTAAAATTGGAGTTGGATGAAAGAGTTGTTGTTCTTCGGGATGTAGAACCGCAATACGATGTTTGCCATCTTCGCTGAACTTCTAAGCGAATGTGAAAGTTATTGGAACAGGTCCCAGAGTGATGGAGAGAGAAAGAAGCAGAATGAGAGAGAGAGAGAGAGAGAGAGAGAGAGAGAGAGAGAGAGAGAGAGATTGTGTTTCTGTAGTTTGTGGTTCATATGTTAGCTCATTGCTTATTTACTATTTTTATGGGTTAATGCATCGGAGACACAGAAAATAACTGCTTTGTCTTATTAAAGACACATGAATGAGTCATTTAATGTACAACACAGCTCCATCAAGATTACTTTAAATGGATTTATTTATTTTTATTTTAAAAAAAAATTTTGGGCTTCGTTTTTCCAATAAAATCCAAACCACATTTGTATCTGATTTAAAATCCGTTTAAATGTGGCTTAGTTTGATAAGTTAAATAGGATTCTATGTTTGGTTTTGTTTTTTCTTTCTTTCTTTTCCCCACTCCACATTACTCAGTGTACATTCTGGCATCATTACTATAATAAACAAGGTACATATGAGAACCAGTACGACTGCAATCCAAACAACATATCAGATATGGTCGATTGTAATGTGCAGAATGGACCTTAAATCTATCAATCTGATCTATCTGTAAATAAATCAGATAGATCTCAATCAGATCTATCTGTAAACAAGTCAGATATACTGTACACGTGTTTGTAAATACAACAGATGTATATGTAAGGATATTCAGGTCTATCTATAAAACAAAAACACATCTATCTGTAAATACATCAGATCTATCTGTAAATAAATCTGATCCTGTCTGTAAATATACCAGATCCGTCTTTCAATATATACAGGTTTGTCTATAAATAAATCAGATCTGTCTGTAAAGACATCAGACATGTATAAATAAATCCGATATCCAATAAATAAATCACATCTATCTATAAATGTCACATCTGTCTGTCAGGTCTATATGTAAACCAGTCAGCTCCATCTATCTGTCAGATCTATTTATAAATCAGATTTGACCTGCCATGTGAACCTAGTTATTCGGAGACCTTTCATATAGGCCGATTGTTCTTCCTGGGTCAAAGTGCACAGTCGTGTATGACTTTCTGGCCTGGTGTCCCTTCTGTCCACTAAGATGTGTTGTCACGGATACAGATGTCTTGTGACATGCGGGTCATGTGGGGCTGCTATAAATAAATCCATGACAAGAAAGCGGGAGAGAGAGCGAGGCGCTGTTCCATATTTATCAGACTTCTCAGAGTATGAGTGCTGGTCAAAAGGGTTATGGTTTATCGCCTGCTTTTATGTGTTTAAACGTCAGACGATGTCAGTATTTTATTACTTGCGTGCTTGTGTTTTTTGAAAGTGACCGAGTGACATTAGTAGGAAACATTATTGAAATGTAATTAGGTTTATGTTGCTAAATGTTGAAGGATAGCGCAGGACTAGCGTAAGTATGTGAGCTATCTTGGTCCACCCATTCACTGGAAGCTCACAAATGACATCTAATATAGTGAGGGAGAAATATTGTGTGTGTGTGTGTGTGTGTGTGTGTGTGTGTGTATGTATGTATGTGTGTGTGTGCGTATGTGTGTGTTCCGCAGTGCTCTTTAACTGATGTTATTAATAGAGCCGGTTACCATGTGGTGACAGAGTGAATCATGTGCCTGTGTCTGAATGTATTTCCCAACTTGATGGGCGGGGAGGGGTGTGTGTGTGTGTGCACTATTTGAGTAAGTGGGTGTGCTTCCTGCTTTTAGGCATGCTGACGTTCCCGCTCTAAATATGAACGTATGTGGAGCAGTTTGCCTCCAATGATTTCCTATTTTCCTCTGCTTTTCACACTCTTCTCCTCTGACGTTATCGAGTCGTCCAGAAGGACTTTCTCTCTCCCGCTGGTGTAGAGACATGAGCATTGTTTGTACACCGCATGTACCTTCTTTGTTGACCCGTGGTGAGAGTTGTGGTCTGGACGGATTCCCTGGTGGCTTGTTTGTAGACAGCCGAACTCTTCTCCGAACAAGGACAACGTAAAAGCACTCCAATAAAGGAGAAAGAGAGAGGGGGTTGGGGTATCTGTTGGGTTGTTTGCTTTAATCTGTCTTATCAGCCTCCTGGGATGCCGGCCTTGAAAGATAGGGACAGACGGCATATTAGCCACGCTCGCACCACAGGGAACGACAAGTTGATTTGCTGGCTGGATGATCAGCGGTGAAGATGATAAAACACAAAGAGCGCATCATTCTCCTTGTATGGAGAGACTGTTTCCATCACACGGCGTTGTTAATGCTGAAATCTGAATAGTGGGTAAAAATAGCTATGACGTAAATACCTATTCTACGTCCTGTTTACCTGTAGAATGAACTTCCTGAGCAATGTTTTGGTCAGCCATGTGCGTTCTTATCCTCTGCTGAAGTATCGTTGTCAGCAGGTTAGGCAGTGAAAGCTGTCAGCAACGTCATACTTTAGTACCACAGGAGAGCCAGAAGTTCTAGACCAATTGTGTCATGACCTTTTTTTTTCTAACCAATCAGGTTTAATAAATCAGGACACAGTGGTTCATTCATTGCTTTCACTCTTTCCGCATTTGTGTGTGTAATACAATTGCATCAAAACTATTGTATGCGTTGATGTTTTAATGATCTTGATGAGTCCAGCCCATTAGTTTCAGGCCATCAGTGTCAGTGTTAGGAGGTGTGGCGTTCTCACGTGCCCTTAGTTTAGTTCGCAACAGTGCATTAAAGTCATCTGTAACTGTTGAACTTATTGTGTTTATTTAACATGTTGTACTGTTCCCAGCTTGCCTTTCTGTTTGAGATCAAGCCACCTCTCCATTTTTAAACATTTTCCTCCTCCTGAAATGGGTATGATTTTAAAAGTGATCTTGCACTATGATGCATTTTGGACATTGTAAGATACACACATAAGATGTTTAAGAGTGAGTACGAATGTAAGTCGTTTGTATTAATGTAGTGCGATTGTTTTGTAATTGTACAGGATAAATATGTTTGAATGATTATGAAAAGAATTTTTTTTTATAGCATTAGTCATTATGAAGACGATCATCCTATCCGATTAGTTTCTTTCTCTTCTAACTTACTGGCCTGTCTTTTCAGATCTGGAGCCGGATGACACCACATCATTCTACATCCTGAACGTGGGTCAGCCTCCAGCAGTGGCGAACCAGAACCTAGGTGTCCAGAGGCATGGAGTCCAGCCTCACTCACAGCTCATCTCTACTTCTCCTACATTGCAGCCTCTCCACAAGCCCTTTGAGCCCAGCTATGAGTCCCTGGACTCTAAATACCCTCCCAGTGGAGGTGGAGGAGGTGCAGGTAGGCCCCCCAAGGCCTTTGAGTGCCCTAGTATCCAGATCACCTCCATCTCCCCAAGCTGCCAGCAAGAGCTAGATGGGAATGAGGCTGACCTTAGGTCCAAAGGTGTGGATAGGGACTTCCACGAGCGACCGCTGTCTCGGGACCACCTGTATTTGCCGCTGGATCACGCGTACCGTGATTCATCACTGAGCCCGAGCCCCTGCAGCAGCTTGTCGTCACGCAGCTGGTTCTCAGACGCTTCATCGTGCGAGTCCATGTCTCATGTGTATGACGACGTGGATTCGGAGCTGAACGAAGCAGCGGCGCGTTTCACACTCGGATCTCCCCTCTCCTCACCGCAGGGTGCCCCGCTGGAGGAGTCATGGCAACAACAGCACCATCACCACCACCATCCGGGTTACGCCCCAGCACTCTCCCACCCACACACCCACTCTCTCTCTCCACGTCAGTCACCATGCCACTCACCACGCACCAGCATCACTGACGAGAACTGGCTCAGCCCAAGGCCACCTTCACGCCCATCTTCACGTCCCACATCGCCTTGTGGTAAAAGGCGCCACTCTAGTGCTGATATCTGCTTTTCGGGTTCGCCCCATCACTCCCCGACACCGACCCCGGGCCCCTCGCCCAGGGGCAGCGTCACTGAAGACACCTGGATCGGCAGTCCTGTAGGTATAGCACCCTTCCAGTGCTGCACCTCAGACCCTGACATCCCTTCCAAGACCAGGAAGACATCACAGGACTGTACAGCTACGCTACAGTCCGGGAAGAACGATCTCAGCCGGGATGATTCGGGAAATATCTCACCGCTTCGTGATTCCCCGGCTGATGAATCCATGCACGGACTGAAAAAAGACGGAGCTGGGGAGCAATTCCTTTCCGTGCCCTCTCATTTCACCTGGAACAAACCCAAACCAGGACACACACCTATTTTCAGGTAACAGAACAGATCATGGATAACACACTCTACTGTTTCTCACATGCATGCAGGGTTATATAATTATATATTGATTTTCATTGGCTGATCAAGTCTGCCAATATTATCAAGTCAGGGGAGAAAACAATACTGTGAGTTGCCCTAGGAATCCTGTAAAAGTAAATCAGTCATTCACAGCTGCTCTGTTGAGATGGTCTCATATGGTGTGGGTATCATTGTGTCTGAAAGAAGGTGTATTTTAGCGTTGGGCTGTGATTGGATCTTACAAAAATGCACACAATTAGACCACAGACACATCACTGCAGGATCACAGTGAAGCACACCGATTAAACAGCAGCTTGTAGCTAGCTAACTTTAAGCATCACACTAACAGTACTGCTAACATTGAATATTTGTTATTTTGTTAAAAATCAGTACAGGGAAAGAGCAGAGAGAGGTGTGCGAAAGGAAATGTAAGACACATCACGCAAGAACACAGTGAAATGGAAAGGAAAATTGTATTTACTTTAATTATTCCTTTAGATGACTAATTCTGTAAGAATCTGTGAGTCTCTGCTGTTTATTTGTGCATGAGAAATTGACAATCGTAACCACTAAAGTCCCATATACAGTGCCCTCCACTAATATTGGCACCCTTGGTAAATATGAGCAAAGAAGGCTGTGAAAAATGGTCTTTATTGTTT
>JANDJT010000164.1:5311105-5329263 GCA_024331685.1 Stegophilus panzeri
AAGGGAGGTAGCACAAAGTATTGACTAAAAGGGTGCCAATAATTGTTGCACACCTATATTTAACAAATATATTTTTTGGGATAAACCTGTGTTGTGTTTGCAATTGTTTGTTATCCATGAGAGCAGAGTATTCTTTATTTATTTTTTTAACAAAAGATCAAAATGTTAAACAATAAAGACAAATTTTCACAGCCTTCTTTGCTCATATTTACCATGTAAATGTGCCATGTGCCAATATTAATGGAGGGCACTGTAAGAAAAAATATTGGCTTGTGTTTAATTTTTGACCATATAAAACTAGATTTGAATTTCCTGAAGAGAATACACAGTGTGTGTAAGGAGCTTGAAGTTGTTAGGGATTAGTAAGAAGGAAGGAAGGAATGAAGGGTGAGAGGGAGAAAGACAACACAAGATAAACAGAATAAGAAAAAGAGGTACAATAGCCCTGTTTGGATGAGATTACACTCATATGAAGAGTAATTCCATCATTTACAGGTGCTGCTCTGTGATTTTAAACGCAAATGTCATTGACAAACTCTGCAGTGGTCTAATAACGTTTGTCCCGTCTGGTTTTCCAAGGCAGATCCTGCGTCTTGCGTCGAAACAAACGCTTTTTGACTGCTTGCTGCCATATTTAGCCATCTAGCGCGCATATCCGTATTAAACACTTCCCAAATCATTCATGTTTAACCCAAACATCTGGTTTTGTAGGAAAAACAACCCTGTGGGAACTCGCTCACCCACACGTTCATTTAATTGCCGTCCAGAGGTGAGAGTTTTATTTCAGAGGAAATGTGTAAAGATATTATAACAGACAGTCAGTGAAACTAATCCCACCTGTATAGGGATAATGAGAGAAAGAAAACATATGAACTACAGGAGAAAAAGGAAATAGGAAAAGACAAAGAAAGAAAACAAGATTAAGATCAGATCAAATTGTGGTTATCATTACGTCAGCCAATATTATCAGAATTATTTTTGACAAATTTTGGCTTAGTGTTTAGCACGTTTGCTGCGCACGTCCGGGGTCAGGGGTTCGAATCCCAGCTCCGCCCTGTGTGCGTGGAGTTCTCATATCCTCCGGGTACTCTGGGGGTTTCCTCCGGGTACTCCGGTTTCCTCCCCCAGTCCAGAGATGTGCATTGCAGGCTGATTGGCATTTCTACATTGTCCCTAGTGTGTGAATGGGTGTGTGTGTGATTATTCCCTGCAATGGGCTGGAATCCCGTCCAGGATGTCCCCCACCTTGTGCCCCAAGTTCCCTCGGATAGGCTCCAGGCTCCCGTACAGCCCTGTGTAGGACAAGCGGTACGGAAAATGGATGGATGCTTAGTGCTCAGCAAACAGCAGACCTGGTTAAAGGTCACAGTTAAAGGTGAGATTTGAAGAATTCAAAGCTTTATGGGATTAGAGGTGAGGTCGAAGGTTAGTGAGATGGTTAAATCTCTCAAGGAGCTCTAATACTTTGACCCCATGCTGAATAATATTATATTAGACTGAAATAGTAATATGTACAATGTTACAGGTTAATGCTCTCTTTCTCTCTCTCTCTCTCTCTCTTTCTCTCGCTCTCTTTCTCACACACACACACATTTGTGTAAAGATACAAATGTAGAAATGAATATGTGTGCTTTGCTGCATGATTTTGCAGTGTAAACTCGGAGTGTGTGTGTGTTGTGGAAAGCAGGGCAGTGGGAATGTGATGGTAGGATATGTGTATATACACGCTGGCCTCTATAACCATAAATCAGTGACGAGCCTTTAAAGGTCCTGACCTCACACATGATATGATCCTCCCTCTCTCTCTCTCTCTCTCTCTCTCTCACACACACACACACACACACTCTCGCTCTCTGACTCGTTCTCATTCTGCCTCTCTCTCTCTCTCTCTCTCGCTTTCTCTCTCACACACACACACACACACACACACACACGCACACAATTTTTTTGCACTTGCTGTCATCTCCTCTACACAAACAGGTTGTGAAAGCTCCAGTCAGGCGAGTCTGCGCTCTGTGTCTGTTCGGCCTAATCCCATCACAGCTATACCCGTACACAACACTGACATGATACATGATCCTGCCATCTGATCCTGCAGCCCCAACAACCAGACCTGCTCCTACTGTGTGTACGTGTGTGTGTGTGTGTGTGTGTGTGTGTGTGTGTGTGTGTGTGTGTGTGCACGTGTGTGTGGGTAAGAGTGAAAGAGACTCTGGAAGCCTGGCTTTCAGAGCAGATGGTCTGTATGGAACTGTTGGCAGTGAGGCGAGCTTCTCTGCGGTGTGGAGACATCTGAGATATCTTTGAATACATGGCGTAGCACAACACACCTTTATATCAATAGTACACACCATCTTCCACACACACACACACACTCACTCATCCACGCTGCATTAATCTTGTCACGTTGAAGCACAGAGAGCCTGGAGAATCAGTTGTGCATGGAGAAACAGTGTGTGTTTTGTATAACATTAGTGCTGGACTCAAGAGAAACATGGTATGCTTTGTAGGCCACTGGGCAAACCGTCACAATGTTACTAGCCCTAGGATTCCCCTGACATTCAAACTAGCTACGGTTACCATGACAGACTTCCTCCCCTGGGCCTTCCTGTGAGCGATAGAGAGAGGGAGTGACAGTGTAGGGCTAGAAAAGGAAAGGAAAAGAGAGCTTGAGGAGGAAGAGAGGAAAGCGAGTTCTTATTTGTGTTAAATGTAACTTTAATTATATCTTTCTGGAGCTACGGAGAAACTTTGGCCAAGGTGTTTGGAAAATTCTGAAGCAAAGGTTAACGGTTATGTGAATAGAGTGCTGCAGGGATGACGTATTTTTGTAGGCCAACCCGGTTCCCTCGATAAAAATCCAAAAGGGTTTTTCCATTGGCTTTTAGGCTCTGTGACCAACAAACGTTGATGATTCTTACACGTTTTGTTCATCAAGAGAATCTTCACCAATGAACACAACTGTTATGAATTTTGAAGCCTAAATACAAGCAGCAGAAGTAAAAAAAAAAAAAAAAGCTAAAGTTATAGGCTATAAACGAACTGCATCGCGGTCACATGACTTCACCGTCACCACCACTACGCTTCCGAGAACTCTTTCAATCTTTATTTAAAAAAAACACTACAGTTGGAAAATACTGTAAACTGATAAATCTACAAGTTAACAAGAATAGTTTGCAAGAGCGTGAGTATAAACACAACGAGGATGTAGTAGATGAGTTTTCCTGTTCGGTGTGATGACGTTTAACGTCCCCGACAACCTCTGAAGTTCCGTTTAGCCGCTTGTTAGCAACTGACTTGTTAGCAAAGTCACGTAAAAGCTTTAAAAAATCACGAGTGAGTTATTACTGATGTGTTTTATGTCATAGGATAAAACATGAAAATAATCTTGAGCTTGTGTAAACCACAGATGTTGTTTCAGGCATTTAACCAAAAACCCATTCTAAATACCCATTGACTTCGGGACGATGGAACCGGAAGTGCTAAAATGCTAACTCATTTCCGGGTTTTAGGACTCATTCCTGCAGCAGTCTATGAGTTTCGATGTAATTGTGGTTTGTGTGGGAAACCCCATTAATGCAATAATTATTCATGCAAAATAAATTACCATAAAAGCAGAAAAATAAAGAGAAAAGAATCAGAAATAAACTGTAAATGCTTACTACTTTGAGTGGAATCTGGAAATGCTTACCGTTGAGTGTGTGAAATTTTGCGCACGCTTTTTTGGCCACAAGCTTCAGAATCTTGAAGGTTGGCTTCTGATTGGATCTCTGGTTTTCTGTATCCAGTAGTCACTGGATTTTTTTTTTTTTAATCACAAAATTCATGAAGCTGTGTGTTTGGCGATATGTGACAGGAAAAGGTCTAGCCGGTCATCTACCATATTAGTCAGATCGTCTCTTTTGGTGAAAGTAGATATGGCTACATATATTGAAGTAGCGTACCAGACTCTGTAGAGGATGCTAGAAATCTTGTGGTGAATTGTAAATGAATTTTAGGATTGTATTTCATGTTGATAAGTTATGTTAAAACATATAACTCTCTGTATTTAAGTGCTACTTACATTTACATTTATGGTACTGTATTTGACAGACACCCTTATCCAGAGCGACTTACATTAAGTTAGGGGTAAGGGGTGCTGGGATTTGAACTCACAACCTTCCGATCAGAAGTCCAGTGTCTGATTATTCACTATTCACGCCTGTTCCCGCAAGATCTAGCAAATTATCCGTAAAGTTTAACTGCTTAGAATTCCTCATAACAGGTCAGTTATTCTGTATTCCTGTGCTATCCATCTCTTCTGCTCTACAGTACCAGGACTGCAGTGACAATCTGAACTAGCACACGGTCATCATGTGATCTTATTGAGCAAAATGTCAGAAACATGTGCCTTTTTTTCTCTCTCTTTGCCTTTCTTCCCGATGTAAATGTCAACCCTTGAGTATTTTCCATCATTCCGTTTTCCACGACCTCGACCTTTTCCTTGTGCGCCAGCGTTCTAACAAAGACATTATAAGTTTGCTTATAAAATGATTTTTTTGCTACTTTTTAAAATATATATATATATATATATATATATTGCAGAAGTGAGTTCAGGCTAATATTTGTGACTGTGCTTGTTCTCACGTGTGTGTATGTCTATGTGTGTGTGTGCGTGCGTGTGTGTGTGTGTGTGTGTGTGTGTGTGTGTGTGTGTGTGTGTTTCTCTAGGCCGTGGCATAAAGGAGTCACTTAGGTGAGGTTTAGGCCTGGAGGAAATTTGCGGTAAAATTGCTGGCCATTGAATCAGCATTTTAATATACAGACTATTACAAAGTGACAGAATAAAGCAAAACACACGTTGAGGCCAATACATACACCTTTTCATCCCTCACATATTCAATTCACATACACACACACACACACACACACACTCTCTCTCTCTCTCTCACACACACACACACACACACACACACTTGCTTTAAATTCCTGGTTCTGTAACAGATGAATGGCAACATTGTTTGAATTCCCAAAGGCTTTAGCATATTCATTTTAGTAAAACTGTTAGCCCACAACTAAACAAGTCACATAAAAGACACACACACACACACGCAGAACTTGGCCTACTTGGTTATCACTTCGAATCTAAGGTTGAAATTATGCTGACAAACTGCTGTGCCATGCGATGCGTACACTTCTGTCCTTACATACATGCACAGGTTCTTTTTTTTTATAGGGCAGCTATTGAGATATGTTTTCTACTCAACTCATATTTCAGCACACATGCTCTTCTCAGGGTCTTCTGATTTGTAGCTGGTAGTCTCAGCTCACTCTGTGACTCAGCAAGGACGTAGCCTGTGTTGTGTGTGCTCACTGTGGAGTCCCAGGCTCTGTGATTCATGCTCTGCTGCTCCATTTTACCCATCCATTACTGTCATTTAAGTAGCTGCTTTTTTTCTCCCAAAGTGCCTCACATGTAGTTTGTACACAGCACTTTATTTCATTTCCTGGAATATTACAGCGTTCCTAAAACAACTTGAGTTAATATGCCTTAGTCATGGGCAAACCCCCTTCTGAGATTTTTACCAGCAGTCTTTCATTCAGCAGATTAGATCCTGTAAGAACAGAGCCCCTGCGGTGAGAGGTGGGATTTGGGGGATAATGTATAACATCCACCGGATTTTACACGCAAGTCATAAGGATGTGCTGACGTTATGTTTTCATGTGAGAATAATGACGTATGATCACAGAGTTTTGGGTGGGGGGGGTGGGGGGGGGGATATTGGTTTTGTATTGTTTTAAGATATAAAATATACAGAAACATTCAAAAAAAATTAAATAAATAAATGATAGTTTGATCTCTTAAAAATAATAAAACATCAATATGCTGGTAAAATTCAATTCTGTGGTATAAATGATACAAAATGTACAGAACATAGTCCTAAATAATGACTAACATTTGATCAGATCTGCACTGGTCTAATCAAATCATGTTTGAATTTTTCAAAGAAAAAAAAGTACCATCACTTGATTATTTTTTATTTATTCACTTGCATTGTGATCAGCTCAATTTTTAGTTCACATTTAGATTTTTAGTTATCATTTTTTTGTTACCTTCACTCGTGTATGATTTTTTGGCCATAGGTGGAAATAGAGTCTGACATTTTCTATCATTTTATGTCCACCATTTTTAGACAGTTACAGGATACATAAGATTAGCCATATTTATTTTCATTGAAATGGAATTAAAATACCTGACAAATTATTTTGTTTATTCGTTGATTTTCCTTCCGCTTTTCCTGGTGGACTTGACAAATTTGACAAATCAAGTTAAAGAACTCTTTTACCAGCTTAAGGTGTCACACAACAGTAGGTTTTTTTTTTTTTTGTCTCAATCAGCTCCCTTGTACACGAGTTTAGGCGCTGGTAAGGACCATGGCTCACTACACATTGGTACAATGATGACTCAATTTCCGGTGACGTGACCCCGTACTCGCCTTGTAAAACGTCACCACTGGCATTTATCACCAACAGGCAGGACCGATATCTTTCTGACATTATAAGTCATATAAATTTGTTTGCTTAATCACGTGCGTTTCTGTCACGGTACTTCAAGCAGGATCGTAGGATATCTCGTGGAGTTTTTTAAATCATCAAACACTTAAAAGTCATTAGACTCAAACAGTCCATATACAGAATGTCAAATAAAGTTAAAATCGCCGAGCTACTTACGATAACGAGCTACTTACGTTCGTAGACGGATTTGGCTGAGAGTTCGGCCGCCATTTTATTATTCGTTTCGAGCTGAGAGGCTTCAGAAAATATGATGTAATTTCCAGTAAGGGAATATAGTGAGCATCGATGCTCTATGGTTTTTGCGGTGCGTTGTGGGATTTTTTTTAAGGCGCGAACGTTCTAGTGCACTGGAAGGATTTTGGGATTGAGACAGCCCTTAAAATGGCCGACTCCCCGATCAGCGCCTTGATTACTGAACTAGGGAGCTGACTGAGACGCACCCAATGTGAACTGCAGTGGAACAAACTAAAGAACTGAACTTGAGTACAAAGCAAAATGTCTTAATAATCATCTTGTTCTGCAGGAGTGCAAAATTAGTTAATGTTCTTAAAATCCTATTAAGAGCTCTGTATAAATAACTCCAAAGCCAGTTATTTCCCAGGTATCTCTTCATATTCATTTTTGTATGTCGTGTGAATTTAAGAGACCCAGGAGAGCTCAGATGTTTGGAACTGTTTTTTACTCTTAATCCTCTTAATCCTCAATTATAAGTCACTTTGGATAAAAGCTTCGAATAAATGAATATATTGAAATATTGGCTTTTACAGGGTTTGAGGCTTTTCTCACTAAATATGCACAAATGAATGAGAATTAATATTCAAAGAAGCCTGGTGTAATTATATATGTTTGTGTGTGTGTGTGTGTGTGTGTGTGTGTGTGTGTGTGTGTGTGTGTAGGACGTCCTCTCTGCCCCCCCTGGACTGGCCCTTGCCGAGTCAGTACAGTCAGTATGAACTGAAGATCGAGGTGCATCCTAAAGCCCACCACCGGGCGCACTACGAGACCGAGGGCAGCCGAGGAGCCATCAAAGCAGCCTCCGGCGGACACCCTGTCGTCAAGGTGAGTCGCCACAGCAACCAGCCACCTGCCGGCAGTGATGTAAGCGCACAGAGTGTCTCGTTACCTGTTCAATGAGAACGAGTTTGTTTTACAAAGCCTCGCTTTCATGTTGGTTTTAAATGGAGGAGAGGCCATGAGCTCAACTAATCTCTTCCCTAATATCTCACTATATGTCACGGACCGTAACGTGTACGTTTATGATGTTGTTTGTGCATTATGTCATCTCACGAGTCCTCAGACGAGTCCTTTCCGACAGAATCTGTGCCGTGTTGAACGCTTTGATTGAATCAGCACAGCTACTGTAGAGTAGAACGGATAAAGTAGGCATTTCTATGCAAAGCAGTTCAAGTCATTTGGATAGATTTGTTTGGGTGGATCGTGTGCCGTTTTCACTGGACCATGGGGAATGCAGTACAAGAAAGAAAGTCCCTGCAGGGTCATAACTGAACAATATTAAGTGCAGTAGTCCTGTAGATACTGTATGCATTGGTTTTCGGTCACAAAATACAACATTTTGATAGGAATGTGCAAAAATGAGCAACATAGAAGCAGGATGCACAAAAAAAAAAAAATTTACCTGCACAAAAATAGAACATCATTTATACTGAGCATTTAAAATCATATTTAAATGTGTTTTGATTTGCTACTATGAGGAATTATGAAAGAAATTGAGCTGTTTTAACAAGCACATTAATGTGGCTATTAGTTTCCTTATGGTTTCTAGTTGCTTGTGATATTTTCTCTTTTACTTTTTGTATTTAAGATGCTTTTTCAAATGAACTTGGTTAATCAAGGTTATTTCAGATATTTTAGCTAGAATCGATTTTTCAGTTCGTTTCCCAAACGTTTCCTGTCCACAAGGAAGTTAGAAACCATGCGCACTGTGTGTCTCTGACCCACGATCGTGACGTCATTTCTGCTATTTTTGTTTGTTTTGAAAACATACTGTAAATGAGTCTATAAAACCTGCTTTCTTGCTCGCTACAGCATCTCTTGTATACTATACAAAGGATTCAGACATGAAATTAAAATATCTAATACAGAACTCAGCATAACAATAAGTTCCAATTATTTTTTTTTATATATTACATTATTATAATATATTAAAAAATTATACAACAGACTTTTTTTTGGGGGGGGGTTGAGATACGTTTTTCATCCACACAACAATGTTTACAGGTTGTTTCAAGAGAGCAGATTAAAAAAGATGTATTTTCGGTGGTTCAAATAAGAATAGGGATAAGAAAAGCGATTTCAAGCAGTAGGACTGGGCGATATATCGATATAATATTGTGATAAATGATTACACGATACATTTTTCTGAGATATCGTTGGTATGTTGATGTATATTTGTATGTTTTTACAAATTAAATGGTACTGAATGGATGCCGTTGATTTGACGCAATTAAAAATAATCTTCTTTGTCTCTGTGGGCATTAAAGAAAAGTACCATTAAAGTCAGTTTAACCTTTTTTTGTTTATTTTACTACTGTTTTGCGGACAGTTTGTTAGCTAAGTTATATATCGTGATACGCATCGTGTATCATAGAAATTTCCTCAAGTATTATGATATTTTTTGCCATATAGCCCAGCTCTATCAAGCAGTTTGCTGCTTACAGTATATTCTAAGTAACCCTAACCCTAACTTTTTGA
Source organism: Stegophilus panzeri (assembly GCA_024331685.1). Taxonomy (NCBI): domain Eukaryota; kingdom Metazoa; phylum Chordata; class Actinopteri; order Siluriformes; family Trichomycteridae; genus Stegophilus; species Stegophilus panzeri. The sequence goes on from JANDJT010000164.1 coordinate 5,320,373, forward strand.
TGGTAGCGTTACTACTTCCTGTGAGGGTTAAGTGGTAGTTACGTTAAAGTCCCAGAAGAACTCAGTCTAAGTTTAGGTTAATGTTGGTCTAGTGGTATTACTATAAACAGCATAGAGAATGAATAATTTGAAGTCTTGAGAGCCATGCAAATACAAACACTGATCCAAAAAGGTCAAACTTAATCCTGACCATCATCAAATACTAAACTATACCAATTACACAGGATTCATAATCGAACCGCAGGAAAAACAAATGGAAATGCTGTATACGAACCACTTACATATTATGGAGGAAGCTCCTTTTTTGTGGATTACTTCTTCTTCCTCATCTAGGGATGGAGTTCCACTTTCTGCCATGCTTGTTCCAGTTCTACGTGTGAGATGCCCACGTGTGTGAGATGGCACTTCAAATTCTTATCATGAGGAGGAATTGTACTGGTATATCATGGATGATATGATATGACAGCACTAGTTTGGACCTTGAGTTTATGTTTTTTGTTGGATTCAGAAACAAATTCATCCAACAGGTCACACTTGTGAGTTAGTTAAGTAATTATGTTTAACTTAGCAAGTTCATTAGCAGCTGTTGTAATGGATTTTACATTTGACACGTAACTGTTACGTGTCCTTTAATCGAACATGGCCAGCAACAAAGTTCGATTGTCGATTGTGTCATTTACGAGTTCAACCTGTTTATCGGCTAACGTTTGGATTAAGATTCATAACTTACGTCAGAGTCATAACTTAAAGCATAACATTACTGAATGTGTTCATTTCAGTGAAATTCCCCTAAGCTTCCTGAATGGCCGCTGGACGTCCTGTGAACGTCCCCTTCAATGTCGAGGGGACCCTACACATGGACGTTCGGGGGACGTTCGTAGAAGCCATTTAGGGGACGTCCTGGGGACCTTTTTTTGTCAGCTGGGAAGAACAGTAGTATTTTTTATTAATAACCACACACACACACACACACACACACACACACACACACACTGGTTAATGCCACAGCATTAACAAGTCTTATCTGATCACACACATGCATTCTTTTGTCTGCTGTCTAGTTAATTCTAGTGTTTTATGAGCTACATTTAAGCTATTCTCCTGCTCCCCACATTAGATGTCGGCTGTGCTGGATGTGGAGTATTAGGTTTGTCCTCACTTTGTACGCTGTGTGAGCGTGTGTTTGCGTTCGACTGTGCTCTTTGAGTACTTTGAAGAGGCAGTGCGTAATTACATAAACGCTTTCCCCACTTCCTCTTCCACCGTGATTGAGGATGCATAATTCCAGCTTAGCACTGTAGTGGTTGGCTTTATAGCTGTTTAGCAATAAGCCACACACCACCTGCTCTCAGCCAAGGCTATAGCATTGTTGAGTGTAAGGACTTTGAGGATACTCTGAGGATACTTAAAGCTACAGCGCGTAGGAATTTTTGTTTAAAATGAAATAAATAAATATTATGATTAGTGAGTCAGGGGAGAAAAGAATATTGACCCTGACAAACCTGTAACAGTAATTCACACTCAGAGCTGTGTCATGGGTGAAGGGTTCGAATCGGAGGGAACTTTTATGCGCCTATGCCGTACGCCAACTCGGATACATTAGGCACGAAAGAAGTTCAACTGACAGACAGGAGTTGAAATGCGTAGAGAAATACTATACTTGTTAACCATTTGTGTCGACATTTGTCATGGTTTAAGGTAAATAACAGTTTCTAGCATTTAGGGTTAGGGTTCAGTGTATATGCAGAAGAAATGGTGTGTGTGTCCTTCTGTGGACGCACTGTTGCGCATACGTATATTAGCCTGTATTGCCTAACACAGTGTGTTTAAATGTTATCAGTGCCAAAAAGATGAGTGTTAAAAGTGAAACTAATTTTACTCCAGTGAGGCTAAGTGCTTCGCCTGTTTCATGTCATTTTTTGGCGTGGACATTATGAGAAACTGTGTTTCCACCAGTAACAACCTGAACCATAGTTCACTTGGATACAGACCAAGACCAAACTAAGGAAGGTCCACACCAAGGTTGGTATAAAAGCTGCATAAGATATTGACCATCCCAATTTGCTCGCGTCATTCTGAGTAATATGGGTGTGTAGCATCATGTACAGGCGTTACTGTATTTGTTTGTGTGTATGTATGACTGTGTGTGTGTGTGTGTGTGTTTACTAAACACCCCTTGGCATGCTGTCTGTGCGTTGTTTACCCACCTCGTCGACCGGCTCGCTCTGTTCGGCTGGCTGGAGAGCTCATTCAGTGTTATTATAAAAACAGCAATACATCGATCGCGTCCAGGATAAACACGGCCTCGTGGCAGGAAGTGCTGTTAGTCAGTCGATCGGTGTTGCTGTGACCTGATGGTGGAATTGAGCTGAAATTACAGAGAGAGATGGTCTTTATGATGAGTTCAGGCTGTGTGAGTGTTTGAAGGTGTGAGCTCATCATATAACATCACCTCCATCTGGCCTCAATGTGTTTATTTATTTATTTTTATGCACGTACATACAAACAGAATTATACCCGCACATGTTTTTTGGTGTATCGGAGTCAGTCCGTCCAGGATTTAGCGATTTTGCGGCCGCAGAAATCGACGCAAAATCAAGCAAACGCCGCAATATTCGGAGGAGCTTGCAATTATTCGGAATTACCGCAGACTGTCTGCAGATTTGGGCCAAGACGCGTCATGTGACATCATCACGGCGCGCATTTAGTCCTCTTCGATGCACGTGCGTAGAACAAGTGTACAGCTAAAAGGTCTCATTTACCAACAAATATCACTGTGAAAGAGCGTGCAAAACACTTTCTTACAATTGCAATTTTGCCAAATCTAGTAGTTTTCCGCAAAAAAAAGCACAAAAAACCTCCTCAAATTGCCAAATCAAGCTATTTTGCCCGCAACAGTCCCAAAAAAAACTCTGTACGGACTGTATAGTATACCAAAGTATACCAAACTACATATTAATGACAGGAATACATGATATATCCCTGACATAGCAGTTCAAGTAGCAACATTATTTTTAAAAACATACTAGATTTGCAACTGCAAAAGACTTTTAGTTTTTAATTGACATTTTGCAACAAGGACGGTCATTATATCAGTTACACCACGCAGAAAAGATTCCGAACAAGAGCCTCCGGCGCTTGTTGTTATGTCTCTTGCTGTCGTTTTCTTGTTTCTCAATTCATCACTCAGAGCAAGGTTTTTGACCTCAAAAGGCTGTTCAGTCGGTGTGTGTACGCACGTGTGTTGGTATGTGTGTATTAGATACATTTGTCTCTTTCACCCCTCAGTCTGCTTGCATTCCTCTGTCCCTTGTTGTGACATGTTCTCGACTGCAGTTGTAAACTTCCACTTCTGATCCCCTGTACAGTTCGGTGGAGAGAGAGAGAGAGAGAGAGAGAGAGAGAGAGAGAGAGATCTGCCCCAGTTGGCACAAGTCTGTGTGTGGGAAAGCGTGTACGTGTGTGCTCGTTTACTCCGGGCAGTGTAACGCCTGGAGTGTGTGTCTGTACTGTGCTTGTGTGTAGATAGAGTAGCTATAGTGTAGCTGTGAAGCTTTGGAATATTAGCATCTCAAAGGTGATGGAGTAACTGACACACTGGGGTCAGACGGTTATTGCTTGAGAACGTCACACAATTTGCATTAAATTAGCGCATAAATGGCTTAAAGTTACAACTCATTACACACACACACACACACACACACACACTGGTCATTAGAGTACACTGGTTAATGAGTAAGGAGCAAGAGAGACAGGTCAGTAGTCAGTAGTCAGTATGAGGCAAAATATTTGGTTTACAGTACTACAGATAGATTTGTTGTAAACATGTGAACCCTCTTGAGTTATATTTACTGGTTTAAATTCTAGGAAACCCTCCAGGTGACCCTTCTTTGAAGTCAGTTTTGAAGAACTGTGACTGCTCAGGGCATGTACTTAAATAATTATTGCTACCTACGTATATTATTACTATAGCACACTGAGGCTCACATTCAAACCTCGTTAGAAATCAACAGTAATAATTAGTAGGTCTTCCTAAATTAAACTGATCCTATGTAAAGTAGATGACTCCTGTTTATATCTGTATACACAGCAAGTCAAGTAAAATTCTGTTGTCTGAAGGTGAATATTTTGAGTTGGATATTACCTGTTTTAATAACTAGGAGCGGGCGATATGACAACGATATCATATCGCAATTCTCAGAGGCATTTGCTCACAAACTAGGAATACAGTAGTGATGTGTTTAAGGGGAAAAAAAAGGAAAGAAAGTTTGATTGTATCTTATTTAAAGCCTTTAAAATTGTATTTTGTATATTAATTTTTGGTGGGGTTTTTTCAATAAATACATGAATGAATATTTAACAAAGAAAAAAAAATCTGTAAAAAAAAAAAAAAAGTAATATTTTACAAAATTGTATAAATTAAGTACAACATTTTTAACACCATTTTTAACATTTTTAAGCTGGAGAAACTTGGGATATGTGCCGAGTTGAAAGCCATATGTAAAGCTGCCATAACAGCAGCCACAGGAGTGTGTCATACAGTAGCCAGACAAGCGCGGGCGAAACAAAGTGACACTGTTTACCCCGAGTGTTTGGACTGGTCTGATTCACAGGAGAGATCTAGGAGGAATGCTCTATATTGACCTACAGTAGCCCTAACTACCACCACCCCCCCCCCTCCCCCACTGCCTTCTTGCTCTCTGCTCGAGGGCTAACGTTACAGGGGGCAAACCATAATCAGCAAACCTGTTGCTAAGAGACATGTAAGTCCCTAGCCCATCTGGCTTAGGCATCCCTGTGTGTGCGCACACATAATTAAGCCAGTTAAAAACACACAGACACACAAAGGCAGCCAGCATCAGTGCACACACCGCACACACACCCGCTCATATTTACCACAGTGGTGTTCTCTGCTTTCTTTTTTTTTCCCCCCATTTTACCATAATCATCAGTCGCATACGCATGTATCCATGATTTTTACACTAGCAAAACATAAAACATTACATTTGTGTATGCTTAGCATGATCGTACCAAGTTTTTTAAGTGTTAAGCTGCACACGGAAGTGTCATTTTCCTGTCAGTCATCTTGTGATTAGTGGCTAAATTTTATGTCACAACAGGAAGTAGGAAGTAAACGGCCTCTTAAACCCCACAGCTATAGAATGGACACACATTTTAGTCATGCATAGTTTTAGCTCTCAATACTATTAAAGGTGCAGTCTGTTGCTATTTGTTGCTATTTTCTTTCAGGTTTTATATTTTTATTTGTTGTGTTTCTATCTTCTGTTCACATTTTTTTTCAGCCGTGAAATGAGCTCCGCCTCCATCAGAACAGAATCCATCTGCTTTCTTTTTTCCTAAAGAAGGACTCATGAGATGTCTACTAGCTGCCTGACTCAATTTGCCATTTCAGATATGGCTGATAAAAAGAGGTTTTATTATTTGAAATGAAGCAAAACCAGAGTCAACATCCACTGAATTAGACAGTTTAATAGGTACACCCAATTTCTTTAAGCCAAATACACTTAAATATAACAAACATTTAACTCAAACTTGTTATATTTAAGTGTATTTAGCTTAAAGAACTTGATTTATCAACTTAAACATTTTGAGGCAATTAGTTTCCTCAAATTTTTTTGAGTTAAATGAACTTATCCGGTTTTACAGTGTACTCTTATATCAGATATTATTTATATGTTCCATTCTCTGTTCTGGAAATGTAATGCACACAGTGCTGGTACGAGTGTATCAGAATGCATTAAACACAAGGTAGGTACAAAGTAGGTGTGATTACTCATTACCGCATATGATCAAACCCCTCAAAGCATCAATAACCATTCTATCTTAGAGCCAAACAGCCATATTTGTTATTCATTATACATATTAGGGCCAAAAGTATGTGACCCTGACCATCACACCTATATGTGGGCCTTCTCCAAACTGTTGCCACAAAGTTGGAAGCATACAATTGGACAGTATTTTGTAAGTCTTTGTATGCTGTCGCATTGAGATTTCCCTTCACTGGAACTAAGAGGACCAAACCTGTTCCAGCATGACGATGCTCCTGTGCACAAAGCGAGCTCCATGAAGACATGGTTTTCCAAAGTTGGAGTGGTAGAACTCGAGTGTCCTGCACAGAGCCCTGACCTCAACCCCACTGAACACCTTTCGGATGAACTGGAACGCTGAGTGCACATCAGGCCTCCTCACCTGACCTCAGTACCTGACCTCAGTAATGCTCTTGTGGCTGAATGAACACAAATCCCCACAGACACGCTCCAAAATCTAATGGAAAGCCTTCCCAGAAGAGTGGAGGTTATTATAACACGAAGGGCTGTGTTGCGTAAGCAGAGAGTACGGCTGCTAGCATGGCCTGCCTGCAGTCCTGACCTGTCTCTGATTGAGAATGTGTAGCGCATTATGAAGTGCAAAATGCTGAAGAAATGCATAATGGATGAATGGGGGAAAATTCCGCTTGCTAAACTTAACCCACTGGTGTCTTCACTCAGCGCCCAAACGCTTAATAAGTGTTATTAAAAGAAAAGGTGATCTTACAACTTTTTTTGGAGTGTGTTTCAGTCATCAGATTTGAAATGAGTGTATATTTTCAAAAATAAATTAAATTCACAAAGTAAAACATCAAATAATATGTTTAATAATGTTTCCAATATAGTACAGGGTGAATAGAATTTTCAAATGACTCTTTTTGTTTGTTTGGGGGGTTTTTTGCATTTTCCATACTATTCCCAACTTTTTCGGAATTGGGCTTGTAATAAAATGGCAGCATGGTAGCACAGTGGATAATGTTGACTCCTCACAGCTCCAGTGTCTTAGGTTTGATCCTGAGCTCTCAGGTTACTGCCTTGCATAAACACGCCAGTAGGTGGACTGACTACACTAAATTGCTGCTCGGTGTGAATGTGTTTGTGTATGGTGCCCTGTGATGGACTGGCTTCCCATTTGGGGTGTATTCCCAATTCACACCCAGTGTTCCCAGGATAGATTCCAGATCCACCATGACGGTTTTATTCCTCCATATTGCTCCTGCTTATTGCTCAACATCCTAAATCCTAGATACACAGACTGAGCTTTAATTTCATACTTCTGCAAATAGACTTTATCTGTAAAGCTAATCCATTTTCACTGTTCATAGTTTCACAATATGATGTAAAGGTGGTTGGAGAGAAGGACAGAGGGTGTGTCAGTGTTTTTATTGCGACTGGATTTCAGATCCAGGTGGTATGCCAACATAATCCAACATCCTGCACGCTGTATTTGATTTGACTTGTACACCTTGTTGACAACAAAAATGCGATTGCGAACAAGAATATCATCTGGGGCGTGTTAGAGGCATGCTCTAGACTCGCAGTGGAATTGGCTGATTATACAGCAATTACACCAAATGCAAACATTCAAACAATGCGATTGAATTTTGACTGTTTCTCAAATTATGCCCACATGTGAAATGCAATTGCAAACACAGACATGATTGAATGGACATTTTCTAATTAGAGTTTGGTTTCGAAGCTCGGCTTGGAAGCTCTTTTTTGATACTCAGTTTGAGGGACAGTTCTAGTTTGGGAGAAAAAAAACAAGGTCAGGGCGTCAGTTATGCATGGCATGTCCTCTGTGTCTTCACAGGGCAGCCCGGTGTTGGATAACAGCAGCATGAAATCCAAGATGGCCGACACCTTCCTTAATGGTATTGAGTTACCGCTTCGAAGCGAGTTCGACATTGTTGTCGGGCTCGCAAGAGAGACGTCACGTGCACGTGCAACAGGTCAACGGTGGCTTTGCGTGTCACTGCTAATTGTGCTGATCTTCACTTCGTCGTAACGCTAGCTCTGTTTTTATTCTAATCATAAAACCGCAACGTTGTGCTTTCAGTCATGCACCCTGATTCTCAAGTATTTTTTCATGTATCTGATGATTTGCTTTTGTACAATCCCAGCAATTTTGCTTTGTTTTATGAGAAACTAAATTACATCACTACAAAATTCTTGAGCATTGAGTAACATCTTGTACGAGGTGAAGTGTTAATTCAGTGGCCCATCAAACCGTTAACCTTATTGGAAGTGGGAAGCGCACTTAATAGCCAGTGTTACAGATTTAACAAGCGACTCTGGGTGCGTCCCAATCTGCTCCTTAATTCAGTAGTCAGGGCGCTGATGAGGCAGTCGGCTATTTTAAGGGCTGTCTCAATCGCCGGATCCTTCTAGTGTACTGGAACGAGAGGCTTCAGAAAATATGACGTCATTATCAGTAAGTGAACGTAGTACAGAGTATCGAACTCCCTGGTTTTTGTGCTGCATTTTGGGATTTTTGTACGTAGCTTGTTATCGTTGTTGTAGCTCTCACGTGATTTCTTTTGGTAGCGATTTTTAACGTTGTTTGACGTTCTATATATGGTTGGTTTGAGTCTAATGACTTTTAAGCCTACGATCCTGCTTGAAGTACCGTGACAGAAACGTGTGTAATTAAGCTAACAAATTTATATGACATGTAAATGTCAGAAAGATGTCGGTCCTGCCTGTTGTTGATAAATGCCAGTGGTGACGTTTTACAGCGTGAGTACGGAGTTATGTCACTGGAAATTGTGTTATCAGTGTCCCCAATGTGTAGTGAGCCAGGGTCCTTACCACCGCCCCAACTCGTGTACACTATATACTGATTCACAACCTAGGAAGCAAGGGAGCTGATCGAGACACACCTTATGTTTATATGTTGATCTAAATCATATACTAGTATATACAGTATAACTCATTTAAAATAAAGAAGCGCTTCTTTGTTTACTGTTGATGTTGTGAGCAGGCTTGACGTCACTTGACGTATCGATTGATGTGGACTTGACGTCACTTGACGTATCGATTGATGTGGACTTGACGTCACTT
>JANDJT010000164.1:5345959-5358459 GCA_024331685.1 Stegophilus panzeri
TATGTATGAAAGCGTGTATGTAAGTGTGTATGTATGTGTGTATGTGTGTATGTATGAAAGCATGTATGTATGTATGTATGTATGTATGTATGTATGTATAATCTATGTTTATGTATGTATAAACTAAGTATGAAAAATTCTGGAAGATATTTTGCTAAAAAGTCTTCATTTCCCCTATGTATGGAGACTTTTTGGGACACCCTGTAGAATAAAATATATATAAAATAGAACATACTATATGGACTATATTTACTTCCATTTCTGTTAGAAATAAACACTATATAAGAGACAGATGTTGAAGCTCCTGATTAAGGCTTTGTTTCCAATCATTCCAAACAAAGGGTCTGATGTCTTTCTTCAGGCTGGTTATGGAGAATTAGGGATTTTTTGAAGGTTCTGGAGAATCAGACCTAACGATAAACGTTGTGAGTTTTGTTATTTATTAGCTCGACTAGAAGACGTGGCACTCTCGTGTCTGTAAGAGCCACGTAGATTATCAGCGGCACATCAGCAGCTTGACCTCCCACGGTTTCCCTTTTCCTCTAGGCAGGGTTTATGTGTGTGAGTGTGAGAACATGAAAGTGTGAAGACACCACCTGAAACTTGTGCATCCCCACACACACTCACAAATAGACTGTTTTTGTATGGATTTTTTTTTTCTTCTTCAGTTTTCTAGAGTGTCACTCTCACTCACCCACTCGTTTTCTCTCTCTGGAGCATGCACATCGTGTAATTTACGGCCGGCAGTAATGCTGGACTGTTCAGCGATCACCTGCAGCTTTGGTGACTCTCTGGTCAGTCACACTGTTGTAACTGCCTTAAGCCAAACAGATTTTCGCTTTAATATGTGTTTTGCCTACAGTTCATGCAGAGCTTTTTGGTTTTTTTTTTCCTGAAAGTGCTGCATAAATCCCTGTAGTGAAACACAAGGAAAGAAAAGAGTCGAACGTGCAGCGGCATCCTGGGATTGACGAGCCCATGCCTGCCCTCAGAATGTGTGTGTGGAAAAGAAGTGCTACGTGACTGACAGGGAATTTTAGTGGATATCAATGGGTCTGTTTTTTTTTTTTGGTTTTTTTTGGGGGGGGGTTAACCGCAGTGACAACTTTAAGCCCTGTGTGTACTATGTATCCCATGTTCCTCATGCTGCTAGTATTATGAACACCACAGAGCACATCTGTCTTCTGATCAGCTGCAATAAGAAAGAAAACATGCAGCCATATTCAGAGTGTAACCTTTAGTGTTCGTCATCTTGTATAAATGGAAAGGTGACAGAGTTTAAGATAGGTGTGGTGCAAAATTGACTGATGTTCTGCGCAATAATCACTTTGTTACTCAGCGATGAGATTAATCTCTAATGTTAAGCCTGTTCATACTGCTGTTCTTCATGCTTCAGGTGATACTTCAAAAGGTGATACTTCATGTCACACAAAGTGTGGGCAAAAAGCTTCCCAGTTCAGACATGTCCATATTCCATGGAACATCATTTTCCTATCAGAATACACACTCATCCCTGCCGGGCTAGCCCATTTTTCAGACTGCTTGATTTAGCTTATTTACACTATTACTTATAATTAGAATACATGACATCATGGTTGTAATGTTGCCCGACTCATTATGAGTGATTCTTCTGAATCAGTTAAACTGATTCAGAAGTTGCAAAGCACTGCAATGTCGGCGCTATTGATTTCAGGCTCGAGTACAATTCGATACAATTCTAAAAGTATAGGACTTTAACCTCATAAAGCTGTAACCCTAACGCCACACAGTCTGACATATTATTAAGAACTGTTATGAATTCACTTTGAGCCTGAATAAAGGCAGTTGGCCTACTGGTTTGTTTCCTTTTTGTTACATGTGCATTCCAGTATGCTAGGGTGGCTCAGTGCACCCTGACCAGCGAAATAACAAATAAGCTAAACTGATCTGATAATGCATACAGGTTCAACCCATAACTGATGCCGCTGACTCACTCTGTGAGCCCAACGTCATTGGTGTTAGCTCTGTTTGACTAAAGGAAGTCAGTACAGTACATTAAGTCAAGTTAGGTCATGACAAGTTTGTTTTTATTGCAATTCCTCAATATAGCTCATACACGTTGGAATGCATTGGTGTTTCTTCAGGACCAGGGTGCCATGCAGTGGCATAGCATACAGGTCTACATAAAAATAGCATATACACAACAGTCAGTACGTTTACATGGACAACAATAATCCGATATTAACCCGATTAAGACGATACTCTGATTAAGAAACTAGCATGTAAACAGCAATTTTTTATTACATTAATCCAGCTAAAGTCATACTCGAAGTAAACACAAATCGAATTAAGACGTGTGGAGTATTCCTGTTTTAGTCGCATTATCGAGGTGTATTACAGACACGTACACACCTTAATCACACTGTTAACGTCGTGTGGGACTTTTCACCGCATTTTCCGATAGGACACGTACACACACGGCAGAGCTCAAACGTTTGACGGCAAACGAGAGCACGGCTGCGTCCGAAACCACGTACTTACCTACTATATAGTAGACGAAATACATGTATCTCAGCTAGCATATAGTAGATAAGTACGCGGTTTGGGACGCAGCCCACTGCTTCAAGCAGTTGTCTATTTGCACGTACAGCATGACAAATAATTAACTGCACTCGAAGCTTTCGTAAAATTAAAAATAAACACACCCAAAACTGTATATGGTGCCATAACGAAGACCAACTGTATGTCGATACGTGAAATTCTGGAGGGAACGTCGGACGGCGTGGCGCGGTGACGTAGTGACGTGTGCCGTTAATCGATCTATGTTCTATATCATGTGAAACGGGAACATGAAAGGAATATTCTAAAAGCGACTCATGTAAACACCTTAATCACAATATTGTCTTATTCAGAATAAGGTCAGTAATTAGATTACTGCTGTCCATGTAAACGTAGTCACTGTGAGACGAACGCTATAGGTAGTGTGGACAGTGTACGTAGTGCAGAACCGTATCAGATGAAAGAACCAGTGCAAACAATTGTCTATAAACTGTAGGCTTTTCCCTATCAAGTGACTGAGTAGAAAAAAGAGATTGAGACGTTTCCTCCTCCATAAGGGACTGTGACAATCCTAAGACACATTGCAACAGTTGTTGTCATCACTTAACTTGTTCAGTAAGTCTAACCAATTGAAATCCACCCAAAAGTGTGAAGATCTGGGAAAAGAAAAAGTCACATTCCACAAACGTCTCATTTCAGGAACATGGATTAAAGTGCGAAAGCTTGATATATGAAGACATACGGTCATATGGTAGAATTTGTTTTAGCTTTTTATTTCTGAGAGCAAAACCGGATCCGACGAATCAAGACATTCGATTCATTGAATGTTCAAACACAGTAATGCATTCAATGTTTAAACACAGGTCAAATGCAGTTCAGAAGAATCGGTTTGGTAAATTTAAGCACTAGAAAGGTATAGAAACGACCCAAAGAGTGAGAAAAAAAGCCTTGGTCTTGGGGTCTACTTTGAGCTGAAAAACAAATTGCTAAGCACAAGAGGAGATCAGGATTTCAGTTTTAGGCCCTAATCATGGCTTACAGATTGCATCTAATTGAATTCAGGGACTTATTGAATCTGGTCATTAAATGGACTAAATGAGTGTAATTGTATTGGTTATTTTTGCACTTTGTCTGTAGCTCCTTCTCAAGCTGTTGATGATTGTAAACAACAGTTAGTAGGAAATCTTAATAATGAATGGATGGAGAAAAAAATTATACAATCTTCTGTATGAATTGTGATGCAATTCAAAACGATATTCTGTACCATGCAGATATTTGCACTGAGGCAGATTATATAGATGAAAGTTCACTCGACACCCATATTTCTGGAGGGAAGGGTTGTGATGGTGTACATGTCCCAGAGCCTCTGTATTTTGGTTCATGCTTGTGCTTGCCTCCCTTCAGTGCCTGTGGGGCCCACTCCGCTGTGTGTTGAATGTCAACATGTGCCGCAAAAATATGTTTCCCAGTATCAAAGGCATCCAAGGTCATTGAAGGATTAGCAAAAAGCCTTTTGACAGAGATTGCCGTAGCTAGGCCTTACTGTGACTTTCACTGCATTCTCACAGGGGCGTGGATTACCAGAAGTGTTCCTTTGAGTGTGGTTAGCTTTAGTAAAGACAGTGAGGAAACAGTAAACAGGAATTAAAGGCGTACAGTTATTTGTTATAGACTGTCTGGTAAAGCTACGGCTATACATGTGTTGTACGTAAAAATGGCTCTGTAAACAGGACGGTTGAGTGTTTCAGTGTTATGGGAAATCCTTTCTGGGAATCTCTCTCTCTCTCTCTCTCTCTCTCTCTCTCTCTCTCTTTCTCTCTCTCTCTCTTGCTCGCTCACACACACACAAAACTGGTGCACATCAGTGTCATATACAAATTCATTCTCCACAATATGCACCTGTTACACTAACACCAATCACTTCAAACACAACTTAAAGCGGAAGACAAAGTTGACTTATTGAACACTCTGCTCTTTGAAGGCAACAGTGCCAGTCCTACCCAGCCTCCCAAGCTCTTCATGCTCCGCCCTGACTGGCTCTCAGAGCTGGCCAGTTCATTATTTTACTGTGCAGTAGGAAAAAAGCAGCATGACTGCATGTTTCCAAATCCCACAGCCCTGGCTGTATGCACATTTGACCATTTTAATAGAAACCATATTGTTCCACTTTGCCACTCCATAACTCTTCCCAGGAAAGAGAATCAGCGGGACGTTTCAGACACTGATTACTTTTTAATACCTGTAGAAAGGTTCGCCACAGGCACTAGGGGGGGCTGTTTAAATCACATCGTTATCCCTTTATGGACCCAGGAATAAATTTAAAAATACCCTTGCTTTCCCCAGCTTTTGTGGTTTCCTGAAGTCCTCCCTGTGGATCTTAACAAAGTGAGGTTGATGTTTCTATTAAGTGAGGAGGCTCTGGAGAAGGCCAGAGGAAATCACTTTCATAATGTCATCTGGGCCTTTGAACTGGGCCCTCCATTCATGGAAATAATTGATATGACATTTGTTTTCGCAGTCAGCACTCTCCTCCTAGCGCACAGCTGAAATGCTGAACAATCCAAGTGATTGAGTCTCAGTTCCCTCAAGGAAATGGACTTGCAGTCTGAATGCAAATACAATTTTTCACTTAGCTTGGCATTATATGGAGTATAGCTTATACCAAGTACGATTAGATGTTTTGATCGTTAAAACACATGTAAAAATGTAAGATTGTGCAGCACAAAGCTAATGACATGAGCTTGAATCCATCCAGAAATGTATTAGAAATATCAGATATGATGAAATAACCGGTTAAGATATAAGAGCTGAGGGCATCCGTATTGTTTTTATCAGATGGACGACCACAGTGGGAGGTGGAAGCCAAGATCATTCGTGAGAAGAGTCAAGGGGTGAGTGAAATGATGCTTCTTTAATTGTATAACGAAAGTATAATTAATTGTATAATCAAATTTTAATTTTCAATCAAAATAATCAATAGAGATGATAATCAGTACTGGCTGAGATAACAACGACAACGACAGCCCATATATTGTACATTTGGAATTGTACATGAAATACGCAGTAAAGAAAAGCTTACATAAATGTATAAGGGTCCTAACTGATATTTCTGTTAAACACTGTGTGAATATTGATATAATCACAGCTAAAAAGGATATATGATTAAAAAAAAATTCATATATATGTGTACAATTCTGGCATTGTCAGAATTCAGTGAAATCAATGAAAAGCCAAAATTATCCCCAAAAAAGACTAAATATTAAGAAAGAATATTAGAGAAAGTCAAAGAAAATCTGTTTCATAGGAATTTCTTATTAAATAACAGACATTTTGTGTTGGATGTGTGTTTAGTCAAGCATTGTAGTGGAAGTTCCACCGTACCACAGCAAGAGCATCACCTCCGCAGCTCAGGTGCAGTTCTACGTGTGCAATGGGAAGCGGAAAAGGAGCCAATCACAACGATTCACCTACCTGTCAGGTACATCTCACACACACATTCTACCTGCTGTGATTACAGGTGTTTGTCAAGTACTGAAACGTAGTGGATTTAATTATTGTAAGTGTTCCATCTGGATGTGAAAAACCTACTGCACTCCCTTAACTACAAACTACCTGGTCAAAAATACATCCGATAACACAGAGTTTTCTTTAACATGAAAGGACATATGGCTTTGTGACTTTGCTCAGGCTTGTTGTTGCGAGTGTCTCCCTTTTGCATCTTGGTGTATGTGGTTTGTTGGAGGGTTTCTCCAGCTAACCGTCATGCACCTGTTAACCACTCGACTTTTAAGATGTTAAAACAACTCATGGAGTGTCAGTCTGTACGTTTGACACTGCCCCTTAAATAATACATTGGACAGTTATTACAGTTGGGTCTTCATGGATCACAGTGAAGCTTAAAGAGCTTTTGGGGAGGCATAGAATAATGCAAAAATATATTGAGTCCAAAAAAGCACATGCTTATGATCCACACTGTTCCCCCAGCTCTCATAGAGAGCTAACATAGATCATAAGTTGTGACTTGCAACAGATTTCGGTTGTAATATCTAAGAATGTCTAAACATCATCATTATTATATATTCTATTATTTTGTCCTGGTTTTTTTGGTAAAGGTATGACACTAAGATATTAGAACAGTGCTAATCAACAGCCGTTCACAGAATTAAGCGTTAATGAAGTCTTTCGTATGCGTGCGAGCATACTCCGGCAGTATATCGCTTTGTTATTATTTTCCCAAGCTGACTCAAACCGAAAAACAGCGTTGGCGTAATTTAATCACACGTGAGCTTGTTTCTTTGTCCCTGTCGCACACTGTTATAACCTAACCATACACCACAGGAGAGAGAGAGGCAGATACAGATAAAGAAAGAAAGTGAGAGAGGCCCAGCCTCCCGCCTACTCCCCCCGTTCCACAAACCACCCACTCGAAAGCAGACTTCCTGTTTTCCACACTAACCCGCCTAGCCTCAGCCAATCAGGTGTCAGCTTTGGGCAGTAAAAGCTCAGAGTGGGCTGTGGCGGCTTGTAGCTGTCATGGCAGCAGCCGGCTTTGGTTAAGGGTTGGGGGGGTTAGACCTATCTAGGTAAAAAGGCTTTAGGGAGTGAAAGGTGGGCTTAGTACACACAAACATGCACATGCATTTTCTCATCAGCATAGTGAACTTGTGTACAGTGATCCAGTATTACAGCCTTTCAGCATTAGAGAGGCAGTAAACTGGATTTGTACTCCTATTTGGAGCATTTCTGTAGGGCACAGAGCCCAGCGCCTCTTTCGAACCTGACACTAGTTTATGTGGCACTCAAAACAGGCACCATATGCTCTCTCAGAGCGGGCCCTGGGTAAAAATATCCCGCCGCATGAGGACGAAGGAAACGCCAGATTGGAAAATGGGTTACTGATCACTATGTGGCATCTGTTTTTTGGGACGGCTTGTCTGCATATGGACCAGTGTTGGACTTGATGACTACGCCAACCTTCCTGCCGTATAAGCTTGTTCTGTGCTTAAGATTGCATGAACAGAAATAAACAGATTTCTTCTATTTAAAATAAAAGTAGATAGTAGTGGTAAAAAAAATTAAAGTAGATATTAGATTTTGAACCGAAGGTTTAGTCACTATTGTTGTTCAACTATCTTTACCTCTCTCTCTCTCTCTCTCTCTCTCTCTCTCTCTCTCTTTAGTTCTGGTTAAACAGGAACACCGAGATGATTTGGACCCCCCTGCCATGCCTCCAATGCCCATGCCCCATGCACATGCCGTTGGCCTGGTTCATTCTCCAGTCCTGCCCTCCCCGGACCACTCACATTCACAGGATGGGCTTCTTCCAGGCCCCCCACATGGCCTGGCACCCTCCCTGCACCCTCTCCAGACAACCTGCGCTCCTCTTCACTCACCTACCTTCTCTCACCTGCCTCACCTCCAGGCCCGAGGTCTTCACCCACCTCCCGAATGCCAGATGCCCTTCCATCCAGGCAGTATGCCCCCCTCCAGGCCGACGTACTCCCCACTCCAGCACAATCTACCCTTCAACGGCCAAGCCAGTCTACCTGGAGCCAGCTCTCAGGCCTACGACCGCGTGCCCTTCCAGCCAGAGCCAGCCGGGTGCCACTCTTTGGGAATGGGCATGGTGTATGGCTCACCAGTTTCAGCTCCTGCCTCTGGAACCGGACCCTCAAGCCCGAGCCACTCTTCTCCTCAACTCCACTCTCTGGGCTATCACTGTGCCACCCCAGCTCAGGTGACCTCGCCCACTCACTCCCTCGTTCAACCTGGAATGCAGCTCCAGCACTCGCTCGGCTACCATCCGGCCGGGCAACGTTCGGCCTCGTGCCCGACGCCCTCCAGTGCCCCTGCCCGAATGGTACCCCTGCCCCACTCGGGTCCATCCTCTCCTCAGCTGCACTCACTGCCCTACCAGTCACCCACCTCATCTTCTCCTGCCAGCAGCCCTCTCGGTGCCCAGCTCTCACCCCAGGCCAACAGCCCTGTCATGACAGGGATTCCCACTGCAGGACCCATGGTGCATCCGCTGGCACCACAGCAAGGCCCATTTACCAGTGAAGGAGAGAGGCTGAACATCAAGCAAGAACCCGAGGACAGAGAGCTCACATTCCGCTCTATAGGCCTGCAGGATATTACACTGGATGATGGTGAGTGCTAATGCATTTATACCCTTCCTTCTTTCAATCTCTTTCTTTTAGAGCAAGGGTGTCAAACGTACAGGACGGGCTTGATAAAGGTTTCAATCCGACCCCGCAAAATGTATGTAGCGTCTGTGTGGAATGTAAATTAATAGAAAGATTTCATGTTCTTCCACTAGGGGAGTAAGCGAGCAATAAACTCAGTGCCATTTCAGATCCATGTTGTAACACTACAAAACATAGAAAAGGTCAAGAAGGTGAAGACTTAGGCGAGGCGTTATAAATTTGTTCTTGCAGTCTGTTCATCTGTATTGCTGGTGATGCACTATGTTCAGTCCTTTTCTGCACTGATGGTGATGTGTTTTTGGTCTACTAAATTTCACTTTTGGTCCAGCCCACACTAGACTAAGCGTAATGTGCCTTCTAACCTAAGATGGGCCTCATTTAAACTCAGTGATCTCTTCCTTTCTTCCATTATTTGTCTCTGTTTTTTGAACTTGTCTATGCCAAACCAGGATCAGCACTACCTCCATGCCGAGAGATTGTATTTCCCCTCAGCGTAATTAGATTAACTGATAATTTGCTACAATGTAAACTTGCTTTATTCTGTCAGTAGCCCCACATCAGTTGCTGATGGGTGTTAATTAATCTTGCCAGAGCACAGAAGGAAATAGCAGAGGCTAATTCCTTACTCCTTCATAAGCTGGACATTGATGGGAACTGAAATATGATTGACAGTCTTGGTAATGAAATCTCTGTGCATGTGCGTGACTGCTTGCGCTCGTATGTTGTGCATGGGTCCCCAAGGCTCTAGTAGACCAGCTGGTCAGTAAATTCCTAATGCAATAAACAATCTCAGTAACAAGCACTATCATTCATAGCTAATCCTCATTAGCGTTATTACGAGATTTATTAGAGCAGGCGTTTAGCTTCGTAGAGAGAGGATGGGAACAAACAGGGAGTGTTTTCGGGTTCATTGCAACACGTTTCAACTATGTGCCACATCTAAGCGGCTTGTTTGTTGTTGGTGCATATGACCAGCATTGTGTAACGTAATGCACTAGAGCTAAATGGTGTTACTATGTGTTTGCATTTTCTCAAGTGCAGTCAAAGCACAAAAGTATCCTTTTCATTATTATGCCAATTGAGAAAGATTTGTAAGTTCTAAGTGCTAAAATTGAGTTTGTGATTTATTATTCCCATGTTATGCCATGCAGGATTCATAATGAAGTGTTCAGGAAGACAGCAGCATGTTAAAGAGCAACCAATCTAACAGGATCAGCGAGCGAGCATAACCTAAATGTGTGTGTGTGTGTGTGTGTGTATTTGAGACACATGAACTGCTCACCTCGCTCTTAGACACAGTTTTACAATCAATCCAAAGCCCCAGACGCAGTGGTGCCAAACACACACGATGTAATCAAATTGAAATACAGATATACGTCATTTTGTATTTATTATTCACAACAAATCCTACACACGTTCACCCTTACGCTCTAAGCATTTTCTCAGCCTCTGTTTCTGTGGATTTTGCTCAACCTATTCTGATTGAGATATTTGCTCAACATATTCTCACTGACTTTTTGGACACTGCATAAAAAAAAAGCATAAGATCATGCAGGTACACGTCAAGAGCTTCAGGTAATGTTCACATCAAACATCAGAATGGGGAAAAAATTTTGATTTCTGTGACTTTAACCATGGCTTGGTTGTTGGTGCCAGATGGGCTGTTTTGAGTATTTCAGAAACTGCTGATCTCCTGGGAATTTCACCAACATCAATCTCTAGAGTTTCCACAGAATGGTGTGAAAAAAAAATGAAGAAGAAAAACCATCCTGTGAGCAGAGGCTCTGCAGATTGAAACACCTTGTTGATGAGAGAGATCAGAGGAGAATGGCCGGACTGGTCTGAGCTGACAGGAAGTCTAGAGTAACTCAAATAAGCAACTCTTTACAACCGTTGTGAGCAGAAAATCATTTCAGAACTCATATCAAACCTTGAGGTGGATGGGCTACAACAACAGAAGACCACATCAGGTTCAGTTTGGGTGAGTCTGTGCCCATGATAACCTCCTGTTCTTGGCTGACAGGACTGGAACTTACTGTGGTCTTCTGCTGTTGTAGCTTTTCCACCTCAAGTTTCGATGTTTTGTGCATGCTGAGATGCTTTTCCATTCACCACAAGTGATTATATATCCTTCCTGGCTGCTTGAAAATCTGGTTATTTTCCTCTGACCTCTCGTATCAACAAAGCCTTTCCACCCACAGAACTGTCACAGACCCAGTGTTTTTTGTTTTTTGCACCACTCTGTGTGAATGCTAGAGACTGTTCTTCTGTGAAAATCCCAGAAGATCAGCAGTTTCGAAAATACTCAAACCAGCTCATCTGGCACTGACAACCATGCCACTGAGTCACAGAGATCACAATTTTCCTTCAGTCTGATGTTTGATGTGAACATTTCCTGAAGCTCTTGACCCATGGCTGATGCATGAATGGACAGGTGTTCCTAATAAAGTGGATGGTGAGTGTGTGTACCATCAGTATTGATGAATTTTACAAACGTAGAATGCAAAACAGTTACATTCTGCTGAAATGTAGAAACCTTTTTTGTATCCCAATAGAGTATTTAAATATGTTGACATCATTTGTACCTAATTATTCACAAACTGTCAGCTAGCCTTAGACCTTATTTATACTATATTATACTAATATACTTTGTAATGCAAGCTTTCAATTAGCCATGTAACTATAATAACCAAATAATAACTCCTACACTTGTACTGTCACTAAAAAGAGAATTATAAAATGGTGAACCTCCAGCCTGTTGGTCACAAACCCCACCGTGTGAAGCCAGATGAAGTTTTATGCTGCTTTCTGGAGGCACTTCATCATCCCTCCATCTTTAGGCACAGGCCCAGGCACACACATAAACACAGAGACCGCTTGCTATAAATAGTGTTGTGTAGATTTCTGTCCATGTAATGCTTTTTCTGAAGCTGTCTTGTGATCTGTTTCGACTTTAAGGAGGTCAGAGCGGCTCTGGAAATAGACCACAGCTCCAATCAGTGAGACGATTTCACAGTATCAGTCTCTCTCTGTTTGTTTCTCTCGCTCTCTCATGTATGTCTCCTTTTCTATTTTTCTCTTCCTCGACTTCCCCAACCACCTGGGTCTCTCTTGCATTGCTTCTCTGACTCTCTCTCTCTCTCTCTCACACTCTCTCTCTCTCTCTCTCTCTCTCTCTCTCTCTCTCTCTCTCTCTCTCTCTCTCTCTCTCTCTCTCTCTCTCTCTCACTCTCTCTCTCTCTCTCTCTCTCTCTCTCTCTCTCTCTCTCTCTCACTCTCTCTCTCATGCCATGAATCACTGTTTTACGGTTGCTATAACTGACGCATTTGTGACTTTCGGTAGGGTAACACAAAGACTTTTTGTATTATTCAGATAGACTACTGGTTGTGTTTTTAATCAGAGTTTTCCCCTGTTTAAATGATCTTTACCACTTCCATTTTATTCATGACATTTTACTAGAACAGTGCTGCTCAAGCAGGTTTTTTGGCCCCGTTGGATGGGCCACATTTTTGTGCTTTCATAACGCAATTAAACCAAGCCATTAAGACCACCAGATGCCTGGTTTTGGTGTGTTTTTGAGCAGGAAGAGGGCACAAATGTAGACCATAAGGGGCCCAAGCACCAAACTGGGAAACAGTGCACTAGGGTTTCATTTGGGCTTGGTGGGTAAAAGAAGAAATCTGTGGGGTTTTTTGGTACATGTTTAAAGACTATTCCTTTTAGAGAAAGCAGTTTATTTAGTAGTATATATAAAA
>JANDJT010000164.1:5363459-5366461 GCA_024331685.1 Stegophilus panzeri
TGAGAACAAGACAGCTTCAGGCTTATGATCAGTAAATACAGGTTGTTTTAAATTATGTAAAAAAATACACCTATATTCCAGATATTGTCACTTGCTAGGATGTTTATCAGCAGGTTTTCGCTGAGATGCCGACGATGCGCTCTTGGCAGGAAACTGGTTCAGATGGTTTTTGCTTGTCTTCGCTGCGTAGACGTTGTTTGCTTTGGACGAGTCTATTTGTAATTGCGCGGTTTTGTAATAAAGCAGAAATTTTATGCAGATTAAATACCAAGGTCGTGAAAAAGTCAGGTGCTTCATGAGCAAGTTGGCTTAATAAAACACCAGCGAGCGTGGTACAGAATCAAAATGAGTTTACACTATGACTCGTCGAATGAGTCAGTTCTCTTTGGTTGCTTTATTATCATATTTAAGTACTTTGAGAGGTACTGGTGAGACTCGAGCAGTGAGACAGGGACTCAGTGATGGTAGTGGGGTGCATGGTGAGGCCAGTGGTCCTCTAACGCCCATAGGCGGAGTGAATCACTTCCTGGACCATGAGATGGGAAATCCACTGATGAATCAGTGATCCAACTAACTACTAAATACGCATCAACCTGTGCATTCTTCCACGCCGAATTAACATACATCTCATTTTATTTCGCTCTATGATACTTAACACTGAGCTTTTTCTGTTTTGATTTTATCTTCTGTAGTACCGTATCTGTTGCGAAGTGTTTTCTTGACCTCATAATTATTATACAGTACTTTTTACATACTTTACGAGCACATGGTGTATTACAGGGCATTTCCTTGTGATTTATGGTACATACGGTAATTGTACCTTTAATTAGCTTTTAGAGTATTTTAAAGTAGGGCTTGGTGGTATAACAAACATAAATAATGATCCTTGATGATATTTCTAAAATACATGACATGTATCACAGTGCATAGGTTTGCTAATGAACCTCCAGTAAAACTCAAGTGCTGAATTTTGTTGGCATTTAATCAAAACATTACCGTTAACCCTTAGTAGCCATAAATTCCCCTATCTCACGCTCATCAGGACGTGCCACATGGTTGTAGCCCTGAAGAAGCCATCTTAGTGGTCAGTGCTGCTCGGTTGAAGCGTCACTCACCCTTTGCAGCCAATGCCGTCGCACATACATCCACTGATTCACATCCAGAGCGGCCCTGATGTTGATCTGTCATTTATCGCCCGCTTTACAAGTTTCAGTCTGGCAGTTGCATGTATATAAAGTGTGTTCGGTGTTACTGTATGTATTTGCAAAATAGGGGTGTCCCCCTGCAGTCCTCCAAAGAGGATCCCCTCTTTCTGAGAGTGACCTAATGCTGGGTGGTACGTGTGAGAGAAGTTCTAGATGAATCATGCTTTCTTACATGTGGGGAAAGCGAACGCTGAAATGTATTCTGACATCCTTCAGCGTGGCAGCAGAACACCAACTTCCCGTATTTGACTGAGTCATACAAATGTGCAGGCTGTGTGTCTTCAGCTTGATATTTATAACGGTGCACTTTAACTGAGACACATCTAAACAATACGGCTCGCAATATGTATATCTGTGGCATCGGAAACAGGCTTCTGAACCGTTTTAGTCTGTGTGTCTGTGTGGATGGGGCGCAAACGTCCACACGTTAATGTCCACACCAGGTTATGAATAACTGAAAGGTTTAAACTTGTGGGGACTTTTGCCTAGTCCTTATATTAAAATAATTGTTAAAAAAAAGGTAAACTGAAACAGACAAATGGTTTGCTTTTAGTTATTGAGGTTAAGGTTAGGGTTAGATTTAGCTGTATATGCCTAGGCAAAAATAGAAAATGGGCCATGCCCAAAATGGTAAAATATTAAGCTTTTAATGGTCTTCAAAACAAATAGTTAGTCGGGAAATGAGCAAGAATTAAACAAAGAGATTAATCAAAGTAACGTAGTGAGGGATTGCTTTTCCTTTTTGATATCTTTAAATGTTTAAGCCTTGGGGATAAACTTACAGACAGCTTTTTATTTTTATTTATTCATTTTTACATGATTTTCATTTTGTACACCCAGACACGTGTTAGTTTGAATTTTACATCAAACATTTTAATCATTATCATCATTTTACCTTTGCGTACAAGAAGACTATATAAGTGAATTTCCCTGTTTCTATCTTTTCCCCCAAACAGTCCAACGAGCAAATGGTGGCACAGGAAGTCTCAGGAGTGCATTTGTTTCATTCTTGCTCATTTTCTGACCAATGATTAGTTGTTAAGACCGTTAAAAGCTTAATATTTTGTGCTTTGGCCCTTTTTTTTTTTTTTTTTTGACCAGGAGCGTAGGTGTAGCATTAATTCGCTGTGTTAATAATGTCAGTTGAACATCCTCACAAGGATAGTGAGACGTTTGTGTTTAAAGAAATGGAAAAAACTGAGAGGAGGAAAGCCTGTGTTTGGGCAGAAAGTGTAATTTCCTTTTCATTAAAAAAACAGCAATATGTAGGTTTATCATACTTTCATACTGACTCTATCCAACTGACCTATTTCCAAATGTAGAACCTTGAGTACTTTTTAGCTTGTCCTCTGATTCAGCATCTACTTCTCCACATCGAGTCACTCTAAAAAAAATAAAGCTTCTTCATTTTTAACACACTTAGCCACTAATAGATTCATTCTTAATAGAAGTTCATTAATCATTTATGAATTGAAGTAATGTATATTTATATGTAACAGAGAAATTTGAAACCATTGCTTTACCCTCTATTCTGTTTACTGATTACTTAATATTCTGCCTTGATCTTGATCTGTCTAACGATTATCTATATAACACTTTTATACACTTTTTAAATTCTTAAAGAATCTTATCAACGATCAGAGTAAACAAAAATACAAATTAATGATCAAACCCTCTTCCTTTGCTCGGCAGTCCTCCGGGGTGGCAGATTTGTGTGCAAAAAAGAGAAGTTTCCTTTACTAAAAAAAAAAAAAAAAAATTTAAAAAATTACTTTTATTTATTTATGTGTTTATTTG
>JANDJT010000164.1:5366594-5379918 GCA_024331685.1 Stegophilus panzeri
GTGTGTGTGTGTGTGTGTGTCTGTGTGTATTAATTTCAGAAATTGATCCACATGTTAATTTCTATCAGCAAAATAAGTATTAGTATTTTTGTCATTCAAGCTTTATGCTAAGTTGCTTTGTTGTTGTTGTTGTTGTTGTTGTTGTTGTTGTTGTTTCCCTCGCACTTTGTAACCAGAATTTGCACTTTAACACCATTTGATGCACATAAGTAGGTTAATATTTTCTAAATTATTACCCCATGCACATGTTCAACATTTACTAATCCCCTAAATTAACCAGTCAGATCATTTTAAAGAAATGAAATCATCATCACTTATCTAACTGTGCAAAAGTCTTAGGCATTATAAATGTTTTTATATAAATATATCAATATTATTATATATCATTTGTATTGAATGTTTTTTTTTTTCTGAATGATTGTCATTGGGGGAAACATCAAACTGCCAAACGTTTCTTTTTACCGAACAATTAAATGTTTCAGAAAGTAATTTATATTAAGTAATACAGCACTTTTCAGGTAATAGCTGCTGAAACAAAAAGTTCTAAAACTATGTCAAGGTTTTTAAGACAAAAGGTGGACATGCTTATTGTTGATTTGGATCATTTTATTCCTGTTCCTTGTAGTCATTTTTTCATATGCAGTCGTTCATTTCATTTCTTTCATTTTGATGGCATCTTTGTGCCTAAGACTTTAAACGTTTATACGGTGTACTGTATATCTGAAGAAAAATGTGCGTAACTGCAGCAGTGAAAGTGATTCAGTGTGTCCGTGCGTCACGGTTGAGGTATATACTGTATTCGTCTGGAGCTTTTCGTTGTCGTTTAAGGGTATATATATATATATATATATATATATATATAGGTTGAAATGTTGTGTGCAGTTGCTTCTTGCGTTCAATACTCTGTCTATGAATTTGAGAAGGATGCTGTACTCTCCCATGGACTGCAGCGTTATTGCACCCACTCATTTAGACCTAAAATCCATGCGTGTGGTTTGTAACATCTCCCACACCCTGCTCACAACTCCCACATCTCCGAAAGTGCTGAGTTGCCTGTGTGTGCACGCCATTCCTTTTGCTTAGGTACAAAGAGGTGTATGCAGCAGTGTGTGTTTGTGTGTGTGTTTAGGAGACAGACACATTTAGCACAGGTCTTGACGGGCAGGCCTGTACGTGTGAGAAGCTCTTTTACCAGAGGAAGAGACGCACGCCTACACGAACAGGATGATCTGAGGCAGCGGCCCGGCATTTTTAAGAAGTCGCAAACCTCTACAAAAAAAAAAGGGGGGGGCGGAGGGGACAACACCCACCAACAATAAGATGAAAGTCTAAATAACAACACATCCTGTAGATCTGAACACCACTAAATTAAGCCACCGTTGACATTTAGAAGGTTTTTAAGATCACAGGTTAAAGATAAGTTGTGCACATCGAATGTTCGTTCGGTTAAGTGAAGTGTAACGTGCGCGGATTAAACTTGCAGCTTTTCTCTGTAGGCATACCTTCTTCCATGTTACTGCTTTTTAAAAGTCTCTTAAGTATTTGATGGATTTTCTAAAACCAGGGAAAAACACAGTGTGGTCCAGAAGTTTAAGAC
This sequence comes from Stegophilus panzeri, assembly GCA_024331685.1. Lineage (NCBI taxonomy): Eukaryota > Metazoa > Chordata > Actinopteri > Siluriformes > Trichomycteridae > Stegophilus > Stegophilus panzeri. The sequence continues at coordinate 5,368,192 of JANDJT010000164.1, forward strand.
CACTAGTCAATTTTGTATTCTTTTCTAATTTAATACAAGGTTTTCCATTACAGATGATATTATCAGCTCGAGTAAAAAGAAGAATTTTAGAAATATTGACAGGAAATTTTTTTGAATTTCTCAGTATTTAGTACAACTAAATGTTTTGCTTTAATGACAATGGGCACTCGAGCTGATATGGTCTCCTCAGGTTTGTGTAGAACCTGATGATACATGTTTGATAAAATCCATCTGAGCATTTCAGAGGAAAAGATAAGACAAAAGGAAAAGCTGACCTTTTGGAGATAACGCGATCATAATCGCATATTTGCTTAAATAGTGAAGTAGAAATAGTGCAGACTCTTGGAGATATTGAACATTTCCTTTCTTTGTTTTCAATTTTTGAAAATTCTAAAGCTTTGAATAATAAATAAATAAATAAACAGATACTTTATGTGCGCTCAGAACCCCACTGTGTTATCACAATTATGTGACGATTTCCCAAAGTAAGGACACTTATGTGACCTTTGAATGTTGTCTTCAGCTTCTCCATATTTCGTAATTATTCCTCTTTTTAAGAACTTTTTAAAGCCGTGTTCGCATCTGTGGCCTTGAGGGGCAGGACTGGAGTGAGAGACAGACAAGCTTAAAAGTTAGTGGTACTTGGTTTTACTCTGCCTATTGTGGAGAATTGAGCTCTTCAGATCGATCGATCCTTGTTTCACTCTCCTTTCTTGTCTATCCTCCTGAAGGTAATAATGGTGGCGTGGTTATTGTGCAGTTACATCATTGATTGACTGTGTGTCTGTAGTCTTGAGAAGACACCCACTGATCCACCCGCTGTGTCTGAGACAGTGGGGACGTGTGGTGACGTGGGTTGGCCAATAGCATGTGGAGAAGGTTGGCTCGGCCAATCGAACATTTGGCGGAAAACGGCTTCGGTTTCACTGTAACAATGAGGCCTTAGTATGAGTCCTGCCAAAAAACTGACCCCATGTTGGGCTACAAGCTGATTTATTTATTTAATATCTGTCATCCAGTCTGCCAAGGTAATTACTCCACTCACTTCAGTGCTGCTCTGGATATGGAACATATGTTTTACCATTTATATTTATATTTATATTTACGTATGTACATCTGTCTGTCTTTTACATTGTTCACAAAGCCGAGATGGTAGGATACTTGATACTCGTGTATGACGTGATGTGATTAAATTTGGCATCCTTGATACTCTCACACAAAAATGTGCACGTTACAGCTGGACAGCTTGTGGCTAGGCTGCTACAAACCGCTGAATGGAATAGTTCTGCCTGACTTTCCATTTGCACCGAGTGCGTCACATACCAAAGTCTCGAGTTTGTTTAGGCTTTTCTTTTCTGCCTCTCTTTCTTTCCGTCTTCTTTTAAGAGTGTGGTATTGGTCTACCACGCTCCACTGGCACACGTAACAGAGGTCCAGCATGGCTCAACACTGATCTCTGCTGGTGACGGCGTTACACTGCGCCCACTGGTGATGGGAATTCCTGCGTTTCAGTGCTTATCAATAAGAGTCGACTCTTTCAGATCCCAAATGATTCGTTGCTAGAGGTCGACCGATAGAGGATTTTATCCATACCGATAACTAAGTCGTGCAGTACCTGCCGATAACCGATTACTCAACCGAGTTTTTTTTTTTTTTTTTTCAAATTTAGTTTTTAAAATCGATACTGAATGAAAACCCAGTGCTTAAAGTAAAATATTGCTGAACTTTATTACAAAAACAAACAGTACAGACTGTACCATGAAAATGTACTGTACTTTTTATAATGAAACAAATATATAAATATTAATACATATGAACTATTAATAAATATTCAAATAAATTAAAGATATACATCCAATCTGAACCAAAAAGTAACACTCCAAATAAAAAGAAAAACAGAGACATCCAAAATGAATCCAAAATCACTTCATATAACACAACAGAATTTGTACGTGATAGTTTATATTTCGAGGCCGCTCTCGTACTGTATAATGACAGCGGAGGATTCTCAACCGGGGAAAACTGTCGGTGTGGATTTTTACCGATAACCAGCAAAACCGATCAATCAGTCAGTGGACCTCTACTTTTCTACCTTACTCATTTTTTCCTCATGAGCGTTCCAGTGATTGGTCTTCTGTTCCTAACTAGGGCTGAAATCTTTTCATGAAATGGGGCAGTGGTGGCTCAGTGGTTAAAGGCTCTGGGTTACTGATCAGAAGATCAGGAGTTCAAGCCCTTGGGCAAGGCCCTTAACCCTCAACTGCTCAGTAGTATGAATGAGACAAATGTACTTTGCTCTGGATAAGGGTGTCTGCCAAGTGCCGTAAAATAATAATAATAATAAATAAATGAAATCCTTATACAAACTTTGATTAATAAAATAATGTTAATTTGTATTGTATTCAAGCATTTATAAAATCAGCCAAGTGTTAAACATGTGCATTGACAAATATAGTAAACACCTCTGCAGTGCTGCTGTGTCAGATTAATTTCCATTTATGATCATAATTCCTATAGTTGGCCACACACAATACACTGCAAGAATTGTGATACTACCTACTAGCATATTGTTACTGCATATCGCTATGCTGTCCAGTTGTGTAACTATATTCGGCACAGCAATGCACAAGTGCAAAATATAATAATAAGTCTCATTACCAAGTCAAGTCAAGTCAAGTGGGTATTTATGGTCATTATAACACTTACCGTACAGTTCACCGTTTTAAAAATGTAATACATCAGAAACTCTTGATCACTAACTCGCAGCTAACAAAACACACACTTTCATCGAGGTGTCCATACGTCTTTCCATTTTATAGCTCAAACACATGCAATTCAGGCTTCATACTTCTGAGTTAAGTCGAATGCAGCATTAGTACTTAAAAGCAGAAGCGCATCTCTATCAACACTGCAGGTTTTAAACTAGATGTCTTTTTTTTTTTTTTTTTAAAGAGTCTGTGTTTGTGAAAGTAGTTTTAATGTGGATTAACATTGTCTTTACATATTTACAGTACTATATTGAGATTAAGACTGAAAAGCAAAGATGTACTAGGGCTATATGTATGTTATACCCTAGTTCATAAATAGTAAATAAGAAAAAAATTCCTGCATGAAGAAGACGTGTAGAAAAGGGCTCCAGAGTGGCGTAACAGAAAAGAGTTTGACATATTGTCAGGAGGTCGCAAGTCCCTGGCTAGTAGCTAAGGGTGCAAAATTAACCCTACTCCCTCTCTCCCCTGTCAACCAATCAGAGTGACACTAGCCAATCACCGGTGTACACGGAATACATGAGCTCACTGGGCAGAAAGCGCTTTCTGATAGTTGAAAATGATGATGTCACATTGAGGAGTGGGTCTTTTAATATCAATTTTAGTCTAATCTCATCTTTTTATTCATACCATGCAGTGCTAATAAGCAAGCGGTCTGTGTGTACTCTCTAATCATACTTTGCTCTGTGTTTTGTTTTGTTCTTTCCCCTTCTGCTGTAGTGAACGAGATCATCGGCAGAGACATGTCTCAGGCTCCGGGGGCTCATGGATCCTCAAGCACACTCGGTCACTCGTAGCCCGGTGCCCACTTCTCTCGTCCACACAGGAGCATGTCTGCGAGTCCCGGCGAGCTGTGGACTCGAGAGACACAGACAGACACAGCGCTTCCATCCAGACCCAGCCAGAGATGATCTACTGATGCTGACATTCTTTCAACTAACCGAGCATCACACCATTTAGAAACAGTTATAAAGAAGAAGACGATCAAAGCGATCAAACAAAAACACGCTGGATAATTTCGGCTACAAATAATAATCACAGTACCTAGTTTGAACAGTTCATCTCTTTCTCTCTCAGCTTATTCTCTCGCAGTAGTTCTCAGGCGCCTTTTTTTTTTCTTTTTTTTGGGGGGGGGGGTTCAGCCATCTGATGTTAAGAGCAATCTATGCAGCCCAGTATGAATATGCAATACAAAAAAAACACACAAAAAGAAAAAACACCACCACACAGACCAAATGTAGCATAATGTATGTAGATGCTTTGCTCTGGATTTTGGGTCAAATTGGATGGAAAATGGAATTCGAGAGGTATTTTGATCATGGCTGTTGCTGCCTCGTGAAAAAAGCGCGGTCTCAGCAGCGCCCCCTGGTGGACAAGCTGCTGATGTGCTAATGATATGCAACATTCCACACTTTTCTAGTGTCTTTGTTTTGTTTTTTCATGAACAATCGATCGCCCTTTTTCCTCTTCAGGTTGAACAAATGCCTTATAAGCCTAGCAGCTTGGATTGACTGAAAACATAGCTTTTAACAGAAACGTTATATTGTTCTTTTTTTTTTTTTTTTCCTCTTTTTCTAGATTTTCTTCTTCATAAAGCTGGATTCTGTGCCGAGGACACGGTTCAAGTTCGCGTGTTTTGCATTTCAAGTTCTAGTGTGCAGCAAAGCGTGTAATATTTCCAAACGCAACACACCCAAAACTCGATCTATATAGGAAATCTGTACCACCGTAGACCGTTAAATTAAAATCGGAGCGTTTGAGACGTCGAGAGAATCGCATTGTAAGTGTGTTAGCTAATACTCCCGTGTGCCTTTCCAGCGACAATCATGCTCGGATATAGGATAAACCACCCACATACGTTCGATATGGTGGCCATATTGTCGTGGTTGGAAACGCTGCTTTCAGACTGTACGGGGTTGTTTTGAGTTTTTTTTCCCCTATAGAAAGAGTGCATTCTGTGCTGTGATGAAAAAGCAAAACTAACTATAACCCTATGTTTACGCTAGCAAGTAACAGGCTCATTGTCTATTTAGCTGCGATTTCAGCAACAATAGCATCGCAATTTTTTTCAATTCTATGCAAATTAGCTAGACCATGTTAAAGCAACAAATCCAAACAATTGGCTTGAACGATTCCTCGGAACAACTCTCTAGCACGCGTGGTCCGATGGTCTTCAGTTCCCCTTTCACAGCTTTAGTTCCTATGTGGAATTCATTCCCATTTATGGTTTGATGCACAAAATCGTGGTCCGGTCATATACAAACTCTTGAATTTTTATGAAGGAAAATACAGGAAGTAGCAGAGAGGGTTGTTGGATTTGCTTGCATTGCTTTCACACTGATTGGTGCATTTGTGTGTAACTATGTAGTTCGCTTGAGTAGCTACACATAGCTACTACAGTTTCTAATTGAAAGTAAACAAAAAACAAAGTCAACGACATCAGTATCAGTCGCTACAAGACAAACCACAAGCGACTTGGCACTTGCTAGCACAAACGTAGTGTGAAACATTGTTATGGCTTTTTGCTAATCAGCTATCCTTGTTAGAACAAAGAGAAATCAAACTAATCTTTGTTGTGTTGAAATATCTCCTTACATTTCAATATTTTTTTTCTACCAGCACTCCGTGTGGATGCTTCTCCGAAAATTTTTTTTTTTTTTTTTTTTTTTATTTAAAGCAGTCACATTTTGTCCTCCTTGTGGCCACTTCACATGGGACTAAAAATGTGCTGAGGGAAAAAACAGTGTGAAAGCAGCCATATTGCATTATGACAATCAATCAATCAACAGCTCAGTGCCGCAATATATAAAGTTGTACCGTTAAAAAGAAACTTTTTTCCCCAATTTACATCTAGTTTCATAGTAGTACCCAAAAAAAACAAAGCACTAGATCCTGAATAAAGCATTGTAGATAATGATGGTACCTTGTTTCCCCACTTGGGAATGAAATGAAATCAGTGTTTGAGGTTACTCATTGAAGCATGACACGAATGTCCGAAGGAAGTGGGACTTTACAGGGCAAGGACTTACATTTGCTTGGATGCTCGTCTCAAGTAATCGATTCATGGTGAACATTGGGTGCTATCTTTCTGTAAGAAATGTATTTTTAGCCTAGCTGTGTAGCTGAGGGTTTGATAGAAATAAATCTGTATTTATTTAGAATTTGTATTGGATCCCTGCCTTAAAAAAAAAAAAATAATTGACTAATAACTATTGTGTATATTTTTCTATTTTAAGGAAACTGGTACAGCTACTTATTTTTCCATGTTTGGGTCTTTGAGACTTTGTGGTATTAATGACTGTTGTTATAAAGTGAAAACATCAAAAACAAACAAACAAAAAAAGGACAAAAATTTGGAAAGGAAATTTGCTATGCACTAAAACCTGCCTGATGCCTTTTGACAAAATAAACTATTAAAAAAAAAGAAAAAAAAAGAAAAAGAAAACCTTGATGCCTCTAGACATAGATGCTATAGAGCAGCATAAATGTAGAACAGTATATGCCAGGTAGCTTTTTTCTCCATGTCAGAGCTCTCTGTGTTTGTATGTGTGTGTGCGCATATGTGTGTGTGTGTGTGTGTGTGTGTGTGCCTGCCTGCCTTGTAGAGGACTAAAGTGTGTTTGTAACATCTTAGCATTTGTAGATAACTTTTTTAAACCCTTTTCCAGTTTCAGCAGTGAGAAGGCACACGGATGCATTTAAGCTATGCAAAGACAGACAGCAACACATCAGCGCAATATTTGGTATCAAAGAAAAATAGCAGATGTTTGTTAGCTAGCTCTTGTATATACGTGTGTGTGTGTGTGTGTGTGTGTGTGTGTGTGTGTGTGTTTACCCGTAGTGACAGGTGACTTCAATGCCACTTTTGACTATTTAATTTAAACTATCAGATCTACAATAGGAACGCCTTAAACTTGTATTTGATACGGAGATGTTTGACCGTTTGGGTTTGATTTAGGAATAGCTTTTAAAACTCGTCTGTAGAAGGAGGGCAAAATGGAAAACCGGGAATACTGGGACGGAAACCCGTGCTCCCAACAAGAGTCTGCTTTTGTCCCGTTCTTCAAACCAAAGACCGAACAATGTGTTCCTGTTTAACAGACAGATGACAAACATAGACTCTAAAACTCTATTTTTGATACTTTGAAGAAGATGGATGTCATTCCGAATTTTTTTTTCTTTTTGGAAGGTGGGGGGTGGGGGGAATACGGGGTACTATATATATATAAAAAAAAAAAAGAAATATTCTACTATAAAGTTTTGTAAAATAAAAGGGAAATACAGGTTTTGCTGCTGTTTACAGAGCCTTGTATTGTCATTTCATGTACATTTTGTATTTTAAACCTTTTTGTAATTTTTAAGACTGCAGTGCTTTTTTTTTTTTTTTTTTGAAATTATCCAAAGGGAATAAACTTGCATTATAGGCTCTTCTGATGTAGTGTATCAATAAAAAGATGGAAACATTAACAGACCATTACTTTTCCTCCAGTGAAAAAATAAGTTGTGTATTATACACCAATGATGTAGAAGATTTCTGTATTGAGATGTATTTATTTTTATTATTATTATTATTATTATTATTATTATTATTATTTCTAAAGCCATTGTATTAGTAACACAGTGAGGCATGGTAGTACTTACATATTTTATAATTACTAATAAACAAACATGATATTATTATTAACTTTATATTATGCACAAAATTACACCACTGATTTAACCTAAAATCTAGGTTTCTTTATGTACTCGTAAGAATTCCTGGGTGCGTTACAACACTACTTGGTTAATCTCCTATCACTGTGATAAATTCATGTGATTTAAACGAGTCACAATCTTTTTAGATGATGTACTCTGTTAATATTGCCACAGCATCTTATTAGTGACTTGTCATAATTTCCTTAATAATTTAATGCTGTTTCCAGTTTTTCTTAAGTTTTAGCCTGCTCATACACGAAATGCATACAGCATTACTTAAAAAATTTGTAAATATACTTAACTTGATGTTATAAGAGCTTGTATAAGTAATATAAAATAGAAGTAGTGCCTTTAACTGTTTGGATTCCCCCCACACACTTTTCCCAGAAGTGTTGTAATGACGCGGTTCGGCCACAAGGGGACAGAATAGCGCCATTTTCTTTTTATCCCTTTTACTATATTACGTATTGAAGTAAAGAGTAAATATTGCATAAAACATTATTTCCAAGCAAACAGTATATGCAGAAAACGTGTTTAATGCCTGCGGCACGTTACCTGCATGATAGAGAACATTTAAAATCCAGAGCCGAGCTACATGCTTTGGCGTCAGCAGTCAGATGAAACTTGGATGATGTGAAGAAAATCCTACAGAAACAGCTGGTCTTTATTTGGGGTTAATCTTATTTATTGGGTTATTGTAACCCCCCTCCTTAATTTTCCCTAAAATGTTTCAAATTTACATTGAGAGCGGAAAGATTTTGGATGTTATTTATCTTGGTTTAATATTTTTTTAACATCACAAAAACCTGCAATTTTAACAGGGGTGTGGACTTTTATCAATTGTAGGTGCTCCTTCACATTGCACACCTGCACCTTTGTCCCAAACCAGGTGGATTAACTTCCACAATACCACTTCCCCTCTTTAATCTTACCAAGAAATAAATATAGACAGACAATTATATCCTTTCACCAATATATCCTTTCATACTCGACCGATAATGACGTCTTATTGACGACCATCAAAAGAATTGAGAAAATGAAGGAATAAAACAATCAACTGCCAGGTTTAGAAGATTATTCAACCTTTAGACAGCACTTCTGGAACACGCTACAAAATGCCAAGCCTGATCTTCATGTGTCAAGTATTACTGTGACTACAGTTGAAAAGACTGAGAGATACAAAAATCACTGTTCCGCTATGGTCATCTCAGATTCTAAATTTGAATCCTCCTGACAAAATGTATAGGGTGGTACAACATGTCTGTTCAGTGTCCCCAAAAATAGTTAAAACATCCCCTTGAGTCTAACCTTAAAAAAGTCACACGATGCACACGCTACATTTCGTACACCGTACCAATAATTATGGAGCTCATTGTATAATAAGTAATCAGGTCCGAGATATTTCAGAATAATATTTTATTGTTTACATAACTTTTATAAATCTTATCTTTAGTTTTCATACAACTTTGTTTTTAAAAAAAAAAAAAAAAAAAAAAAAAAAAAAAAAGAAACAAACAAATCCTAAATGCCCACTCGGGTGCCAGAGAAGCGCGTTGAGCTTTTTACAGTTGGTCTTGAACTCTGGCTCATGTAGTAATGGCACAAAAAGGAGAAGAGTAAAGGCACTGTGATGACCGAAGGCCTCTCTAGTCACGTTAGATAGATTAGGAAAGAAAATCATCTCTCAGTAATAAAGGCTGCAAAAGAAAGCGTGCAGATCAGACAAAAGCCACGACGGCTCGTTTCTCGCATTAAATAAAACGGCTCTGCTCTGGATTCAATTTAACTAAGAATAAGTTCGAGTAGATAAAGGGCCACGCCCAGTCTCGCTTGTTACGCGATAATTAACATGATCTACGATGACAAAAAAATCTTGCATGCAGCAGGTTGTCTACAGGCACCAGGCTGAGGCATAGATTGGCATTTTAGAAACTTGGACATTCAGTAGTGGCATTAAACAGGCCTCAGTAGTAGCTTTCATTCCTTTCTTGCAGGCTGTATGGCTTAGCCTTTGTATATTGCACTGCCTTCGAGTAAAAACACAGTGAATCCTCATTGCGGGATTTTTCCCCGCAGGAAGAGCTGAAGTGATTTTGGCCTTAATGTTTAGGCTAATCTGCACAAAACTAAGAATATACATCAAGTCTTCCATATCCACACTGGAATACACAAGGAATTTTAACTATAGGTTGCATTTCATGTATAAATACATATATACATAGGAGTTCATGTATTTCCACCATGCTAGCACCTCCACCAGCAGTAGCACGTTAGAAACTGAGGAAAGACTGCTCCGTGTGCGCCTGGGTAAGATCAGCATCGGGGGGGGAGACAGAGAGAGAGAGAGAGAGAGAGAGAGAGAGAGAGAGAGAGAGAGAGAATCCAGGTGAACTGCAGACCTCACTCGTTCCTGGAGTCGGCTTCAAGTAGTGAGTGTTTAGCTCATTCGCAGCAGATCAGGCGGACACGGTGGCCAGAGAGGGGAAGGTTGGAGCGCTCGGCCACAGCACGCCTCGCCGAATCCTCACTGGGGAAGGTGATGAGCGCCTCCCCGCTCCGCTGGCCACTCAGGTTATACAAGACGAGCACAGAGTCCGCCTGGAGCTGGGATAGAATTAAAAACACACAAACGTATCAGGTCACGCTGGTCCAGTATCCGATAGATTAAAGATTTAAACACCACAAGAGCTTGATTTCTGTTCACAAACTGCAATCCTGGTCATAGTAAGAAGGAAAAAATAAAAAGAGCATCGAGGGACCCACAGGAAGGAAGAAAATCAAAGTTAGATTTGCTGTTGGCACATTTTCAATCAAAGCTGCAGGAGTTAGGATCTATCCTAAGGAGAATGAAAATCAGCTCGGGTTAGCGAGGACTGCAAAGATGTTAACAATCCCCAAACAGGAAAGTAATTTCGCAATGAAAGAAGGTGGTTGATGGTCACCGCCTCAAAAAATAAAATAAAAAGCATCCGAACCCGATAGCAGAGCTGTCAATCAAACGTCAGCGTGCAGAGAGAAATTAGTCTTACTCAGGGTTAGACATCTCAATCACGAGAAAGACAGAAAAGAAAGGAAAAACCAAAGAGTTTAGACTGCAGGCAAACCTGTAAAATCAGGACCACAGATGAGTGAGACAGAAACAAACACTAAGGTTTAGTCCAGGGCTTCTGAACTCGCGTCATCACCCGCTGCACTGCACAGTGTGAAGCTTTCTCTGCTGTTCTGTTCACACCTCATCCAAATAGCCAGCAAATCCCGTAAAGCCCTTAACGAGCGTGTTGGGAGTAGGAAAATCTTCAAACTGTGCAAGGGCAGGGGGTCGGGATGACTGGAATTAAGAAGCCCTGATTTAGCCCATGCACATCTGGAGCAGTCGGAGGCCTTACCTGGAGGAGCGCCCCCTACAGGCAGAGCCACTCTTTGGGCTGGACCAGAGCACGGGCCTGATCGCTCATTCCCATCAAACTGCTGTAATCCTCAGGAGCGTACTACAGCACAATAGCCCATAGTCAGTGGCACAGCCTCATCACACACACAAACTTAATCACACACACGACTGAATCATGCCCAATCAGTTAATACAATTGTACGGTACTGTAAGTCCTGCACCTGCCCACTGCTGCAGTTATTTCTGGTTTAATCCACCTACAATATTTGTTAAATGAACTTAATTGTAATAATAATTTAAAAAAAAAAAAAAAAAAAAAAGAAAGAAATACAAAAAAAGATTAACTGCAACATTTAGACTACTAATTGATCTAGAACAAGCTTCAGACCCAATGCACATCAAATTTGCCTTGGGAAAAGCCAATTCATTTGAACAGGAAAAGGACTGGTGTCTGGTTGTGGACAATTTGTTTGCACCAAATTCATCTATATAAATTTGAACCCAGCGATTTCAAACCTTTAAAGTGAGAGCTGATACAAAATATTTTCTTTCAGGGAAATAAATAAAAAATAAATAAATAAATTTAAATGGCTATGCACGTTCTTCCTGTTCCTGTTCTTAAAAAAAAAAAAAAAAAAAAAAAATGCTTTTTCACACTCAATTTTTGGGCTGACCCTAGTCCCAAAGCACACCTATCATTTACAGGTGTGTCCAATCTTATCCACAAAGGGCCGGTGTGGGTGCAGGTTTTCATTCCAACCAGACAGAAGACACACCTCATTCCACCTGTTTAATCAGATGATCTTGGCTTTCAATAGACTCAGGTGTGGCTCCTGCTTGGTTGGAATGAAAACCTGCACCCACACCGGCCCTTTC
>JANDJT010000164.1:5391881-5405162 GCA_024331685.1 Stegophilus panzeri
GCACCTATTATGGTTTTGAAACGTGCCTAATTTTGTTTTAAATGTCTCATACAATAGATTTACATGCATCCGAGGTCAAAAAAGACTTTAAAAAAGTGCTCATAATTTAAACTGCAGCATTACCTTTCCCCCCCCCTCCCCAGTGTCAAAAACGACTCGTTCAATGATCCGTTCTAAATGATTCATTCTAAACTCCTCCTTTCAGAGAGCATACTCTGGTCTGATTGCTCTGATTCAGTTGGAGTAAGTCTGGAATCACTAACAACTCGTTTCACCTGTTCAGAATCGGTTCCTTCTTTTGGGAGTCACTAACTCCGTTTGTCGTGTACATTCACAAACCTCTCTAGAACACACTACATGAAAGGTAATATCTGAAAAACCATAATAGTTGCGCTTTAATTTCTACAACTGCAACAATTGCTAAATCCTTGAGGGACTGTTATGACCTACAATCTTGTTGCCATGGGCAAAGTATATTTCAAAAGCAAAACTGCTTTCACCCTACATCCTCTTTTTATAAACGCACATTTTAACTGAGAGCAGATGTGCAAGAAAAGTGTTTTAATAACATCGTTGTAACCGAGTTGGATATAATTTGCTTCTCCCTGTGGTGTCTCCCATTATAGCATACTTCCTTAAATCCGAAGAAATATGATCTGAAACTCAATATTGACGTAATAAACAGTATACCAAAATGTTTGCCATGACTGGCGTCAACATTTAGCACCTGACAACACTTAAAGTAGAGCCTGTAACAGTTCGTTGCATTGAGACTACATACACAATAGCAGTGGAGTAATAGAGGGGGGTAAATAAACAAACAAACAAACAAACAAACAAATAAATGCACTGACTGTATGGCTCAGCCAGGATGTGCTGGATGATCATGGTCATGCTCTTCACCTCCCTCACTCCAGCCCTCTGCTCGCTTACTGCTGGGAGACATACATCTGAAGGCACGGGTTAAGGGACAAACACTCTATGTCACACAGCATGGAGGTCGGGAACCAAACCTTTAGATAACAATAAGCAATAAAAAGCAAACTTCTCATAAGGATACATTCGAGCATTGATGGAAGGGTGAGGTCCTTCACTGGACTGGCGTTGGGACAGCATTTGTGAAACTCTCTTTTTAGATCAACAAATGAGTAAAAACACTCTGGCAGGACCAAATTCTAACAGGATAACAAAACAAAACCACACACATCAGTCTCTCTGTGGCAGGACAGGATGAAAGAACACTAAAACTTTGCACTGTTGAGAATGTTATATAATATAATTTGCAGGTCCAGTTTTAAAAAGACAGTCAGGATACGGCTTGACTCATGCTTTGCATTAGTAAGTAAGCCCGCACGTGTTGTGCCAAGTATTTTCCATCTGTACAGCCGAGTGCAAAAGTTTGCATACCCCCCCCAAGTACAAATTTAAGATGAACATCACACACACTGCCCTTTTCGTCTGGAGGTCAGGTCTTTTGAAACTAGTTTTCGGTTTGATTTGGTTCATGTATTGGGGTCGATCTCCTGTAGGATACATTTCAGAATGTCCTCACTTGTAGATTAACTATAAGATAAAGCTAAATATTTTCCTTTTCCGTGCAAATTTTTGCCCCGCTCTGTATACGGGGTATAATTATCCTGTTAGTTTCCATTACAAAGTTATAAATGAAGGTCCTGAACATCCGTCACTAACCTTCTTGGAAGCCTCAGGGTGAAGGGCCTGTCGGACGAGGAGGGGTCCGTCCACACACAGCGTGTAGGAGCTTCTGCCCAGAGTTTTAAGTTCTGCAGATACGGCCTGCTGGAACTGCACAAAGCAAAACAGCAGCAGGAAAGGGGAAAGAAAGTGTTTATTTAAGGTTTATTCAATTATCTTATGAGCATATGCAATATAGTTAGCACTCAAGGGTAAGCACAAGATGGTGATAAAGCTGGTTAAAAATGAAAAATTAAAAAACAGAAGATGCAAAAACATGTATGCAACAGGAGGCAAGGTATCCAACTTCAATCGAAACGTATCCATGCATACAGGAAAGAAAGAAGAAGAAAAAACTACTACTAAGTTTCAGGAAGATATTTTTTAGCAATATCATACAATCAGACCCTTGTTGCCTGTCTCATGCCATCATTTTCACTCAGAACCAATTTCCAGGTGCAGGGTGAAACATAAATAAACTCCTGGTCATGTGATCCTCTAGCTTTATCACCCACACAGCGACACTGAAGACAAACAAGAGCCAAAGTGCTGAGACTTTTGCACCAAAGCAACACATTTCCACCACCAAACACACCTGACCACATGAGGTCAGAATTCACAGTTCAGTAGGGAGTGGTTGGATGATGCTTACTGACGCATCGTGAAGAAATATAGCATCTTAATGATTACTGCTTCGGTCATTAATGACAACTTCCTAGACATCCAATTTGGTTATTAAAAATAATTATGGATAATAAATGGAATGATAGAGTTCATGAATTAAACAATAGGATGCATATACTTGAAATTTCAAGTCTCTGATGTTGCAATAAATTACTATTTTATTCTGTCTGTGGCCAAGTTCCAAATACTGCATTATGTCAATTCAACAGCACCATTAGATTATATCGCATGTAGTGAGGATATATAGCAAATACAGTACAAAGCCATTTAAGATTCTACCTAACTATATATCTGCAAAATAGAATTAACAAAAAATAAATAAATAAAATTTACACTGCTGCTACTGAAGATGATGGATTAGTGTGGGTAAATAAAAACCTTTTCATGTTTCAGATTCAAGTTACGATAAAGTGATCGAGTATCCGCAAGATCCTTTGCTTTAAAAAAAAATTCCACAAATGTCATAATACATCACTACTGATAATCTTTACTCGGTCCATAACTTTGTATAAAATACAAATTTATTAATAACTTAAAAGATGCAGTAGTCGAGTTTTTTTTTTTACTGGTCCAAATAACCTGCAAAATATGAAGACGATGATGAAAAGTAATTGTTTAAGGCAAAACTTGACTAATCTTAACTAATCCGCCTTCGTGCATTTAAATAAAGACTTTGTGCAAGTAAATTTTAGTGAAATTACGAACATGCTACTTCAGCAGTTTTTGGGGGGTTTTTTTGCCAGTAAATGCTTTCTGACCTAATCAAGTCATACTCCGTCTTTCTCAAGTCATTATTTCTGCTAATCTATTTTTTGTTTTTCCTCAGAAGCACTATCATGGTTACTGAGGCACATTACAAATCACACTACAAGTGGTACATGGTGACCTCTGAAAAAAAGTTCAACTCTCCAAGGGTGTTTTCACATATGCAGTGTTCACTACGTTTGAAGCAAACCCTAAATCGTTTCCACCTTTGCTGTGGTTTGTTTAGGCAGAGAATACAGCAATGGGCATGGGCCAAAACTACCAGTCTGAGAGCATCTGAGAAAGGTAGTCTCAGTCTGATTCCATATGCAATCTAGAGAAGCTCAATTGCAGTATTTTGGGACGTGAACAGCATTTTACTTTGTGGATGTGACCTGAGCCAAAGGACAAGATGCACCACTGAAGAAATGCAAGCTTTTTTTTTTTAATCATACATACATACATACATATATATATATATAAAAAATCATCATCATTATCATCATCATCATGCTTCATGATTTTCGTTACTTGGTGTACAACCGAAAGGGTTTCTTTACATTTTTCAAATCACCAATGTTCTAACCAAATCAAAGAGCATTACGAGTAAGTTTCCAGCCCTACCAGTGACTCGGTCAGCGTTTTATTATTTTTATTTATTTATTTATTTTATTTTATTTTATTTTATTTTTCATCTGAAACCAAAGCAATGAGCAAAAAATTAGCTTCACACTGATCTGCATCATGGAAGCGGAGTAATAGGTATGAAATTGCCTCAAGACATGACCCTGTACACACCTACTGTATCACAGAAGATAACCATCTACATGAGACACTGTGGGTCGAATAGCAAAACAAGATGCCATGTCTTCTTAGGTTCCACATAACACCTTGTACCCTCAATCACGGTTAGTGCGTTTTCAGTAAACACTAATGTGTCACAAGGTACCAAAAAGGTTAAGAACCACTGCTTCAAGGACACACACACAATCACACATGCAAACCAGTTACCTACATGACTTTCAGTGGATTGTGTGTATGTCTGACAGAAAGCCAAAACAAAAACAGGCCAAACCAGGTTAGCAGCGATGACAACACAGACCTCCACTTACAATTGCCAGTAATATGCAGTTCACTGCAAGCATATAAATCCATATTATTAAAACTACAATGAATTTCCTGGTTACACAATTGCACTTTTTGTCTATATAGCAGTTACAGAAGGGAATTTTTTTAATATATATAGTCGCACTATCTGGTGTCACCTAGTTGAAGAAGGGTTTCCTGGTCTCGATCGGCTCCCTCGTTCCCTAGGTGGTGAATCAGTAGATCATGTACACGAGTTTGGGCACTGGTAAGGACACTGGCTCACTACACACTAGGACACTGATAACTCAACTTCCGGTAACATGATACGTACTCGCCTTGTGAATCGTCACCAAAAATTAAAAGCTTAAATATTTTTACATTTTGTGTGTCATAAATTTGTTAGCTTAAACCACACATTTCTGTCATGGTACAGCAAACAGGGTCATGTTGTAGCTAGTGGACACTAGGTTTGAGACGTTAGACTCAAACCATATATATTAAGTCAAATAAAGTTAAAAATCGGCAACATAAGTAATCATTTGAGAGCTACAACAACCATAACAACCTACTTGCATTTGTAGACAAAGTTGGCTGAGAGTTCGATTTTTTACCCCGTTTTTTTTTTTTTTGTCCCAGCTGAGAGGCTTCAGAAAATATGACATCATTTCCAGTAAGGGACCATTCCAGTGCACTGGAAGGATTTTGCGATTGAGACGGTCCTTAAAATGGCCGACTCCCTCATCAGCGCCCTGACTGCTGAACTAGGGAGCATCTTGCTCGCTCATTAGGGATAAATTTATAAAGTATATATTTCTGTAAAGCTGCTTTGCGACAATGAACATTGTTAAAAGCACTACACAAATAAAAATGAATTGAATTGAATATCCCTACACATCTACATGGACTAAAAGTGCACGTGTGGGTAAGAGCCATCTTTAATGATGCATCCATATTTTTATTAACCCTTAAAGTAAATCAACAGTTTTTAACTGTAGCATATCATGCATGGCCAATAGCTAGAACACTAAATATAATTTCTGTGTGAGAAAATGTGAACACACATGTTGAAGCATGTCACACACACACACACAAACACACACACACACGATTAACTGCCGGAGGGCTGTTACTAACCAAATAAGGATCCATAATTCATCATCAGATCAAGCAAACCATAATGTTAAATGAACAGCAAAAATTATCTAATATAAATATAGTGACTATAGATCATCTGGTCAAAATTAAGTTGCATAAACTTTGTGCAGCTTTCTGTAGTGTTTTTATTTGACATCATTTTTAGCATTAAAATTATTTATTTATTTATTTATTTATTTATTTAATTAAATGTTCCATCTCCAAACTTACAGATCTACTTGGTTTTATAAGGTTCTTTCTCCAAGCCAGTCATCATCCAGGATAAGCACAGGATTGATCTCAACGTAGATGGCCCTGATCAATCAATATCCTCAATCAATTTACACAAAAAAGAGCTGAAACCTCAGTATGGCATGCTGGAGCGAAAAAAGTAACCCTAAGCTGTAAAATGTTTTACATATGGTTCATATAAATTAACCCAAACATTTTGGCACATCAGAAAGTCTGCAGCGTAGCAGGAAGCTAATATCGTTTCCAAAATCAGAAAGTTAGCATGAAATATTTCTGACATTAACTAGCCACATGCAATAATTTAAATAAACTGAACTTTCTAGAGTAACAGGGACCGAAGGTCAGCAGACGTGTTTTTGTGACTGCAGAATCATGTATCGTACAGTAGGTTCTCATTTATCTTAATATTAGCAAATGTTTCACAATGAACAACTTTGGGTTTTAAAAAGTAAAATATACTGTATTTTAGATTTGAGAGAACATGCTGAGGAAAAACCCGAGCTTCATTGAATAGCATATTTCAATAGGATGTGGTTCTTAACAGGCCCAAAAATGTCTTTAAAGTTTTGTGGCTTTAGCATTAAATGGTAAACTGTCTGCATTTATATAGCACCTTTTAACCTTAGCGGTTCACCAAAGCGCTTTTTACACACACACACACACACACGGCGCTAGCCTGCCATCGGGAGCAACTTGAGGTTCAGCGTCTTGCCCAAGGAAACTTCGGCATGTGGAGACACGTGGGCCGGGAATCGAACCGCCAACCCTACGATTAGTGGACACCCCGCTCTACCACCTGATCCACCCCTCAAAGTCATTTATAAGCTAATGTGCTCCAAAACAATGACAGATTTCACATTTAGCAGATATACGCATGCAAAATTTACAGTTTCTCTCTTTACCACCGAAACGGATCAACAATTTTGATGACCTCATTCTGCTTCAGCTTCTCATCAGACTTTCTGTCTAATCAAATGCGCTCTAGAATCTGAAGTGTCCAGCCCCCGACATTATAAAAATCATCATGCCAAAGTTTTCCAGCTGTAAATTGGTTCAGAAGTGAATCCAACATAGTTATTGTGAGGTAAGCTAAACGCTATTGGCTATTTAAAAAGGGGCAGGAGCCACTCGATATGTTCTGCCCTGACTTCCTGTTTCATTGGAAATTGTCAACACATCGAATTGCGTATTTCAAGGCAATTCACCGGGCTTTCAACCTTTCATTAGCTATCTAATCTGATCAAAAGGTTACTTAAGAACAAACAGAAATGACCTTATAAAATCAAACAGTATTTGGGTATTTACACAGTAAAAAGGTGCTATTCGTATTAGGATAGCGTACAAAAATTTACCTTTCACTTGCCTCAATGTTGAGCACAAAAATCTAAAGTAACCTTAGAAAGGTAATCAGTCGTGAGCTGTAAAAGCAGTTTGCAGACATTAGGGCTTTGCTAGATGGAAAGTCAAAACTTTGATAAGAACTTTATAATACTAAGGTCACAATTTGGGAAGTATTTCTTGTAATCCACTCCATAATGATGTGCTAGCAACAGTGGCTTCATCTAATAGGTCCCTATGGGTACAAAGTGTTCTGCACACGAGTTCCCACCCAATAACAAGCACCATGTTTGAGGTCTGAACCACCCAATGGAACCATGAAGCCTTACTGGATTTCTGCTTCGATATACTTACAACCATATTCAACATCCCACTTACAAGCATTCTAACCAAACACCTGACCTGATCCTTTATTCAGGCCATTCTGTTGAAACAGTAAGGAGTGGCGAGACAACAGTGTGTGACTCACGTCCAGCTCAAACACATTTAAGCCGCTAACATTTGTTAAAAACATCACGATGAGTAATAAGTGCGCTGGCCCATAAGCACTTAAGTGCCGACTCGTCATTTTATAGCAATTTAAGACCAAGATTGAGTTTATAGTAACCTTGCATGTGCGTGTTCCTGATCCAGGTAATCAACATTTTACAGATTACATGGTGTGTCTGGGAGCTTGAAAACATGATGACATCGACAGGGTGGAGAGTTCCTTCAGGGGTGGAGTGCTGATCTGACACACAGTGGCATTTCGCAACATGTCCATGCCTAAGGGTGTGCTTAAGCAGAAGGCTGAAACAATCAAAGCTGATTTCTACGATTTTTGAAAACATGATCGAATTGGCAAGTTCAGACAAGATACTGTACAAGCTGGTTTGGTTAACAAAACATTAAGACGATCCATTTGGTTTCATGTTCCAAAGATACTGAATCCAAATCTTAGACAATGATCAGTCAACAAAAACATCTGTTTAACCCACAACCTGAGCGCATATCCATCCGATTAAAACTAGTTTATTCTTCCAGATGACGGACAACACTGCAACAGGAGACTACGCAGATGTCAGAGCGCTCCTTAAGTAAAGGTCTTCCAGTACAGGACTTCCATCATAAGGACGGAAAACAAGAGCTCGAGCCGACGCCGCGTCTGTGTTTGCTTACAGCCGCGGTCACAGCTATCAGGCCTCACCTTGCACAAATCAGCACCCGGATTAACTCCTGCCCCGCAAAAAAGGTGCGAGAGAAATAAGTGCCACACCCTGGTCTTACCACAGAGCCAAAACAACAAGCAGGAGACAGACAAAAACACAGCTGAAGGCGAGCAACAGAGGACCGAAAGCAGCTATGTTTAACCATCACACGACTCCTCGATGCATCGCACACACACTATCTATTCAACTCAACTCTACACACATCAAAGTGACGCGCTCATTTCTGATAGGTCAACGTTTTACCCCTCCTTTTTACAGTGGTGAAAAGAATCTGGGCAACTAAAGATCCTGGAAGTTGGGAGGGATGGATGGATGGATGGATGGATAAGATGGTGTTTTCACAATATCTGAAGCAGCCATGCCATCAGTGAGACTGAGGGACTGATCTTTAGCCCTTTAGTTAAGACCGTATTTCACATTTAGTGTGTACACACATGTTGCTCAGGAAAAGATAAAGCAATGGGAGGGTCTAATACAGATCAAGAGTTTAAAGAAACAGTAATCCCCCCACACACACATACACACACGCACCTTATCGCTACATTCAATTCTAATTCATCAAATACAGGAAAGCCTATTTAACCACTAAACTACATAAGTGTTTGATTATCAGTGACTCCTCCTTTCCCTGTAACACAGCCTGTTGATCTAAAAGCAAATTAAGAAAAAGATAATCACTCAAGAGTCTAAATTAGCTGGATTTATTAGCAAAATCTATTTTGAAGTCGACTGACTTTTTAGAAATTAGGTCATTTATTCTGCTTCAGCTTATTTTCTTTCAGAAGAAAATAGTGCAAAAGGTTGATCCGATGCTAGATTTTCCAGAAGACATAATAAATTAGGGTGGCACTAATGAGGCCATTCTACTCCCAGTGATTAACAGGAGTGGTGCCCTGCCCTATTACAGGAGCAGACATGCTACCACCAGCCCAAACCGAAGCACAACAGCTCACCTCTTCCTCACCCTCTATGTTCTCCTATCTCTCCCTGATAAACCTGTCTCTTCTTTTTTTTTTTTTTTTTTTTTTCCCCCCCTTCTTCACTTGCACTAACACGTGCACGCACACAGCGTCGACTCAAACCAATAGAGTCAGTGTCAAAAGGCAGGTGCAAAGCCAGTCAGGCACAAAAGGGCCCACGGGCAAAACACACAGTCTCTGTACTGAATCCGACCCTAGAGCTGAAGTAGAGTGGTGTACAGAAAAGCGGGGGGGGGGGGGGGGGGGGGGGGGCAGTGCTCAGCCTGACCTACAGCAGCAGGTTACCAACACCGGAGTATTTTAACATGTTTGAAAAGTGAGCTGAGGGCAGCTGAAGGACATATGACTGGCTGAGCCTATGCTGTTAAATTGCTGAAACGTTGTGGAAATAAGTAAAGCAGTTTTAGTGGAAACAGACAGCTGTCTTTTATTAACCAGCCCTTTTAAACATGTCTGGATCATCGTCATAATCATCATCACTATTATCTTCATCAGCATTGGTTACTGTAATCTTGCTATTGTTGGCAAATAATTTAATAAATAATTTAACACTTATTTAAATTGTTGTACGTCACATCACTCTCTGTCTTTAAAGAAAGATTTTTTTTTTATTCTCCAAAAGTTTAGTTTTAGAATTTGGGGGGGGGCAAATGACTTTTTTTAAGCCAAATATAATACATTTGATAAATAAATATATTTATTTATTCCATGTCCTTAATAGGATCACTGCACTCAGAAGTCACTCACCCCTGAAATAAAGGTCCTACACAAATGAGGTGTGTAAAATAGACAAGATTTACTAAAAAGCTCTCAGATTAATAGCTCACCAGAGAGTAAAGCATAAAGCCTGAAGAGTCTCAGGCAGAGGTGGTTTTTAAATCATGGGACAGGACTAGAAGTCTGTTTGGAGAGACAGAACTATGGCAGTGCATTAGTACGAGAAAGTATTTCCCTTCAGTGAGGTATGCTAGGAGAAATTGATTTTACTGGTTAATCGTTACAGGGCGTTCTGGTGACAAAACTGCATTTGAGGTCAGATATTACAAGCCTGGCTGAACGAAAACTAATGTGTGTCACAAAAATGCACAGAAAAGAGGGTTTTTAAAAATGCAATGCTACAGTATGTCTGGGTATAAACATGGTCTTGAGTACGTCAAGGAACGTACTAAACACATTGGAGTGCGTGTGTGTGCGTGAGTCGTTCGTATCCGAGACACTGCTGCCTTTGAACAGAACTGTCAGTAAACATACTTCAGAAAATCAGCATTTGAAAAGGTGACAATGGGAAATATACACGGCTAAAAACTTAAAGCAAACAAAACATGACGGAGGGGTGGGGGGGGTTAGCTGCGCATGCACAAATACTTAATTTGTTCAAGAGGCTCAAACAGATAAACGGAGAGAACCGTATTCAGTCTGAGTAGAGCTGGGGAGAACAGTCTTCCACTTTGGCTAAGAACAACACCTATAATCCAGTCCAGATAGCTCTATATCTCTGTTTGCAGGACTAGTAATGACTGGTTTCAGTTATTAAATAGGAGGGGGTGGGGACAGATCAACTGACTGCAAACAAATTCTTCTGGAAGGAAGGTTGAGAAACACGTTTGGCAACATACGGCTTTTGTCAAAACATACCTACGCACGCCATAACAAACTAGAAGCTGTCCACATCCTGGTTTTTCAAGCAAGTATTCCCAGGACATAGTTAGGGACAACGCCACTATGTCTCTCGCTTTCCTTGACCTGTTTGTCCATCCCCCGATCTCCCCTCAAGCCAATGACATTTACAGCAGCCAGGGAGGAGAGTTCCCATTCCGTCTTACAGGTCGTCAGAGTAAACATTCCGTCTTACAGGTCGTCAGAGTAAACATTCCGTCTTACAGGTCGTCAGCGGAGCTCACTGGGATAAAACATGACCAGACCTGCAGCTTTCCACTGCAGCCAAGAGCCTCCCTGCCCAGCTCCAAAAGTTTACCCACATAAACTATTCAGATAAAAACCACCGATTGTGGGAACCGGCAAAACCAAGTAATCAAATTGGTAGCCAGATAGCTCTCTTACAAAATAAAAGTTCCATCATGACTAAACGTAACTGTAACACGTTTTTCTTCCATATCAAATTTCCAAATGAAATAGGATGGGCTTAGTTTCACCATCAGAATTTGACTGGAGTGTGTAAAAATGTCAGTACTGGTTAATGTACATGCAGAACAGCTTTAAAGCCAAGCAAGTCTTTGCATTTTGAGACAAGATTATAGAAAAGAAAAAAAAAAAAAAGAAGAAGAAAAAAAATTGTCTGCCAAGTGTAGAGATAGTGATAAATACTGACAAAATATTGTGCTACAGCTACAACTACATTGCTTTTGACATCTACATTGATTACATTTTAATTGCAATACTGCAATACTTAAACACAATGATCAACTCAATGCATTACATTGGTTTGGACTATCTTGAACAAATTTATCTACATAAGACCCATTTAAATATTGCAACCCTATTGCACAGGCAAATATTACCATAATAATTAAGAGATATTAACTTAAGTGTAACAAAAGTTATGTTATGGACAATTATGGAGTTTAGGTCATCTTTACGAAGATCAGCCCCAAATAAGAATATACTAGGCTCATCATTACACATTCACAATGCCCAGGACAAATCCCAGCACTTCACACAGCACACACTCCTCTTAATGAACAGCTACAGTGCTTCAGTGTCTTGCCATTTTTAAAGCCTCAGATTTGCTTCTTAAGTGTACCTCTTTCAAAATGTCATCTGAAAATCCCCTTCCTGGAATTACACAGACATTTTGGCCTGGTCCTGAAGCTGGTGTTCTGATGAGTTCTCTTACCTTATCAACCTGTCTTACTGTATTTATAGGTCTTTGTAAAACAATACCGCAAGCATTTTGGGGCTAGTTTGTCTTGGTTACTCTGACCTTACGAGAGAAATTCTTCCAGCAGAAAATACAAACAGATAGCATATTTAAACAGTCTCATCAGAAAGTGTCTCCAGCATAATATTAGGCTATATGAAGAAGCATGAATTTCTGGGTGTGCAAAAGAGAATCATCCTGATAGGTAGGAAAAACGTTTGTTTAGTAAATCTACCTTTTAAAATGTCATCTGGAATACACTTTGTGGAATAAAAGGCAAACATTTTAGCTTTAAAAAAAAAAACGACTGGTCCTGTTTGTGTGTTTTGTTTTGTTTTTTTTTAAGGTGAGTGAGATTAATTTCTGAACAGGAAATGACCTGCAACGCGCATGCGCAGAAAAAATAAATAAAAAGGTAAATCAATTAAGTGAAAATGCTGTTCACCTGTTGTAGAACCGTCTCCAGAGGCTCTGCTTTACAAAGTTCGTCCACACTCAATCCTGTCTCCTCTTTACACTGATCTGTTAATTCCAAAGTGTCTGGTTTAATCAGGCGCTGCTGAAGTTTCCCCACCTGTTCAGGGGGGAAAAAACATCTTTTCACAGCATGTTTGCGTTCTGTAGATGAGTGTAGCAAGCTAGTCTACCTCAGAGAGCATTCATGTGGCCATAAAGATGGCCTACATCATCCACACCCGCCATATTCAGATTAAGGAATAAGGCTTTGGTTTGAAGACAGTACATTTTGTAAAAGGCGTGTAGCTATATTAGAGCTGCAAAGCAGGTAGCGCTGTCTGAGCCGCAGGGTGACTGACCTCATGGCGCTGACATGCAACCACAAAAGGCACGCTTTCTCCTGCTTCAGTTTCACAGTTTATTTCCAGAAAATCTCTCAAAGACTCATTAAAGCTAGATTTACTTACATGTGCACATTTTAATATATTGACGCCAATATACAGGTGATATATAAAAGTAGAAAGCGTACCTCGTTGACAAATGTCAGCTGTCAAGGTGGATTGGCTTTAAACTAAAAACAGTAAGCATGTACAGTACAGCCTGGGTGGGTAAAGTTAGGGAAAGAACCTTACAACGAGTGAAAAGGTCCGTACCTTTTTCTCATGTAGATCCACAATTTGCCACACCAACAGAATTATTTCCCTCTCATCCGACCCCAGTTTACCCCCATTTGCACCAGCTGTTGCCCCAAAGAACACCACCAGAGTATCACTGTGCGAAGCCATCAGGGACCACAAGGGTAAAAACTACAATTAAGAGCAAA
>JANDJT010000164.1:5434081-5455852 GCA_024331685.1 Stegophilus panzeri
AACTGGTTATAAATAGACAAGAAGCAAAAACACCAGTTTAATAGATTAGGTGATGTTCCTGGGATTAAAACGCGAGTGAAACCAGAACTTCTGGACGAACACACGCCTCTGTTATCACCAAGAACGTCTTTCGATGGTGTTTCGTCTCTAGACAGATCTGAGAGATCGAAAGCGTTTAAAAACTCGTGTGGTTTTAATACAGCTTCAATATTTTGTTCTATAGTTCCTGATGTAATCGATTATCCTTGAAAACTGTAGCATTAACGTACCAATCATACCTGGCTGGGCCTTTTGTCTAACTGCATGCTAACGTCACTTACAGGAACACCACAATTTATATTTATGCACAAAGTTGAAACAGTTGTATGCAGTTAGAGACAGACTGCCTGATAGCAGACGTCATTATTTAGCCTTTTTTCCTCTCGATGTTTTAAAAGGAGAGATACAGAGGTGCCACTTCAAACAAACCATGACTGCAGGGGATTATTATGTGCAGAAAAACATTCATCCAGCAGAACAATGGGAAAGTGTACTTCCACTGTGAAGCAGCATGGGAAAACTAGATTCAAGCGCTACTTTGGTTTGATATCGAAATGTTTTCTGATCAACTTAACACATACACACACTTTAACAGTGTGCTCTGAGAAACAGAAGAAGTACATGTTTTTCATGGTCGTTATGGAGGGCCTGGAATGATTAGACTGCATGCCAAGTCTTAAAAGGAGTACGTAATGAACACACACACACACACACACACACACACACACACTGACCGCTGAAATGTACTGGCTGTTGAAGCTGGGTTTGTGCTTGGAGGTGAAGCAGGACGAGTCGCATGGCGAGCTGGGCTCCTCAGACAGAGCCTCGGGGAGGTGACTGGACACACAGCCGCTGTCTGAACCGCTCGAGCCGCTGCCTGACAGACAGCGTGAGGACGATCCTGAACTCTCTGTAGCTAGACACAAGCAGACGCATGCCGTTTGCCAACTCGGTTTTATCTATACAACACGTTTAACAATACACGATTGTTACAAAGCAGCTTGGCGGGAATCCAGATGTAGATTTAGATCCCTAACGAAGAAGCCAGAGGTGATGTGAGTATGAAACTTTGAGAGGAACCAGACTCAAAACAGAACCCATACCTTTCTTTAACATTTATACAGAAGAGCCAGAGCTCTGCTTACTTTCTGTCAAAAATGATGAAAAGGCTTAGAAGACATGCTATTTCATATTACTGAGTATATGTGCAGTGTATGTGTAGTGCTAGTCTAGACGTTGAAGATTGTGCAGCACCACAGGAACACAGCACTGTTTCCATACGCATCTGCTTTCCTGTGTCGCTTCTCTCTGCTTGCTGCTGATGAACATTTACGCTCTCTGACTATTATTGTTCTGCTTATCAACACTGTTATGGAAATCAAGTACCGTGTCTTTCTGGGAAGTAAACAATCCGATAAGACTTTAATGCAATGAGACGCTTTGTAAGAAGAAAAGTAAGTCTACCCTTGCCCTTTTAACTAAACACAATTTGTATTTGCATAAAGTTGAGATTTTGCCACCGGATTTTGCTGTACCAGCACATTTTCCCACTGAAATAAAGACATGCCGCATAGAGAACTTGCCAGTGGACTCTGCCACGTGATTAAAGCCACGTTCTTAAAAACGGGTCTGTGAGATACACTAATATGGCCAAAAGTTTGTGGACACCTGATAAGCACACCCATGTGTGCTTGCTGTACAGCCCATTTCAAATTTATTCTCCCTTCGACCTCCACTCTTCTGGGAAGGTTTTCCACTAGATTCTGGAGTGTGGCTGAAGGAATATGTCCATTCAGCCACAAGAGCATTAGTGAGGTCTTTAAAAATAAATAAATAAATAAATAAAATATTCACATTATGGTCACATTATGGTATTAAATGTTGTTATGGTTATTATTTAGCTAACTCAGCTAGAAAAGGAGTATAATTAATGTTCATTTTAATTGAAATAACTGCGATCTGATGTTAATATGTTACACAGTGTTCTGGGCGAGTGGAAAGTTATATAAATATGAATATTTATATGAACATAAAGCTCTACGGACCTTAATAAACGAATACGGTGGTACGTGTTTGCCGTATGCATGTTCTTAAAATTTAATCTTGTAAGGAGGAAATTCTGTTACTCTGGAAAGGGGCTGCGGAAAGTTTTGCGAATCCCTGGATTAACGGACGTACTCATAGAAGGCTGGCTGCTGGTTTCATGCTCAAGCTCGTCCTCCTCGATGCAGGGGCTGATTAGGGGTCTGTCCCCTGCTAGCAGAGTCTGGCTGCTGTACATGTGAAGGTTGAGGGGCCCCAACAGCGTGGAAGAGGGGGGTCCACCTGGCCCTTGGGGTCCATTAACCGGTGCATTCACAGCGGCGCTCTTAAACGGATTAGAGTGGTCGAATAGAGAGACGGCGATGGACGCCCTCGTCCTGGCTCCTGTAGCGGAAGAACAAAGAAAGTTTGCATACGTCAAACTTTGATTTTTAGTAAACAATATGTAAAAACCTCAGTGTTGGAGGCAAAACATTTTAAGTTGACGTCAGGTCATACCTCTGCCCTTCATGATGTAATCAATGGCTCGATCATTGATGGCAGCATCGCTGGGTTTAATATCCAAAAACGGCTTATTGCCCACTCCCATAGACACCATCTCCTGCATACGGATTTCTACACACACACACACACACACATCAAATCACTCTACCACAGAGATTTAAAAACTTGGACTGCAAATGTGATAAATACCAGTTCATCACACTGCCTTTCATAACTCAGTAATTTATGGTAAAAAATATATATATATACTGAGCTATGCCAGAGTCTGAAAACCTGAGCTACTTTCAAAGGCCTGATTGATTTGCATTTTCTTCCCGCTCAGTGATGCCATGTCAACGTTTCGTAAAACAATACAAGTCGGATTCAAATGAGTCTTTTGAAAAGCATGTTTCTGTAGCCCTGGGGCGAGTACGGATCCAAACACAGAATTCGTTATTACCAAACTTGCTGAGGTGCTGGGAAAAAGAGACTGTTCAAGACACACAATCATCCAAGCTTTTCATCTGATGCCTTGACAAAACGTTCAGACACTACATGGAAGTGCAACACACACACACACACACACACACACACACACACACACCTTTGTTGCGTGTGGCCTGTTGCCACAGTATGCGGGCGATGTCTGAGGTCCATGCTTGTTTAATGTCAGCAGTAGCAGCCTGGAGGATGTACGTCTGGTTCTTTGAAGTTCTCCTGCGAAACCAGATCTCAAAGCGCAGCCCGTTCTCACCCGTCGTCTCAGTCATCCCCACGTCAGCCGTCTATAAAATAACGAAGACTGACTATTGCAGATAGCAGAAGGATAAAGGGCCATATTCGAATATCATATTTACAGATTGCTGCATTTCTGTAATGAAGATAAAGGTATAGAGATGTTTTTGTAGCTTCTTTGGCATTTAAAAACAATGTATTGCTCTAGATACTTGTACTGGCACTGTATTGTACTTGGTTGTTCTGGCGGGCTTTAAGAGACTCTGAACACTGAAACTGGAAAAGGAATTATACTGGTGCTCATTATATGGCAAAATTATAACGAGTTGAACTTAAAAACACTCCACTTTGAGATGTACAGTTGTGATTTACCTTAAAGGAGTGCTTGTAGATGTAGACGTCCAGGCCTCCCTCGATGCGTTTGGGTTTGCTGAATAGCACCAGGTCCTCAAGCAGGAACACATGTCTCTGGCACTTCTTCCTCCCGTACCAGATGGTGAACTCGTCCTGCCGGACCAGCTGGCCCTGCTCCTTCAGGTTCACCTGAGACACGGAAAAGCAGGTATTGCCTAAACGTCAGGATAACATGCTCACGTTGTAAAGTCTCATAATAAAAATGCCACGCGAGATGATTTCATCATGACAACGTGTACAACTGTGTACAGAAAAACAGTATTTTCGGGAGTAGTGACTCGGGGGTGTGCGTGATGTGTACACGTGACTCACATCGCAGTCACGGATGGCATCCATGGCCAGCAGGTCGTTGCCATGGCGCAGCTGGAACTTGACCATCTCAGCAGCGGCACGTAGATAGTAGAGCTCCTGCTCCTGGGCCTCACTCACCTCCTTAATCAGATCCTTGAGCAGCAGAGCGTATTTACTCATTCGCTGGATGGGCTTCAGCAAGTATGAGGCCAAGTCCATCTTATCCTCCAGCTCCAGCTGTTTATGCTGGAAGAATAAATAGATGGTGAGGGTGAAACAAGGACATGAGGGGGGAGGAAAAGATTTTAACACTGCAAATGCACCGTGCACGAACAGAAAGTGGCATCATCTTAGTGTTATGGGTTCTATTAAAATAAAACACTGACATTTTCCACTTAATCGTGAATTGCAATGATCTTGGAGATAGACGTGAGTGCATACCTTACCAAAGTTGCTCTTATGTAGTATTATTCCAACTTTCCAGCACTGAGGCAACACCATAAACGCACCCCCCCTTTAATTTGCTCACCTGTCAATCAATTCCCACCCAACAGCCATCTCTCCCCTATCATACAACAGCTAACGTCTAGATTTGCTAGTGTCTCTGTGATTGACAGTGGAGAGAAAAACATCATCCGTCCCACCCAGAGAGCACGGCCGATCGTGCTCAGTCGGATCTGCGAGTTTGCGATCATCTGGAGATGATCTCAAACGTCTGATCTCCCGATGATGGGGCAAACGAGTATAACCCCATAACTACGATAAAAATAGCTCCTTTCTCTGAAATGAACAATTATAGAGATTACAAAATTCCTTTAACTAAAAAGGTTAGCTAAAGTGTTTTGCATAATTGTGTCCTGACCGCCCCTAACAAAATCAGGGAGTTTTGAGTAAACAGCTTTATAATTCTTTGCTCAGTACAGTGAAATAGTGAACAGACTCCCTCCATTATGCTCGGTCACTGTGGGATGTCGATTCTTGTGCAGGAGTTCGGTCACTCACTCACCCTGAAGAAGCAGTTTCCATGGCTGGCCAGCAGTGAATCTGACTTGGGCTTATTCTTGCTGTACAGAGCGTACAATCCGAACTGGTCTTGCTGCAAACATAAACCGAGGGGGGGGACGACAAAAACACAACAGTATCAGTACTGCAGTTCACCAAGCCAGCATTTCTACATGTAGAAGTACTCGCTACTTCAGGAAACGTTGAGCAGATTGGAACACATTTATATTCAGTTTTATCTGGAGGCATTTTTTAGCGAGATGGGGATAAAAAGTCTTATATTTTGTTTCATGTTCTTCTAATATGTGCAGAGAATCGTCACTTTATCTGTGACAGGAATGTGTCAGGTTATTTTAGACTCCGAGATGTAGGTTGAGAGTGCCGCCTTATTCTGCTTCAATAAGCACCAGCTATTCTTGGATTTCCAATCACAGGTTTAAAAAAAAAAAAAAAAAAAAAGTTGTTCTGTGTTATGGAAACCGACCTAGATCTAATATTCATCTTTCACATACAGGCAGACCACAATTAAACAGACAGCAGAGGAAACCGTTGTGTTTAGACATGCTATTCAACATGGAGCATGCGGGGAGACGTTCTTACGTGGCGCAGGAAGCAGTGGCTGACGCGGAGTGGATGGTTACAGCAGCTCTCCAGCTCTTTAAGGAAGTACTGACTGTGGAAGTCCACCAGCTTCTCCAGGTTTCCGAAGATGACGCTGCGCTTTCCCCGCAGGTCCTGGGGTAGGTCAGGACGCTCCATCTCAGGGAAGTAGTTATCGATGATGTAACGCAAGGAGCGGACATATTCACGCTCTGTTGTCACCATTTCATCCACGATGTGCCGCAGTTTACTGAGAGAGAGAGAGAGAGAGAGGGCAGGAGAAAGTGAGAGGGATGGAGACTCGGAGAACGTGTCAACATCAAACCGTGAGAAAGTTTTCACTAAGGCCTTATTTTGAAGTTACACTGTGCCCTGGTGTAGGTGAGATGTTAAACACGCAGACAAAACAATGTGAAAACACTCAAAATAGCACTTACATCGGCAAAATACAAAGAAGTTTCAAGGTTAGTTTAATATAATGTGGGAACGTGCTTCCTCTGATAGCCACACACACATACAGAGAGAGAGAGAGAGTACCTCGTTCCTCTCCCTCCTTTGTGCTAATAAATGACTGCGGTGTGTGAAGCAGCGGAAGACAAACGCACTTTACTGCACTTCAAAGTCCCCCTTGTGCAGCTCTCATCTGGGAGAGTCATCAGGGGCTCGGGGCTTTTTATCTCATGAGGATTAACGGGGAAACAGGGGGCCCCAATGTGGCAAAGACATCTCTGACTAATGGAAGAGGTTTATGGGTCCGAGAAGCAAGTTTCACACAGCTACACGCGGAGTTCCTTACACATGAGTAAAGCATTTACACACACGACGACAGCCATGATATTAACTGTGTGTGTACTGTGGGTTCCCTGTGCATGAGACTAAGACGCTGTATGAAGATCGCAGTATGGCATGGGCGGTGGTAATAAACTCTTTAAAAAAGAATAAAATAATTAGAATTGAAGGAATTTTACAGGTCTAGCAAATTGTGTTTACTTTCCATCAGAAATGGCTGGTATGTGAATATTTTTTCAAGTGCGTCTATATAAGGTTTGATGACATTTAGTTTATTAAAAGGAAAAAAATAGTTGTGTGTCTAAGTTTTTCACACCTAATTCATCTGCTAAAGTCTGTATTTAAAAATAAATAAATAAATAAATAAATAAATAAATAAATAAAGGTTTGTTTTGGTTCCAAATCACAGATATCTCCTAGCACCAATTTGTTTGCACATGTGAGTGCTGTTTGGTCAGAATTGACAGGCTATGCGTTGCCACTTCCTATTAGTGTTCATATAGGTTATTTTTACTTCTGCAATCCACACAAGTGTACTCTCACGTGTTGCCAATATTACCCGTAGTTTAAAGTCAATTACAGTGATATTTCTACATGCTTGGACAGCTTTTTTCAGTACAGATATTTAAGCATTTTTCCATAAACGGTTATCGGTTTTATAATATCGGCTCCACCGATAAATGGCGTTTTGAGAATTGTGCGCGGGACCATTAACAGCCATTAATGTACCAATTAGACGCGCTACATAAAATGCTTGACATGTAGTTTAAGCAGCTTGGTGCTAAGAAATAGAGACGCACTTTAGTAACAGTGCACTTTATTTTTTTCTTTTCTGCACTCTTTTAGACCCCTCTATTTATTGGTGTAAAATAAGAGTTTTGTTTTGTATGCAATGAGGAAGTGAAATTGACAAAATTGTTATAAATGAAACGGTTTGTTCAGTTCAGTGGTGTTGTTATCATTGTGTCAAAAACAGAAGTAAAACAATAAATAAATATCGGTTCTGCATATCGGTAATCAGGCACATAAACGTGCAAATGATCGGTATCGGTTAAAAAAAAAAAAAAAAATCAATATCGGTCGATCTCTATTTTTTCAGACCTGTTTCTGTTGTTCACTGGGATGGTAAAGTATTCTGTTAAATGCCATTTAAGCCATTGGAAAGAAAACAACAGAAATAAATCTCTTTTGATGAAACACTAATGCTGAGAATGATACAAGTGCTTATTCCCTTTCGCATCATTTGGGTGTGGACTACTGTAAATTCTTACCAATAACAAGCTGAACTGCAGTTCAGTTGATTTTCAGTCCCGACCATGAGTGTGTATGTTCCTACCTGCCCTTGGCGCGTGGCTCTGGAACAGGGCTCCCTGTATGGTGTGTATCCTGTGATGCCCATTTGTGTGCTGGTGCTAGCTGTGAGCTGGTGTAGCTGTAGGGTCGATCAGTCCCCTCTGTGCTGCTCACCTCCAGGCCTTTTATAAACACGCCCATGTGGCCCCTGCGTGCCGGCTCGCTTAGCGCCCGCTGGCACGTGCCATACCGTGTGCCCACCTCGCTTCCGGCAGCATCGAAGCTCTGAGTTTTCCTCAGAGCCCTTCGCTTTGTGTCTCCTAGAGAGGATAGCGCAGGGCTGGCAGAGCAAGAAGACGAGTTTGCTGGGTAAGGACACTCGTCTGAAGATGTGCTGCGGGTGAGTCTGTGCGAGTGAAGGGGTGTGCTGTGTGGAGTCCGGTTCTCTGCGTGACAGGGACTTCCTGTTGGAGTCCTGAGGGAATCATGGGCATCGGAACGAGTGCCTACTGGGCTGCAGGAGATGGAGGAGAGTCTGTCACGAGCCCGGATGCTGCTGAAGGCTTTCCTGCAGGAGAACGAAAGGCTGCTGCGCCGCTCCTGGGGCACACGGGGGTTGCTGGCACCTGAACCCGAGTTCCGGGCACGCAGCACCGCCTCCAGCTTTTTCTCAAACGTCTGTTTGGTTTCCTGGCACTTTGACCAGGCGAATTTCCACTGTTTGAGGCCCTGGTCGCTCTTTAACTCCACAGCGAGGTCCTTCATCTCCTGGAAGTGTGCGTCGGGGATTGGCACATGCTGGCTGCGGTAGTTCTCCAGGCAAGCCATCACTCCCTGACACTTCTCAGGCGTGCTACAATCCTCCATACTCACACAGGCCAAGTGCCTCATGCCTTCCAGAGCCCATCCGTATGCCTGGCAGAGACACAGAGAAACATCAGCCATTATGAGATAAAAGCTCTCTCTTCATGCAGACACAAGCATAATGGAGGTATATTGCTGATTTGTTTTGCCACTAGTCACTTTATTCTTCCTGTTAGCACTCAATCGCTATTTTCATGGTCAGAAGCGAAGGCGTCTTGGGTGGCGTGTGGAGCAGTTGAACTTTGTATGATTATCAAATAATACTACCGCGTCGATCCACCGACGCATACCTGGTTTGGATATTATCCGATAATGAAACTTGATAATGTACTCACTGTGACCCTAACCCTAATACCAAAAATATATCTGCACATGGAACAATTTCAGGTGTTATCACCAAAAATATAGGGCCCTACGAAGGTTTGGATTTAAGCAAAAGCACAGAATCCGTTAGGAAGTCTACAAGCACAGGACGGACCATCTGAGCGACAACTCTTTCTAGATGAAGGTGGATGTGAGTGAATGTGTGTGAAACAGAAAATGAGATGACAAAGAAAATGGAGAAGAAAAGAAAAAATAAAAAAAAAAAGATTCTCCACACCATTTTCATGTAAACTAAAGAGGTATTTATGGAGGAGCTGGGAGGTCTGGACAGTACAGATTTAACACATCAGCAGGAGTGCTAATGGGTTTAACAGCACTCTTGTATTTAAGACACAGCTTCCCTTAATTATTTTTCTAGCGCCCGGCTCTTACGCACTCCCTCATTCACTGTCGGTACTGTTTTAAACAGGCACAACACTCAGCTTGTGCTGAGATTTAAGGGAGGATTCAGGGCGATCAAACACTCGCTCACGGCCCTGACCCTTTGACACGGCAATGCTCTGACAGATTCCTTAAGGAGGAATCTCTTTCTCCTGTGCAGGGCTGCTCTGGCTGTTAGGTGATGGTCACATAAACTTTCTTGCTTCCTTTTTGTCCGTCTTTGAGAATTTTTTTCCTCCAGTCTCCCTTCTTCAGTAGAAATTAGTCCATCGGAGTCGACACAGGGAACCTCGGCTATTCCGCCACATTAGCCCAGTGCTGCTTTCTCTCTTCTATCATACATTGTACCCATTGGACCGGGTGTCCACAGGCCAGGGTGAAGTAAATCTACTCATCATCCTTGTGTGTGTGTGTGTGTGTGTGTGTGTGTGTGTGTGTGTGTGGTGAAGTAACAGCCACATACCAATGATTGGAAGTGCTTCGAACCCAGATACTAAAGTCATCAGGCAGACCAGAGGTCAGTTCAAAGTAACAATACTGACCGCTAAAGGCTGACACAAAGTGTGTGTGTGTGTGTGTGTGTGTGTGTGTGTGTTTGGGAGGGCTAGGGGTTGGTTGGTGATTCGTCACTCCAAGACACTGATTATCATAAACATAGACATTTAATATCTAAACTTTAAATTCTCTGGCTCGGAGATGAACATGATTCATTCTAAAAATCAGTCCAACGCCATAAAGTGTGAAAGAAACCGGCGTCTCGATGTCATTGTTCTCACATCTCAGCATCTTCCTGAAAACAGACGTGTTCGGCAGAGAGAACCGCGAGGAACTCCATTTACTCCCGCAAGTAAGAAATAAATAAATAAATAAATAAATAAATAAATCTAAAATCACCAACTCTTCACAGTGACAAAGCCACCCAAAGGCTCTGTAGGAGCATAAAGAGGTAACAGCCTAGAGGCAAACTGTTATTCGCTGCTTCCCTGATCCAACTCACTGAACTCAAATTAAACACTTTATATCAATGCAGCAATTCACTGGCTGTGATCGGGCCATTCTGATGCTTTAATGCCACAGACAGGCTGAAGATGACATCATGGTTGAGAGGGTTTAAGGCCCTTTGAAGTGTGAATAGTGTGTGTACGCATGTGTGTGTGGTGGGAGTGTTTGATTGGTGAGAGTTGAAATAGAAAGCTTGAAGGAGGTACCTCTGAAAGAAGCACTATTCAACCTCGCACAAAGAGAGAGAGAGAGAGAGAGAGAGAGAGAGAGAGAGAGAGAAACACACAGAGAGAGAGAGACAGACAGAAACAGAGAGAGAGAGACAGACAGAAACAGAGAGAGAGACAGACAGACAGAAACAGAGAGAGAGAGACAGACAGACAGAAACAGAGAGAGACAGACAGAAACACACAGAGAGAGAGAGAGACAGACAGAAACACACACAGAGAGAGAGAGAGACAGACAGAGAGAGAGAGACAGACAGACAGAAACAGAGAGAGACAGACAGACAGACAGAAACAGAGAGAGAGAGAGACAGAAATAGAGAGAGAGAGAGAGAGAGAGAGAGACAAGGAATAAGAGAACAGCTCTAACTCTTTGTACGCGTGCATAAATGACACTCCTGCAGTGTAAGAAGGTCGAGGGGACAGTTTAACACTTGAAAGAAATTTCCATTATTATTTCCTAAATAATAAAAGCTTGGACAAAAAAAATAAATAGGAAAGGCAGGGAACAGCTTTTCGGATGGCAGGCAATCTCATGTGGTTTTCCCTGAACTGTGTGTGTCTTTCAGACTGGACACCATGTGTGTAGTACTTGGAAGTTCTCCAGGAGTTATTCCACCCTGACTCACCGTGCCTTGATTTCTTCATAACGTTAGCCTGACTCCATCTAAATGTAAATCACTAGCATAAGGCACTGAAGCATTCTGCAGCTCAAGGAGTATTTACTACCTGTGGCAGTGTCGGCTCGGTGCTTACGGCTCTGGATTACTGATCGGAAGGTTGCGAGTTCACATCTCAATACTGCTAAGCCGTACCGCTTTGGATACAAATGAGTAGGCATGTTCCAAATGAGTAAATAAAAGTACATGTACTCATATTTTGGCCTAATCATACCTGAAGGAAGTGGCTAGTTGTACGAGTTGTAAGCCCTGTGTAATGTTATAACCTGCAACGACTGTGGATTGGACTGACTTCCAAGGTCTTGCACTAGTCGTAGGCATGTGTGGACCCAGCACACAACATACCAAGCGTTCTCCAGTTTAAGAACCAAACATGTCAGAACCCTGCACTCCACCAGGGGGCGGTGTAATGGAAAGAGGTGCATGGTTTAAATTTAGTAGCTCTGACATGCCTCTAATGAAAATTCCAGCACATACTACAGCCAGAAGAATGGCCGCCGTGCAAGAATAAAACCATTTTCTTCAAAAACTTTGGATCAGTTATTGGAGTTATCCCCCCCCCCCCACCATTTGCTACCCTCTACAAAACACACAACAACTGTTCTATAACATGCCAGTGTAATGCTTGAGCACTTAAATGGCAGTGTCGAACACATTTATTGTCTGAATTTTAAAGCATGTTAACGGAATAAATTACAAATCTTCGTTCCTTCAGACGTTCAGGGTGCACCATCTGTCATGTGACCGCCCTGGCTAAAAGAATGCTAATCGGACTAACTGATGGTGCCAGTAGATCTGCACCTGTATGATAAATAGCTTCTGCAGAATTTGACCTCCATCAAGCTGATTTTACGTAACAGCACGTTTGACTGATGATCGATCAGTCATCTGGAGGTGAATATCGTGTGATTGATGAGGATGGTGTACATCGGTGTGGTTTCCGACTGGTGTGCACATGTCTGTTTTAGGATGGTTCTGTGCCTTGATGATAATCCAAGCTGGGCAATCTGGAATGTAAATAGAAAAGCTCAGCATTGCTACACAGAGTGTGTAAAACGCAGTCATGCTGCTTATACAGGCAGATGTGTACGAAACCCAGAGGCGACGAACCCTAAACGACCTCTAGGCACCGTCACACTCCACTGCTCTGCTCTCTGCGCGCTTGTCTGAGCCTTTGGGATATAAGCATGCCCGTTGTATTTTATACGTGTGTTGCTTGCCATGAGAGTCTGTCCAGATTTCTCAGAGAGGATGACAGGAACAAACTTCACCTACAAATATTTGTATTGTTCATGTCCTATGATAAGGAACAGATGCTAAGTATGTTGATATAATGAGGTACAAAAAGTCTGTTCCTAATACAAGTAAGATGATGAGAACAGGGTGTGTTCTCAGCACCAGGTTAAGACTTCAGTCATGAGTGAACAGGGCCTGAGCTGCCCTTTGACCTGTGTCACCGTCTAGCACAATGACGACAAACAGAAAATGAGACAGGAGTTAAACTTTACCGGAGTATCTGTCCTTTAACTGAGAGGAAAAATCTTACCTAAAACAAATAAATAAAAAAAATTCCACAAATTTCAGGCTCATAAAAGGTTTGCTGTTTATGGCTTCACATATGGAAGTTAGAAAAGACCTCATGAACAATTTAAACAAAGTAAATTAGTGCCAATTACATCATACTTACTTAAACTATATAGTTTTAGAGATCACAGGGTGCATGCGTGTGTGTGTTTGTGTAAATATACTGTACGATAATTGTGTGTGTAGGTCATTTTTTTTTTTTTAAAGTGTGTTATTTGCCAGGGCAGTCTGTGTGACCCCCAGGCAGTGAGTCAGAGGGAGGGGTGTGTGTTTAAGTGTGTGTGTGTGTAAGTGTAATTTGATTGGGTTGGGCCCAGGAGGGGGTTGGGAAGGTAAAGTCTGCAGTGCGGACCAATAAGGGTACATTAGAGACATCAGAAACTCAATCTCTCTCACACACACCCCCGTCCCAAACAAAGACGCACCCTTGGGGGGGGGCGGGGGGGGGTAAATAATTACGATTGTGATGGAGAAGACGGCATCCACAGATCTGGAGCGATTTTCTTCTCTTTGTTTACTGCTCCAGGAAGTTTTAGTGATACAAAAAGATCTCGGAAGATGCGTAAAAAGTCTCGTTACCGAAAACGCCACCTGAGTTTCTGAGGAGTCGTAAATCTCAGACGTGCCGGCTCGTTAGCAAGAGGTGAAGCAAGCACGCTCCGGTGATCAGTCAACATGTCATTAACAAGCCTCGCAACAGAACCTGCCAACCTCTTCTCACTCACTCGACACAACTGAGGGCTCAGGATCTCCTCACTCACACATTAGTTTACCCTCCTCTGGCTCTCGGCATTTAATGGCCGTGGAGGTCTGTGTTTTGTACCCACAGGTGTCCACCCCAGGGCCCGCTACTGCACACACACACACACATACACAGAAACTTGGGGACACCACAGTCAGTAACTACAATAGACTCGCAGGCCTAATTAAAAGCGCATGTGCTTGTTTTTGTGCTCTAGAGGCCAATCTCCTGCTGGTGGTGTTTGGGGGTGGAGTAAAGGTACACAGGGGATGTTGGAGTAGTGCTGAGTGGGTATTTTTGATTCAGTGACTTTGTTCTTCGAGGGGGGGGTCTCCGCAATCAGACAGCGGCCCTGAAGGAGGTTGACGTGCCTCAGGACCAGTCAAGCAATAAGACGAGAGGGCATGACCACTACAGAAGTGTTGGAGGAACCGAAAAAAAAAGATCCCTTTCTTAAGACTCCTTACGCAGTAGCAATGACAAGCTAAGGCTAGCTGCCTCACACTGCACACAGAGAGCCCACTGATCGTGAGAATTCTACCCAAGAGACTGACCATCATTCTACCACCAACATCTGTTTACAAATCCAACATTTCTCACCAAACAGCCTCAACACCAAAAGCATGTGACTCATCACTTATCGTCAGCACACTGCTGGCTGCTCTCATATCTTCTTTGAGTTCACTAAATGTAAAGAAATTCTCCAGAGTTTTTAAACCTAATCTCTATCCACATTAGCACATCTGTATAAATATCAGATTGTCTAAATGTACGCTAAGCACATTGTTGTATTCTTACATAAATTGAAATTCAACTTTAATCTTTGAATTCCAACCTACAATCATTACACTTAACAAGCGAATGTCTTGCCAAAGCTGTTTTTACGTAGTTTAATCCAACCATCAGGAAGCATATAGTACGGAAAAACTAATTCCAGTTATTTTGGCTTTCCTTAAACCAGACGCTGTGTCACTTCCGCATCTCCTTTGAGCTACACTGCCTACAAATCTCTGAAAGAACAATGGTTTCTAGCTTGATTTACACATTTCTTTGACCCAATTATTCATGAAAGTGTTCACCACTTTCATTAGTTGAGTAAACAGGTTTTTTTTTTTTTTTTTTTTTTTAATTCTTTACAGAATACAGAGAAACTGTCCCTGTAAACACATCCTACAGATGCAGTACAATGAGATTATGATAAAAAAAAAAAAGTGTTCTATATAAAGATCATGGTACACTCCTGGTATAGTATACAGTATTCTCCCCCCAAACACAGCAAATATATCTGCTCTACATCTGGAACTGACTTCAGGTTAAAAGAAAACAAATGAGCGTCCTTGAAGAGAAGCATGATAAAATGATGTCAGAGACAGTTTCAACAAAAACACTCAGAATCTCACATTATCCACTCTTTTGACTCGTATTCTCCCAGAGTATCACTGGTGTAAAGGAAACCATGTTCTGGATAGTGAGCTGAACAACACTGTGAGGAGATACGGTGAGATAATGGAACGTGTAAAGCTACCGGAGATGCCAGATTTTTTTTTTTATTTTATCCCCAAAGCTATGTAACGCACTGGTGTAAACAAAACAAAACAAAAACAAATCCCAAACTGAGCAGCATTGGTGGGGGAAATGCCGTGGTGACTTTCTCATGGAAACAATACACACCTTTGAAATAACACTGCACTTTATATTGACACAAATCTTACTGCTTATACAAAAGTCTTCCAGCAACAAACACTCCGAGAGCAAGAAAAGAGAGAAAGGCAAACGGAGAAAGAGAGGGAGGGAGGGAGGGCGAGAGAGGATTAGCGGAAAGAGAGAGTTAGTCAACTATCCATGGAAACCCACTGAGATCCATTCAGAACTGTTCCGCCAAGATTTCAATTAGTGGTGTGACATGCAATCCAAGACAAACATACACGCACAAAATCAATGTGCACTTGCCATATATGAGGGTAACGACGTCAAACAAGTTCATACGCTCATATGACCAGAACACACTTTTAAACTTCTATTTCATTTATTTTATTATTTTTTTTTACACACCATTTCAAGTACTACTTTCCACACTTGGCACATTTCCTACCTCTGCATGTGCATATCCATTCTCCTGCGCAAGTAAAATGCTACTAGTTGCTTGTAAAGAGCAGGAAGCAGCGGCAGTCATCCTTTTCTCCCTCCGTTTTCCTTTCTCTCGCTCTCTCTGAGTGACGGGCTTGCTGAGAGAGCGGGCCACTGGCGCCCACTCCCCTCCTCTCCCCACCTCCACGCTATTCACAGGCAAATACTAGTCTAAATACCAGATGGGCCTGCCTCAGCAACAGAGAGAGAGAGAGAGAGAGAGAGAGAGAGAGAGAGAGAGAGAGAGAAAATGGGGAGGGGAGGATAGGGGACAGAGGTTGTCGATACTACAAAGCCCCTCACAATAGAAAGACTAAGAGGTAGGAAAGGAGGGAGAGAGAGAGAGAGAGAGAGAGAGAGAGAGAGAGAGAAGGGAAATGTAGGAGGAGAGTAAAACTTGTCATGAAGGTGCTACCTGGACCCTGTGAGCTGTGGTGTGGAAAGCAGCAAGGCAATATAACCAAGCAAATATCTATACTAACAAATAAGTAGCTACATTTGCGTGCAATTCCACATCTGTATAGTGCTTCAACTCAACCTGATGTGTGCTTACTGCAGAAAGGCTGACCGCTAATCTTCAGCTCTCATTTCAGGAGTTGTATGAACTGCAAAATAAATAAATAAATATATAAATAAATAATAATTTTTAAAAAATCATGGCCTGCCCGCACGAGTTTGGACGCTGTACTTGCATTGTGTTTATTTTATTGCGGTAAAAGTCTGCACATGAGACAACCGCTTGTTTGCATATTATATGTCCCTGCACTGATCTGCCAAGTTTTATTCTTGTGTGTGTGTACAGTGAGCAGTGCAGGCTAGGCAAAAGTTAAAGGGCAAATCCGGCAGCCTTTTTCTTGTTTATCACGCCCCCGGTGGTCAAACACCATCCTTGACACTCGCTGCTGAACACCTTGACTGAATCATTTATTTGCTGGTAAAGACAGAGATCAAGTACAGATAAAATACGGAAGTCCTTTATTTCCCAGGGCAGATCTCATCTTTATAAAGGCCATTTTGTTCGCATACTACTTCCGGGTTGGGTTCTGTGTGGCATGCTCAGGAAAACAAAGAAAACCTCCAGAAAACAAAAGGGAAACAAAATATGAATTAAAAAAAAAAGCAGCCTCGAGGATTTCAGAATCCACGGCCAGTTTCTGGTTTATAGCCTACTGTTAAACCTCCCAACACTACCTGGCCTCTCAAACTGTACGTTTATGAGGCCTTATTTCGAATGTTTTTTTTTTCCAGAAGCATCAGATTTATGGGCGAGTTTATCTCAGGCAGGCGAGCACAAATATTTTTTTTAATTTTTTTGTTTTAATAGCATGGGAATAAACTACGCCGATGCACACAGTGACAATAAAAGAGTTTTTTTTAAATAAAAGAAAGGAGACAGGCCAGTTCTTCATCACTCCGGGCCCAGGTACTCATCTTCCCTGCCCTGCCTTAATCCTCCTTTTAATCACGGAAAATATCCGATGTCAAAAAAATAGTCACTTGTAGTTTAACTGTAACTGTGCAGAAGATCTTTCCTGCTCAAACTGGATATGCAGAAAAACCTAATACGATTTCGGTGAGTAATGACTACTAAACAGAAATAAGTAGTAAAGCTTAAGTGTGTACTGGGGAAAGAGGTGTGTGTGGGTGGGGGGGATACTAGTCGGCGGCTTACTACAGAATATTGAATACAGGGTGAAAAGGATGTGACTGCCATCCGAGTTAATGTGTGTGTTGAATAGACAGTGTGAATGGCAGGCTTGGCCACACGTTTAGCCTGCGTTTTGGTGATGTTGATTTGTCAGTAGGGAGCCTTCTCAGGCTTTGAGATGCTAATCCAGTGTGATAGTGGGGAGGAGAGGAGGAAGTGGGCCAGAGAGCATGGGACAGAAGGCTGGTGGAGTGAGCGTGTACTCCTCAGAGACGCTCCGTATTGATAACCTGATCGATACTCCACCGCTCACAGACTGCTCCATACACAAACACACTCACGTGTGCCGCTCGTATCCCCATCAGCAATCGCCATATGGCACGAGCAGAAATGCACCGCATATGCCAGATCCCCTCTAACGACCCGAGTTCTTTATTTTGTAAATGAGTGAACTGTAATTATGATTAAAACAATATCCTCTGCACTATTTTTTCGCCAGGATACAGCAGTATGTCCACCCTTTAAAAAGCCAGTTACTAATAAACAGAAAGTAAACACGAGTGATTCAGTCAATGTCTCAACTGTCGACCGTTCATTATTTATGGGATTAGTAAATGGATAATAAAGAGGTGCTATTTCCTCAGTTTATCAGTGTGTGTGTGTGTGTGTGTGTGTGTGTGTGTGTGTGTGTGTGTGTGTGTGTGTGTGTTTTAGGCTCTATATAAATCCAGCAACTCTTTCTGACTCGTTAACAAGGAGTTGAAACCATGCAGAGCAAATAACTGATCGAAAAGTTGTGCCAAAAGGCATATTAAGAATAAAACTGGAATGTCAGTGTGTTATTAGTAAAATATCCTGACCATTATTGAGGCTAATTTATAAATCATTTAGTAAAGTGGTTTGTAAATGTTTTCCTAGGCCAAACGGAACAACAGCAACAAAAAAAGTCCAAAAATGTTCTTCGTAGTAATGTGTGTATGTTGATTAACGCCAATCAGCTAGTAAATGGAAAACGTGTTCAATCGATTTAGGTTTAGTGAGGTCAACAAAACTCCATAAAAAGCAACAAAATGACTAAACGGTGAAAGAGGCGTGAAGAGCACTAAATCTTCCAATAACGCAGCTCAGCCACTGCAGCCTGTTGGCTACCGTGTCTTTTCTCCTAATTGAACTGCTAGTCCTATCTGTCTTCCTTTCTGGATTTGTTCTTGGATTTTTGGATCGCTTTCTTGTAAATCATTCATATGAAACGGCATTGAAATGATACGGAACGAGTTTTCCTGAATACCCTGTGCACAATTTGTGTGTAAATGTGCCTGTGAATGGTTTACAAATAACTCTATTCGTATCCGGTTTGATAAATGAAGTCCCTTGTGAGTATCACAGTGATAAATTATCCTAAGAGCTACTGTAAGTCTTTGAATTCCTTTTACTTCCTTTCTTTGTTAGCACTGTTCAGTTAATTTTATATCTGCTCTCTCTCTTTCTCTCTCTCTCTCGGTCGTGTCTGGCCAGGCCCACCTGTCACGCTCTTCCTTTGTTCTTCTATCAAACAGCCAAATTATCGTGGTGATACTCTTTGGTTTGTACCCGTGCACCTACCATCTGGACCATTCCCCCCCTTCAACACAGACACGTGCACCACAGACCCACTACCCCACTGCCTCCAGCTATATCAGACCACAGTGCCTTACCTAAATCTGAAAATCACAAAGAGGGCCTTTTGTGTAGCTGCCCCTCGGCCATCGCTTTCCCCTTTGATTTCCACAGTAAGATCTGCACGGCAGCCACGGAGGCATGTCAATACTGCGTTTGTCACCTAATGTGTGTCAGTGGGTTTCTGCAAGACCGACTGAGGCCACACCGAGCTGATTTATAAGACGTGACAGCTTCTGGCCTGGATTTCTTGGCATGCAGAAGCCGCGGTTCTTTATTATTACTCACACTGACTTGTGGCGTTTAGCAATTTTAGTTACTGCTTGCTTCAAGATAAACTTTAACATCAAAGCTGACAATTAAAATTTTTGATTTTTTAAAATTACATTATTTAAAAAACAAAAAACAAACAAAAAAAAAACCAAAAAAAAACTTTAGAACCCAGCATTTACTCTACTCTGAAATAAAACCGTGGCACTGTGTGTGACCCAAAGTGTTACACTGGAGCGGCTCAGTTGTCACCTCTCTCACTGTTTATGGTGACGATGATCCACATCACTATTTCATCTGCTCAGTCTGGCCTGGTTGCTAGGAAGCTGACGCACACAGTCGCATTCTGACACTGGGATGGGCACACATGTCAGACAAATTAAGACACGGGTTCCTGGACTCAGTGACTCCACAAACACACACACACACACACACACACACACACACACACACACACACACACACACACACTC
This sequence comes from Stegophilus panzeri, assembly GCA_024331685.1. Classification (NCBI taxonomy): domain Eukaryota; kingdom Metazoa; phylum Chordata; class Actinopteri; order Siluriformes; family Trichomycteridae; genus Stegophilus; species Stegophilus panzeri. Next base: position 5,453,806 of record JANDJT010000164.1, read on the forward strand.
TATACTGAGTTTCACTGTCACATACAACTACATAGTCACAGATGCCAATGCTGAGACACACACACACACACACACACACACACCAAAGGTTTTTTATATATACAGTCCTATGAGTGTGATTAGAGTATTTTTGTTAGATGCTCAACAGTAAAACTGGGTAAATCCTCACAGAATTAGCTTTGTAAGCTGTCAGCATTAACATGATATTCCTGTTGATTTCAGACCTGTAAAGGCTGCAGCGCTAAATATTCCATCTAGGTTAAAACAGATCAGGTTAAAGCCAGTGAGACTTACAGTATAAAACAAGTGTTAAACAAGCACTTGCTGGTGTTTCAGATCACATCGCTGAATATCACGTTATGATTAAACAGAGGTGAGAATCTGCACCCATCCGGTCAATATTTCAACAGATGGCAGGATAGGGCTGGATGGTCTTACCATATCAACAAGAAGAGGTGTCAGAATAAGACAGAAGAGAGGCTTTGTGGGGCGGGATTTGGGGGTGGGCTGGTTTTCTGTGAAATCGAATGCTGCGTCCGAGGCTTTTACAAGTTGCATCTTGTAATTCCCCGACTACAGCTGGTAAAAACCACCGAAAACACCACCTCAACTTGCAATTTCAACTTGTCAACTCGGGGTAGGCTTCTGAACTACCGGTTCTTTCCTCATTTCCAGAGGGACAGAAAATTCAACATGGCCGCTCACACTGCGAGCAGTGTAAAGCACCACTTATCTACTTATTTAAGCAGGTTTATAGCAGTACTGGCTTTAGATCAGTTAATATACAGACACAGAACTTGGTTAAATCTATAACACCGACCGACTGCTGTTTTGAGAATGTAGTAATAAATATTAGATTTATCACAAATGTTAGTCGGCTAGCTTGCTGCTAATGCTACGAGCTATTTTCCACTAGCTAGCTTATTGCTGTTTTCACTGTACTGCAATTTCAGTCCATAATGTTGCGTGAATGTTTGAAGTTCACTATAGTACAACAGAACCAATAGGCCTGTAACTGTAAAAGTGCAGTTAAAGTAGCTTATGAGCTTTACGTGCGCTAACAGAGCAAACAAAAGACACTCTTTTGTGGAGACGTCCATGTCCCCCCCCCACCCAATTCGCACACTGAACATGATGAGATGAGGAACGATGTTATTACAACTTGCAAATTACCAATTACAAGGCACCACAAAAGCATCGTTAAGTCTAGTCATTACAACCCAGAGGTGGAACATGGGATATGTTCATTTATCACCGTTATGGGAATACATCCTGGATGGATGCACACTCATTCGCATTTTAGGGCAATTTAGTGTAGCCAGTCCACCTAGTGGCATGTTTTCAGCAGGAGGAAGGAAACCGGACAACCCCAAGGAAACCCACGCAAAGACATTTTTTAATCAAAATTGGTAAACTGCTTGTTAAAGCCTGTTCCTTAAAATAAAGTCTAGCACTACAATGAGGGGCTGTGATCGGATTATGCCGTCTGAACACAAACCCACAGCTTGTTAAATGGCTTCGTATGATACGGTATTACAGCCAAAACCAGTGATTAGCACCACGTGCAGTTCACACGTCTACATGCTAATCTGAGCACAGCACCATCAAAGCACATACGACATAACTCTCCAATATTAGTTAAGCACGTGATGGTCGAGGTTTCTGAAGGTTAAGCAGAATAAGACTGCTTTAAAAAAAAAAACCTGCGTGATGCTGACATCACTACCAGCCGTGAGAGTGTGTGCCTCCTCGCGCAGACACTGCGAGTATTTCAAGGATCCCAGCATCTCATCTTGCAGCGTCACTGTGTCTCTTTTTTCACGTTCCCTCCACTACTAGTCAATCAACACTTACTGATAGAACCTCTCATCAAATTTACAATCAGATCCAGAGTTCTACTGTTGAAATTCAGACAATCACTTCATAGAGAATGGCTTTCTAATTCAAGACCATTCTTTTTTACAGTACTCCAGAGAGTGAGAGAGAGAGAGAGAGAGAGAGAGAGAGAGAGAGAGAGAGAGAGAGAGAGAGAGAGAGAGAGAGAGAG
>JANDJT010000164.1:5455952-5472349 GCA_024331685.1 Stegophilus panzeri
CTTTTCTACAGTACTCCAGAGAGAGAGAGGGAGAGAGAGAGAGAGAGAGAGAGAGAGAGAGAGAGAGAGAGAGAGAGAACCCAAACTAAAGCCACAAGCACAACCATTGTTTCCAATGAGGAAAGGCTATTAAGCCACTCTTCCCCCCCCCAAAAAAAACAAAACAAAAAAAAAAAACCCCAGCACCTTGCAGACAGAAGGTGTTTTGCTAAAGAGTGAATGCTTAAATGAAGGCTGAAGACTTATGACTGCACTGAAGTTTCTTAAATACATTGTTCGGCTTTAACAAAACATACTGCAGACAAACAATTCACCGAGACTCTCGACGTCCCTGAGTAAAGGTTTATTGCAGTGGAGCTCAGAGTTTAGTCTGACCGTGCACAGGCACAGGACCGTGCACCTTGTTTAGCCTCAGAGGCTGGTTTTATTAAAGGGCTTTCATTCTGATGCATCAGCTCATTCCATGCATGTTACTACATCTCCACAGTTTTCAAGTTCATACACAGGCTCATATGGGAGAATGTGTCAATCACAGGGTTGTTGTTGTTTTTTGTTTTTTTTTAAAACACAGATGATTTCTGAATTTATACATCTACTGCAAAAAGTAATTTTTTTTTTTATAAATATTTATATAAATCGTGTTTCTACGCTTTTGCTTGACAGTGATCAATGGTTTGGGTAGAACTTCCGAATCATTGTGCATTATACAAAATAATTCAGAATTTTTACGAGTTGTCCCTTGCATGCGAATGCCTTTGCTGCTCGATAAACCAGTCCTTCCAGGATTCTGCGAGCGCAGAAATTAATGCAAAAATCAAGCGAACACCACAACATTCAGAGGAGCTTGCAATTTTTCAAAAACGACGAACAGGAGTACGGCTAAACGGTCTTATTTACCAACAAGCATCATAGTGAAAGGCCGCGCAAAACAATTCTCACGATTTCACCACTTCAAGTAGTTTTCTACAAAACGCACGAAATAGTCTGCGAGTTGTATTGCAAATTTTGAAAACAGCCGACCACAATATCATTTGCTATTGTGCGGTTAACTTAAAACTGGATGCATCATGAGCAGTACATGGTACAGTCCTCAACCTGTATTTGGTTTTAACAGCAGACCTTCATTTGTAGGTGGAGATTCAAAAAACAGCTTTTATACTTGTCCAAATATACCAAACGTAGTGCAAATGTCCTTTGAGGCAACTTCCAAAATCACGTTCAGATTCAGGTTACGATTCTCCTCAAATTCTGAATTTGCTTGACAGCTGAAGCATTTTCAACGTTTGATAATCCAGTCCCTTCCATGCGGACGCGTCTTTTTAATTCGTTCCGACAAGGACCGGAAAAAAACCGTCAAAATCGACGTCTCACCTTATCGAAGAATTCGTAGAGGCGCACGGTCTTGTCGATTTTCTCCTTAGTGTCCTCTACTCTCTGGGAGAATTCGTGCAGGTGGACCCAGAAGGAGCGCACTTTAACGCCGTACACCTGCAGCTCAGCTGACGAGAGATCCTCCCATCGCTCTAACCTCTTCAGGAGTGCTTCTCCACTCTTACAGTGATCCTGCACGAACACACGCAAAATAACGAGCAACTCCATGTGCATTTACGCTTCGTTGTTTAAATGCGGCTTAATAACGCCAATTTCCTGTTTAATGTGAATATCCTGATACCTGTGTGAGTATCCATCATAAAGCAATCCGAGCTCAATCGTTCCGTTTATTTAATTTATATCATTTGTACATATACTTATATTCAAATGTGCATGAATACAAATGTAGAACATTTTAGTGAGGACGATATTTGAGAATCGATGTATAATATCTAGTGATTTTGCAGAGCGACAGCGTAGACGTACATAAGCCGCTGAGTAGAAGTCTCTGAAAAGCGTCTGCTTCCTGCGGAGCTGCTCCAGAGAATCTTCCAACTCGCCCAGCGTCTGCAGCCTACTCTCTCCGACCTCGTCTATCCACTGACTGACCTAAGACAAGAACACACACACACACACACACACACACACACACACACACACACACACACATCAAACTGAATTCAAGCTTCAACACAATTAAGCACCAGACTAAACACCAGCCCTGTGTACATTTCACCAGTTTTATCTTTCCTAGGAAAGTTTAATCAGATGACAAAATGACACACACGCGAGATAACACCATCAAGATCGTACACCTGCTCGAGATTGTAGCACTATACAGATTATAAATCTGTTTGAGATATTCATCACAGTTTTTTGACAGCGGACATTCTTCCTGCCTCTAAAAATAGTCTGCTGCAAACTCTTGGCACGCACTATGTAGGACTATTCATTAATTTAAGCAATGTTTATACCACAGTACTGTTGAATGCTCGACTCTGATTGGTCAGAAGGTGATTCGTTCCGACCGCAAGCTCATTCTACTAACTTAACACTTTTCTCATAAGTCAAAAAAAAACAAAAAAAAAGAAAAAAAAAAAAGAAGAGAGGCTGGTAAGAGATAACACGAACTTCTGTCATGGATGTTCCACAACATTAAAAGTAACAACAGATGGAAAAAAAAAAAAAAAAAAAAGTGTCAATTTTTAATGAATAAAACTTATAATTGTGGACAAATTTCCGTGGAGCGGAAAACTTAATCGTTGTGCTGTTACTGATAAACAGCGCCACACCGTTATGTTTTATTCCTTACTTAGCTCTTACAACTAAACTAAATGAAAGGTTAAACTACCTTTAAACTCATTGGTCTAAAAATAAATAAATCATCATTTCTGGCACGGTTATGTAAGAGCTCATTTTTATGTCACAAATGAAATGGAGAATGAACTTTGCATGCTAAGCCTGCGAAATGGTTCCTCTGTAGTAATGGACATCACTGTGGGTGTTACGGTATTGTTAAAACGATCACTGCGAATACAACGATGCTAATTAAACCTCAGATACCGAAATAGCACCTGTGACAGATGCATGCATATTTGACATTGCCTGAATTAGAAAGTTCGTAACGATATAAAGTTCATAAGCCTTTTTTTTTTTTTTTTTTTTTTTTTTAGTAGTTTACTAGGTCACTAAGAAAACAATTCATCACTGAACAGTTTTGTTTTAACGCTTTAAAAATCACACAGCATTCAAGACTGGATGATCGAGGATCTGAGGCATAAAGACTGGCTCTCACCTCTCTGAATCCCTCCTCCAGGCCCTTGAACTCCATAATAAACTCCAGCTCCTGAGTGCACTTGTTGGACAGCATCACCAGCTTATGGACCAGCTCGTCCACCTGATCATACAGACTGCCCACACCCTCGATGGCATCTCTGCAGCGTAGCGAAACACACACACAAGCATGGTACGGTATGTTAGGAAGAACCAGGATTTCTGTACATTTTTTTAATATATAAATATAAACAAAGCCTTACTGTTAAAGGCTGCCATGGGATCGAGCATGAAGTGCTACGGATCGAGTCTGGAGCTCAAGCATCGGTTTTCTAAGTTTGTTCTAAGTAAGGTGCTTATTGGCTGTGGGTTTGAGGACGTCCCACGGATTGGACGATGTTTTCTGACTGACACGGAGTTCACACAATCAATGTCCAGTGCCTCTGATGAGACCATCTGAGAGCCAGCTGTGCCAATCCCATCATGCCCACTGTGTACACTTGTGCAAGTGTGTTTGTGTGTGTGTGTGTGTGTGTGTGTGTGTGTGTGTGTCTGTGTGTGTGTGTGTATGTATATCTTTGGCCTTCTCTGAGTAGAGAACCATTAGCCCAGAGCTGTAATGCAGTGACTGAGCACATTGTTTGTTGTGGCAGAGCTTGATGACTAATGGATGATTTCATTTGTACTGTAGCTCACTTACACAATGCTGGATTGTGCTCTGATTCAACATCCTCACAAATGTTTTCCAGATCTTTTTCCCGTTTTTTTTCCCCTTTCCGGAATCTTAGTCATATACACAAACACTTTAACGCCGACTGTAGATTGAATAGATGTGACGGTCATCGAAGCCGCAACTAAAAAACACACACCCTGTGCCACACCCGGCCATTCAGTGGGAAGGTTAGAGAGGCTTTACCCCAGGCTTGTGTGTACTGCAGTGTGAGCGTGCTGCTTTCAAGCTTTCAAACTCTGGTGTTGGTTTATACAGGCGCACCTCAGACTGATCCTGTTCAAATACGCTAGTGCCACAGACAGCAGCCACAAATAAACTGACTGAAATGATCCTTGTAATGACCTTTGATTAAATATACGTATTGTTTGAAATGAGATCACTCGGGAACCGTGCATATTACGTTATGGTCATACAACTTTGGGCCCAGTAATAAAGACTAAAATGATGATCATGAGTATTTATACATTTTTATTAAACTGTGATGAAGATTAAAATATGATTCATTGAGCATCCCTGTCTTTATATGTTAATCAAAGTTAAATGACACAAAATGTCTTATCTCTCCAAATATAGTAGCATCTTTGAATTCTTTCTGTAAAAGGAAACACACTTTTGTGCCTAAGGCATGATGAATGATGAATAAAGTACTGACGTGCTTTCTCTGTGATTATCAAGTGGATAAACGTGACCTCTGAACACCACTGAATGAAACACTCAAAAAATGTATTTGAAGTCTCTCTTGAACACCTAGTCAGAACTTTATTGATGTACTACTTCAGAAAATATCAAAAATATCCTGAACGTAACACAACGCCGCCGTGCTGGGGTTTGAGATTGAGTTATCGCACTTCTCTGATCCTGATTAGTGCATGCTTAAGATGTTAGTCTTCGTAAGAATGTAAGATACAAGTCATAACTTTTATCTAGTTTCAACCATGTTCCAGATAAATTTATTCACAGTACACACACACACACACACACACACACACACCCACCCCCCACTGGTCAACACAGTAATTTTCTAAAGGAATTAGATATCAAAGACATTCCTGAGGGGAAAAAAAAGACAGAAACTAAAGAGATCTGCATGGTTGTTTGAGCGGACTGATAAAGAAATTACACACACACACACACACACACACACACACACACACACACACACACTATAAACCTATACAAATCCTTTCCAAAAACAGGACTAAAAATAAAGAGAGATGGAAAAAACCGAATGAAGAAGAAGAAGAAGAAGCTTCCTCCATAACAGGATGTTATTTATACACGGACCCTGACTCCACATGCCTACATGCCCAGTTTAAACATCTCCTTCAACACGGTCAAAGTTCACATCCAGGATCCATGAAGGTGTTGACTTCAATACCACATCAGTTCTAAAGGCTGTGTGAGACCCACCCACCCACACCCACCCACTCTTCTCAGCCTTCCTTTCACTAAAGCACAGAAAACCGGGTTTGACCATGAGCATGAAAGACTCGATATATAAGCGAAGGCAAAAGAGACAAAAGGAAACAAAGTGCATAAAATGACAAGAATTATGGCTCCTGACACAAGCTCTTAAGCAGTGACCCCAAAATCCTCCAGCTCTCAGAGATGACCCTTGCCCACACACACAGCCCTGAGATATCATCAACAAGGAATCCCCTGTAAATTTTGCTAATACAGAATATCTGCCAGCAACGACAATAAAGACTTCTATTTTAAACAAAACAGACCCCCTCACCCAAATAAACAAACAAAAAAACCCCACAGGAACCTTTTCAGGAACCCAGGAACTTATAAGTGTCTTGTGTGGGCATTTCTAGCCACATGCCCCAGACAAGCCCCAAAACGGGCTCAAAGCAAAAGCATTGCCAAATCACACGCTTAGGAGTCAGGATCAAGCAGAACTCATATCTGGAGTATTTTTTTTTTGTTTCCCAGTAGACAAGCGGGTTCAACAAATCAAAGAATTAAAACCATACTTCCTGTTTGCAAACGTTTTCCATTTGATTTGTAGATTTTAAAATTGCACAGTGACGCTGTAACGATAGAGCGTGCTTCTCGTACTGAATCCCACCGCCTGCCTCACGACACACATCAGCCTAGGCATGAGCTACTTGATTGTAGAACAGTTTTTACTCGGTGGACTAATGAGTAATTAGCGTGCATGAATGACGGGTCACTTTTCTGCTAGCTCAACATGCAGTCATTTTAAACACATCGAGAGAAATGAAAAATGCAAGGAAGACTCCTTTTTTTTTTTTTTTTTTGAATTGTGATTTAAATGCAAGGACAAAACCCCGCAGCTCATAGCCAAAACGTTCGGCAACAGCTTACTTACTTTTTATGATGTGCTACATCAAAACCTCTATCAGGTCAGGATAACGACTATGGCTACACAGTGCCGTTCCGGGCATTCATATCAGTATTAATGCTTAACTAACTAACTAGCTAGCTAGCTATATGCTACATATATGCTATATGCTACAAACTAGCTGCTACCAATTTTTAGGCTAGTCAGTTAGGTTTCCGGGCAACCAAAAACCTCTTCAAGTACACTAATGAATTTATCATTTATCTGTGAAGTGTTAAACTGTGCTTCTGTGTGAGCACATCTGGTTTAAAAAAAAAAAAAAAAATACATCAGTGCTAACATCATATTTGTGCAACAAGGTAAATTCGATCAAGACCATCACGTCAATGTCAACAGTAGAGAGTTCTTTAGGGTGGGTGTATTCAGACACGTCTATCTGTGCGAATGACAGTGAGAAAGATTGTGTTTGAAGGTGTGATATAGTGATGCAGTGTCTCTAGTGTCTAGTGTCTGTCAGGACGCACATAGAAGAACCTTTCAGAGATAAGGTAATTTTCTTGGCTCGGGTATCGGAAAAAACCTCATACACCACCAGAAACGTACTGCTGCACATCAGAGGCTTGGACATGCTCCCTCTCTCTCTCTCTCTCTCTCTCTCTCTAACAGCCATTGTATTGTCTCTCCATCTGTCTGTTTCTGAAAGCTGTTCTGGCAGGTTGATCTCGGCTGCTTTAAGCCCACCCTAACAGGCAGAGTTTGTGTTCTGGTGTGCTTCAGGGGAATGCTAAGGGCTGCTCGTTCATTTCACCTGTGATGAACCGTTTAAAACAAACAAATAGACCTATCTAAAAGAGAAAGCACAATAAAAGGTAGACGGCTACAAAGCACTATTCATTTTATAAAGAGCCAGTAATTGCTATTTGAAACACTAACTGAATGCACAGAAACTATGTTATGTACTTTATAACAACATATCAGGATACACTCTCCCTTCTGAGAAACCAAATGAAGGGAATTTGTTAACGTGCATGCTTCATTTCCCCTCGCTCCTGGACTACGCTGTTGAATTTGGAGACTCTGGGGTGAGGATTTCATTTTTATGATTTGTTACTCTTGACTTCGTTTTTTTTTTTTTTTTTTGAGCTGCACGCTCGGGTCGTCAATCCTTGTGTTCTGTATTAAATACACTATCAAAATGCCAGTTTGGGGCGGCTGTGGTTCAGTTGGTAGAGCGGGTTGTCCACTAATCGTAGGGTTGGTTCGATTCCCGGACCATGTGACTCCACATACTGAAGTGTCCTTGGGCAAGACACTGAACCCCAAGTTGCTCCCAATGGCAAGTTAGCGCCTTGCATGGTGTGTGAGTGTGTGAGTGTGAATGGGTGAATGAGACACAGTGAAAAAGCGCTTTGGATAAAAGCGCTATATAAGTGCAGACCATTTTCCATTTACAAATAACACTTCAAAAGCTTTTTTTCCCCCTCATCGTGTTTTTCACTTCCACACTCTGTACCACGGTCTTCATCAGACAGTATCAAATGCTCACCATCTCTGTAGCAAGACTTAATAGTTTCTCTTGGACTGTCTTCATTTGGCTGGTTACACCATTATTACGAGAATCTGCTGTGTAATATCAGGCGCCATTTTACAGGCTAGTCTGGGAAACCAGAAGTTCACGGCCTATGGCTGAAATGCGCGTGCTCGTGCACACAGGTAGCTGTGACGTGCTGTTCCCATTTAGAAAGGCAGGCTTCGGAGGCAATTAAACTTATCATTAAGCTCTTAGTGAGGCATCTAAAATACACACGTTTAGCAAGAGCTGTGTGCGTAAGTGAGAGTGTGTTGACGTGCAATATGCTCGCGGTCACCTGTAGTCCTCAGTGAGGCTGACGCTGGTGTCTTCTTTGCGGAGGCGCGACAGAGCGGCTCCTCCCTCCAGCTGCAGGCGCGCCAGCCGGCCATCCTCCAGCACGCTCCTCATCAACTCCTTATACTTGTACAGAAGCACCTGTGCCTCCTGCAGCACACACACACAAACTTGTACATTACATACTCGGAGCAATACCTTAACTAGGAAAAACAAATTACGATAAGAGGAGTCCTTCTGGATCTCGACATGACTCATGTACTGCGTGTTCTTTCTCCCTGAGGCGACAATAAGGCTTTATTTTGTCATTACAAGAACTGACAGCATCGTTTCATTTGATTTCTAAATGACCTTTCCCTGAATTCTGTCTTACTAAGCTGCAGGAGATGATCTGGCAAACGGGAAGTGTATAATACAGCACAATTTGGGTACTAACTCCAACAGCCATTGATTGAGACATGCACGAAATGCTCTTTCACGCAGGTGTGACTGAATTTTTTTTTTTTGTATTGGAAGAGAAAGATTTTCTGGCAGGAATACCGTTGGACAACATAGCCCCGTAATTATGCTCTCCCACAGCTCCAAACTCCTCGCTGTTACTAGGTTTATGAGCATTCGCACTATAAGAACACATCTTTTCAGATCAGACCCGCAACGTTGCTTTCATTCTCTGGTTCTTTGTCGATGACAGATCTCCCTCTATACAACCTCAGAATGTTCTGGATGAATAACGTCTCTTGACATGACTCACAGTAATAAAGGGACCAAAAAAAAAAAATGTTGGGTTTTTTGGTTTTTTTGACAATGAAAAACACAAACTGCTTCAACATTTTAGCAGGTTGTAAAGAAAGATGCCTACTGGAGCCATATTTGTGACGCCTATAATTACTAACTTCCCTGTATGTGACTGTGCTGCGGGATGGAATGCTAAAGATGAGCAGTGAACGTGAAGTGTTTCAGGCTTGCTTTAATTGCTTCATCGCACGCATGTGTACCGAGTCAGCATTTTGGAGTGAGATGTGCAACGAGCAAAATTTCAAAGGGGGCTGAAAAACCCAAGAGACTAGGCAGATGAGTAAGTAAATACATAAATTCATAGAAAAGTGAATGGGGTAGGTAATGATATGAGGCACAAAAATATCAAGAATGAGAAGACTGAGACTCAGTCTTGTCTAAATGCCATTATCTTGAAAAGTAGAAGCAGGAGAGGTCCCTGTTTAAACATTTAGCAGAACACCACAGAGAAATCCATACCCTCATCATCCAAGCACTTTCAATCCATATACCCCACTAAAAAAAGCCTGTTTTAGTGATTTCAAAGATGACCCATGATATGCAACTCTCCAGGGGTTTTTGCCTCTCCTCATTTCCATCTCCCCATGGACAAGAAGCATCCTTCACTGACCTAACCTGTCAGCCAGGGGTCAACTGTGTTAAAGGCCTGGCACATTAACCCTGCTCTTCTAAACTGCACACAAACATAGCATTAGCAGCTACGGATACCTCTCAGTGCGGAAGAGAAGAGCAATTATTACCATGGCATAATATCCGTCCCTCCAGGATTTAGAGATTTTGTAATCGCAGAAAATAACGCGAAATCAAAAGAACTGCAATATTCGCAGGAGCTTGCAATTTTTCAAAATTACCGCAGATTTTCCACAGATTTAGGCCTAGACGCATCATGTGACGTCATCACAACGTGCCATGTGACGTCATCACAAAGCGCATTCAGCCAAAGCCCCTGTCGAGTCACGTGCGACGAACATTAGTACAGCTTAAAGGTGTCATTTACCGACAAACATCACTGACAATTCAATGTGTGAAACTATTTTGTGCAATTGCAATTTTACCAATTCAAGTAGTTTTCTGCAAAAAAAGAACACAAATTTTGACGAAAAAAAAAAAAAAAAAAAGCTGCAGCAAAAAAGCATTTTTGGCCACAACAATTGCAAATAAAAAACTCTGCAATATAATCTGGCAGTGTTTACCCTAGAAACATTATTATTACTTGTCAGCATTAGCTTATGTTGCTTATACTATAACCAAAACAACCGACCAATCAGGTCTGCTTTGGATTCAGTAATACTAGATAACAAGCTGAAGCAAGCGGATTTAACCACAGTGCTGCTGAATTCACAAATCTGATTGGTCAGAAGTTGTGGATTAAAAGCAGCTCTGACAGTAGTGCCAGCTGTAATGTTTCTATAGTAACACCTCATTCACGGGGACTTGTATTGAGGATGCTCCACAGAATCTAAGCTTAATAATAAATGGATTTACATAAATGTGTTTTTGACAAAGAAAAACACCTAACAGTTGATGAGTTGGTGAAGCTTTCTGTAAGGAGATATTCGTTCAACATTAACGGAAGGAAATGTCTCCAGTGTCAAGTTTTCTGCCAAACCGAGGAGTTTATGCTTTCCAGTTTCTCAGTTATATGACATGAAGTTCAGGGGGGGGCGGAGGGGGGGCAGAGGGGGGGCAGGCTGGTAGGCTGATGAAAGAACGAGTGTTTATAGCTGCTATGACAAGTGATCACAGGAAGCTGTCTTGGGGAAGTTCCACAGCATCGTTAAAAAGCACAACATGTCATTCATTAAGAAATCGCAATCTTTGACAAATTGCTGTGGCATAAGAAGAATAAAGCACGTTAGGAAGTGCTGCTTTAGGAAAAATAATCAGCTCCACTTCATCACACCACCATAAGGCGTCGATAATATTCCTGTAACAGCAGGTCTTTATTCCTCGCTCAATAAGAAACTAACCCTTGAAATGATGCTTATATTTAGCTCATTATTTAGCATAATCTCAAAAAGCACAGAGTGGTTAATTTAACAGCTATCTATCCAGGCCAGGAGGTTTGTAAGCTTGGCCACACAAGCTGCCTAGCCTATTTATTCATAGCAGTATAGGAAACACTGTATAGAGCTGATCAAATGTGTGCTAAAGGGGTGTTAAACTGTCAATCTACCTCCACGAAGAAAGCATTTGATGCAAACAGGCCTAGACAAGTAGAAGAGCATTGTGCAGTAATTACGGTACCTCGGCAGTAAGTGGCAGAACTGTAGACTTCAGACTGCTGACAGTGCGTTGCAGAAGATTTATTGCGTCCTCACAATGACTGGTCAACTGCTCAAGCCTCTGAAAGAAAGAGCGTGGCACCACGGTCATTACTGATTAAAACAAATGAGTGGTGCTGCTTTATTACTTCGCTATCTATCCTTTCTATATTGTACGCAATACACACCGTCACATCAATAGCTATGATTTCATCCATGTATTTTATGCAAATTCTGGGATATCGCATTTTTAAAAAAAAAATGCTGGATGGAAACACCAGATGTGGATAACATCTCCAAAAAACTACAATGTGAATGCATAAAGTATAATGTGAACAAATTTAGCAACTAAAATTCCTCGATGTGCATTAAAAAAAAACCCACGTGACTTTGCCTCAACAAATCATGTGCTTGGATAACTGGCTCAGAAAAGTAAAAATGACGAAGACCGAGATGCGCCAGTTTCCCCGGAAGTGACGATTTTGTTCTCTTGAACACGTGGGATGGAAACGGTGCTGTATTCGCATACGTTTTATGCGATACTCCAATTTCTTTATGAGATACTCCAATTTCTTTATGCGATACTCCAATTTCTTTATGAGATACTCCAATTTCTTTATGAGATACTCCAATTTCTTTATGCGATACTCCAAAGTTAAATTCACAACTTGGATGGAAACATAGATATTGAAGCTGACTTGACCTGGGGGGTGGTGGTGGTGGTGGGGGGGTGTTTGGGGAGTATAAACTCAAGGAAACTAAACGTATTTTGATCTTACGGTCCTGAAACAGATCCAGCTGTTATGGGAGAAAGGAAAAGTGCCGTCAAACTCGGTGGGGAGTTGAGAAACCTCGATGTGCTTATGGAGAGACTTCAGAGAGGTCAGCAACTCCACCTGCACAACACAAAGATAAAAGAGAATAAATACAACAAAAGTCTGTTTCTGAAGCTCATCACCTTTTGTTCTGAATACATGCGCACCAATCCAAATGTAAAAACATCGGTTTGAACATCGCTTTGAATCTTTAAGGCTGTCTCATAGCAGTGATATCGTAAGTATTTGTGAGTGTCCTTGGCAGTCTGCTTTCTGTCCAACAGCAGCGGAGACACTTGTGTTTTCAACAGTCCACAAAACTCTTAAGGACCTTGCTCAAGGGTCGAGCAACAGTAGCTTGGTGATGTTGTGCTTTGAACTCACAACCTTCTGATCTGAACCACTGAGCCACTGCTGTTTACCTGCAATATGTTCTTTTTTTTATGGTTGATTGTGTTCTCCCAGATTCAGGGACAAGTTTAAGCCAAAGTTTTAGTTTAAGTAATGAACAACACTAAAGGGACAAAAACTAAACTAGACTGAAGTGGCTTTTTAGAGACAGGACTTCTTTATTTTAAACTTTACTCACAGAATTTGATTTTGATTCACATAAACCACTGATTTAGGCATAGGATTCATTGTGATTTCAAATTTCAGTCAATAGCTTATAACTCTTGATGTAAAGAATAATAATAATAAAAAAAAAAACAAACAAACAAAAAACAAAACAAAACACATACCTGAACTGCAGTAGGCTTCTCCATGCGTAAGGCCAGATCTCTATCGGCCAATACGAGGACAGTGTGGATACACCCAGGCATAGCCTCCTGAGAACACAGAATACCAGAAAACCAAGCTAATGCAGAGGTACACAAATCACAAACTAATGATCAACTCTTTTTAAAACAACTTTTTTCAGCAGTAGGTTTTGTAATAACTAACTAACTAACTAACTAACTAACTAAATTTATTTATTTATTTATTTTTTATTATTATTTTATTTATTTATTTTTTATTATTATTTATTTATTTTTTTTTACACTGAAGAAACTCTTATGTCCTACAAGAGTGAGTTTGCCAGACCCTTATCTCCCTGTAGTTCTCACCTGGTGTCCAAATGAAGCTAAGCAGGGTTGAGCGTGGCCAGTACCTGGATGGGAGACCTCCTGGGGAAAACTAAGATTGCTGCTGGAAGTGGTATTAGTGAGGCAAACAGGGGGTGCTCACCGTGTGGGTGGGGCCTAACGCCCCAGTATAGTGACGGGGACACTATACTGTAAAAACACCATCTTTTGGATGAGATGTTAAACCAAGGGCCTGACGCACTGTGGTCATTAAAAATCCCAGAAATTTTTTGGAAAAAGAGTAGGGGTATACCCCAGGTGTCCTGGCGAAATTCCCCCATTGGTCCTTCTCTATCATGGCCCCCTAATAATCCCCATCTCTGAATTGGCTACATCACTCGCTCCTCTCCACTAATAGCTGGAGTGTGGAGGGCGTTCTGGCGCACTATGGCTGCCGTAGCATCATCCAGGTGGATGCTACACACTAGCGGTGGTCGAGGAGACACATCCCCCACCCCCCGGCCCACCCCCCATACATTGTAAAGCACTCCGAATGTCTAGAAAAGCGCTATACAATTGTAACTACGAGGCTTTACATAAAGATTGCATAACAGCAAACCCCAAAAAGCCATAAAACGCTTCAGGATTCTTAGAAATGGTCAATAAAGATCTACATTTATTGTCTAGAAAAGGTCACACACTGAAGAAAAATAAACCAACACTTCATAAACTCAAGTGCTGAGTGGTTTATGTGTACTAAAGCACTCCTCGTTTGTTTTCTTCTTTTCCATGCCGTGTAAGGCAAACACATGGGTGTGTGTTGTACTTTCCAAGAAATTACAAGAACACTGGACACAAACAGGCCTAGGAAATGAAGACCAGCCAATCAAAACAGTGCATATAATAGTAAAAGTAAAAAATGTATACTGATGGAAAAAAGAAAAAAAAAAAAATTAATCTTCATTGTATGAAAGCTAAATACACCTAAATCAAACAACAACAAGGAAACAGTACAATAGGAAATGAATAAGAGCTTTGAATGTTATCCTCGGTCAGTGTTTGAGTACCTGTACAGCCAGCAAGCCTCCAAGTATGCACGTATGAGACATTATCATATTCCTCAGACAGGACCTGAGGTGCTTCATAGGCAAATTTGAGGTGCTCAATAGGGTTAAAGGTCACTCAAGTTCTTAGATCTTCTGTCTGGCCATTATGCGGTCATGATACAGTGATGCTCTTACTCCATAGTGTCTAGCAACATTGGCACATGACACTCTTGGCTGAAATGTGCTAGTGCCCTTCTCATTTTCTCCGCGTGACATTCTGATGCATGGAACGCATGGAAACCGACTATGTAAAGCCGATCATCTTTTCTTTGCAGCGATCCAAGCTTTGAATTAAAGACTTTTTAAAAGTGACCTAATTAGGCCCTCTATGTTCCACCTGGACCTCATTAGGTAAAAGTGCACTTGTGTTATTTTCAAGCAGAAATGCCTCAGGCACAAACTACCCTGTTGATCACAGGGCTATAAAGTAAACTAGCAATTTACTGTAAATGTATACAACTATAATTCTCATTCCGGAAAATGTCTGGAATGTTCCTGTATGTTCCCGGAGGTGCTGTTCATTTGTTCCTAAAAATATATATTCGACCACCTACCTATTCATCGTGTGCCATTTATTAATTTCATGAATAGTTCTCATTGCGTGGCAGATTTCCTGTTTTTCTATCATTAGGCCTTTGCTTAATACCAAGTAGGGACTTGAGCCTTCTGACAAATGGACAGAACGATAAATCTGAGGTTTGGTCAGGGCAAACTAAATGTCTGGAGAATGTGAGGATCCAGGTGAAACACTAACACACCTATGCAAACAAGAACCTGTCTAAGCAGTCAGCTAATTCTGGCTTAAAGCAGTGATATATTAAACCCTTTTATACGGTCAGCCAAGCCTGTCTTTGAACTTGATACCAGTGTTCCTGGTTCCTTTCCAGTGGGCTGGGCTGGGCTGGGCTTGGCTTGAACGACTCTTCAATAATACCAAGGTTCCTGGTTCTTTTCCACCGGGCTTTGTGCTTTGAATTATGCTCTCACTTGCAACAGGTTCTCTGCATGCTTGCTTCACTGCTCCACGCTCATGAATAGCTTCGTGTGACCACAATTCACAGCATCTTGAGCTCATTTCCCCCGACCCCTGACGTTGCTGTGTTCAGGTCGGCTATCCTGGCGCTCGGTATTAAAGATACTGTTTAACCGCCGTAAGACATTTTATTAGGTTACTTGTATTGTAGGAAAATAATGCAGTATCTCTTGAGGTCTGATTTGATTGCCATTAATCATGAAAAATGTCCAGATCGCGGTCATTTCATGTAACCTGTTTATTAGAGCGACAATGTACACTAGGCTTATAGTACACAGTATCACATGGTGTATGATCTTGGTATTAGAGCTTTTTATTTCAAGAGTATGAATAAAGGAGTACAGTATCACACCGATACTGACCAACGCCAATATCAAAGTATTCCTCGTTAGAACTGACATGGAGGTGGACAAATGACGGCTTAATACACAGGTAGAGCTTTAACACCGAAGCTCAGACTGACTCCAAGAGAAAACATCATAGTTTCCAGATCTTTTCACATGCATTACAGCTGCCACTGCTTACAAATCTACCATTCAAGATATATAGCAACAATATTATCATCAGGAAACCAAGAGTCCCTGTGTGGTTCATGTTAGAGCTACCCAGTCAGTGGTAGGGCATAAAGTGTGCCACGTTCGCAGAATTGTTACCACCATAAACATTACGCTTTAGATACCATCAACAGGTCCAGGCTAAAGTCCAGGAGAATTCACTGATATTTGCTTTAACATGGCATATCATTAAAAGGTCTCCAAAAAAATTTTTTAAAGACTTTTTATGCCATTGTTGTCTACATGTAGTTATTCAGGGTTAATTATTGTTGTGTTTGCATGTTTTAAACTTTACTGTTTATTTCTCTTGACACCACTCTGATAATTCCTCAGCATGTGTCCATTAATGTTGCTAATAAATGTTGCATAATATTATGGCATAGTGTGGGGCTAATAATTCAGCGAGGTCTGTAATTCAAAACTATGCCCTGAATCATGGGCTCTCGTTCTGTAGAACATCTCATAGCACATAAATTACGATTTATGACTTTCATCTACATGGCTGGCACTAATTCTGCATTAGTCTTTAGTTTTAAATGCTGAGCAAGGAGTTTAAACAGAATAAATTCGGGTGTTTATTTCATAACATCAATATTGCAGTGCTTTACAGCAGATGCCCAAGGAGCAAGGTTTTATGTAAGGATTTATGAACCAAAGGCATTCAGACCTAATATACTTTTAGTGGTACCCAGAGAAATAAAAAAAGGGGGG
>JANDJT010000164.1:5472369-5485227 GCA_024331685.1 Stegophilus panzeri
AACATCCTGATATGGCATTTCTTACTGGAGGATAGTTACAGGGCTGCATTCTCACCTGTAGAATGGTGAAGGCCTTAAAGAGAGCAGGGACAGGTGAGCACCTGCGGGCGTCCACTAGAACAGTCAAACCCAACGCCTTCACTTCCTTCCTATAACACACACACACACACACACACACACAATAAAGGATTATATCATCTTAACCCTCCTATTATGTAATTTCCACATCTGAAATGCTGGTTAATCTCTATTTTTCTCTTTGAAATGTTTTGACTTTCCTCATTTAGGGACTTATATGCAAATATTTCTTCTTATGGCTCGTCTCGGGAGAGCCATAATAAAGGTTTACTGTTTTAAGCCGTTCTTTGCTATTTTTGTGTGTATTTAAACTGTGGAAGTCATTTTGACCCATAACATAAAGGATGTGACTCCCCTCCCCGCAACATAATAGGAGGGTTAACCATGCATGCATCATTCCACATATTAAGAAAACATTTACAGGGATTAAAGAGGCACGAAGCAGTACTAATCGAGTATTGCTGAAGCAACAGAACAAAATTACTATCCAGGTACGCCTACAGCTCGGCTATTAGTTGTATAGAAATGTTACGTGTAAAGTGGTGAAAACATTTCAACTCCAGATGCCCATGTGTGCTGACTGGTCTGTTTTGAGCTCCACCTATTACTGAGCTTAGATCTATGATTTTTTAAAAATTTTTTAATGTGTGTCATATTTACTGTAATGTGTTTAAATGTACAGCGTTACTATGAACCCAGCACAGGGCTGTAAAAAATGATTTTCGTAAATGAACAACATAAACGGTTTCTCCAAGATCAATATAGAAAAGAAATCGTAATCCTTACATGCATAATCACTTCCCTACAACAGTACTTCCAAACGACGGTAGATTAAGAGTATGGATTTCTTGCTGATACTAATTACCAGCAATACTCCAATATTAGTTTATAAAAACAAAAGATACTGAATTCAAGAGCTCAACTTGACATGGTGCGGTGGTAAGATGTATGTACAGGACGTGCACGGCTCTGTCCGAGGTCATACCTGAGAATGGTGTAGAAGTAGACCATGATGCGCACAAGCTCACTACTGTTGCAGTTTGGGTTCAGCCAAGCGGTGTTTCTTGTTGTCACTGTTACAAGTGCGTGGCCCGACTTGTCTCGTGTCCCTAGAGACAAAACAGCAGCACAATGACTTACCAGCTTCATAAATAAAATAAAAAGATCCTCAAATACATCCCCAAATATTAATACTAAGTAAGCACAAGACAGAATATCGGTGTCTCGAATATCGCGCTGCAAAATACTGGCGAGACGGAGTTTGCTTTTCTTACTTCTTACACGCTAGGTGGCAGAACCAGAGTTAGAAGCATACAGAGAATGAAGTTAAGCATGCGTACTTAATAGTCCAAAGAGTTACGCTAATCGAAAGGAAACATTATAGTGTGCAAAAAATCAACACCCGTGTGCTGCACTCGCGCCTAAAATGATTCGGAAGCACGTCGTGCGTTGTTCTGGCAGTGGTATAATCATAAATGTGGGTGGGATTGTTTTTCTCATCTGTACAATCATACTGGTAACTGTGACGCGCTCGTGCATGTCAGGTGGATGACACTAATTTGTTATTGAGCCTTAATCATGTAAGAAATCTACAACTACAGTTCAAATCAAATGAAATCTTTCCATAATATCATTGCCATGAATTTTTTCAGTGACACTTGAAAAAAAGATTCAAACATCATTAATAACGGGAAAATTACACCTTATTATTTTAGAAATCCTGATATACTTCTATAACAATACAATGTATTAATATCGCAGTGGTTCAATTTGTCGTCATTACAGAATAAATGTATTAAAATGTCAATTTTATTTGTGTCAATATCGTCTCATTGGGATGAAGTCTGCATTGGGATATGTCTTGTATCGTGGCTTTAGTGTAAGTAATACCCATAGTGCCATGGCTTCCTGTGCTAAATCTGCACAGTCATGACGTAGGGGTGTAGAAATTCAGTGAACAAGGCAGAAAGTAATAAATGCTACCCATTAATGCAGAGTTGATGAAAATATCAGGACTGTAATGACATCCGATTCAACTGCCTGGCTGAAAATGCGAATTTTGGAAATTGTGACCTCATACAGATGCTGTGCTGGGATTTAACATGAGCAGCTCATACGCAAAAGCAGTTCTGCCAAAACTGTGGTGTGCTGGCTAAAATCCCTCCGTTATGATGCGAGAATTGCTATCAAATGATAATTATAACTTCTTTTTTTTTTCCCCCCACAAAGGCTGTTGGATAAATATTACATTAATGAATGGAAATATCTAAAAATGTCTATATATTTGTCTATGAATAACACATAAGTATTGGAACATCCTAACAGTATATGGATCTGCTATTGTGAGTAAATCTCTCTGAAATGTGACAGCATTGCTCGAGTTGTTTATTTCACACATATGCACAGTACCAGGCAGACAGAGCACTCCAGAGCGCAGGATGTCAGAGTTGATGTTATGCGCTTCAGTGAGAAGAGGCTGATTCCTAACAGCCTGGCAGGGAGACACGTTAGGACGATCCTGCGGCGTCACGGTAGAGTCCTCCGTGTGAATTTTACCCAGAGGAGGCGTCGCTGAAACGGGACACGGCGACGGGTCATCTGCACACACGGAGCCTGCAAGATGGAATCTGGGTCAGTAATGTTCTAGAAGAGCCAGAACAACAACACCACCACCACCACACCCTCACATGCATAAACACACCTAAAAACACGTCACTACTGTATGAAACATGCATTCCAGCATCACCATACAACCACAGCAGGAAACCAATCAACACTATGAATGCTGCAAAAACATTAAAAGTCTCACCTCTCACCAGATTTCTACTGTAAATTGTGCTTCTCCAATCATATGGCCAGCAATTTTCTGTACTCTACTCATGGTTAAGTGATTTAAAACAACTCCAATACCTTCAAATCTTCTTAAAAATTTTTTTTTTTAAATTAACATCCCATAATCCTGGATTTAAGACATGCAAAGCTGCTGAAACTCTAACCTTCTGACCAAACAGCTAGAAAATGGCTAACTGATCTACACGGCATGGTCGAATTACCAACACCACCACCACGCACCTTCACATGCACTGCGTTTGTGTTTACTTATTGGATCCAAGGTCTCAGAGAGTATCCCAAAGAATGGAGTTTGAGAACTGAATAACAAAACAATACGCTGCCAGAAAAAAAAAAAAAAACCAAAAAAAAAACCACAAGATGTGGCCACGATACTTCCAGACACAGCCTCGAGCTCATAAACCACAAGGACAGGGAAAACAAGCATAAATCGGTTTGAGATGTAATCTGGCAGGGATCGCTGTATTTCAAAGCGGATTAAGGGTGATGCAGTGAAAGGTGAAGTTCTGAGGACCGGATTCCACAACGTAATGGAACGTTAAAGATAAGACAGCAGTGAATTTAACGAAATCTTTCACCCGTTCTCTCCTTGGCTCATTCTTTGCACTGGTGAAATAAATCAAACCAACAGCTCCCAGATTTGGCTGGGACCTCAGAGAAGTTAAGTGCTGCAGAGTGGAACAGGATGAAGTTTCACATTTCTGCCCCTCTCTGTCTGGAGGGCAAGTTTGGCAAAGCCCATGGGCCATTGCCCCAGTCTACCACCCCCCCCAAAACCCCCCTCCTCTCTCTGTTTTCTCCAGCTCTTACTTTTTTCTTTCTTGACTTCATTTATTCTCAGACATAGCTACTGACTCCAGGCTGGGTCTTTGGGGTCCCTTATTTAAACAGCTGCCTGATGAATTCGCTTAAAGGTCCGAGAAGCGTGCACGCGTTTGTTTATGTCTGTTATATGGCTCACACAGACAGATTGATCAGATATCGTTTCTCACTCTTCAAGCCATATGATCATTTCTCGCTGTTCCAGCCTATCCAGCCATCCACGTGCATGTGTGTTTAACCCTTTACTCACAGTCCCATCTGTTTAGCTCATCAGCTCTCCTTCACAGGTTGGATAGTCATCTTGGTTTCTTAACACAGACGGGAGGATAATTAAGACCTTTAAACTACTTTCCAGAGGTAAAAAAAAAAAAAACTGTCCAAGTGCAAATTCAAAGCCCCAGGTCTGAGATTTTCTTTGTCCTGCTGCTTGTTTCTAGACAGAAATGCCTTTAGACTGTATTCGATACAATAAGAAGAAATCAATTGTTCCTAGAAATTCCCTAGCTGATCCAAGTATAGATTACCATTTAGCGCTCTTTTGTGCGATTTCAGCGGTCTTTTAAGATTATTACTTGTCACGTCGTACAAGACGATCCCAATAAAATTGGGGCTGAACTGTGTGTGATAACGTGTCCTGGGTGCCAGATTATACAACGAAAGTCCTCTAAAAGTGGACTTGTGCTTAAACAAAATTATTCCGTTATGTTTACGTCATCAATCGGTGTGATCCGGACTCATGCAAAAAAAATTGGCTCGCACAAACATACGGATTATATTTCCCCTGTCCGATAGCATGTTTCGTTTATGTTTCACCATTACCATTACCATATTTGTAGCTGTCCGGTGAGTACTGCGTAATCTTTTGGCATCTTATTGCTGGCTTTTATGCTGCATTGGACTCGGTAATTCCTCAAGTTCAGCGAGTGAGTTCAAATCAAAATGGCTGCTCACAGCATTGACAGTAAAACAAAAGTAGCACTTATTGTAAATGAGTTACGCTGACGACCGTGAAGCATCCACTGTTTTCTTTCCACTCTGTAGCTTGAATGCACAGAGGTTGAAAATGACGTAAGCACGTTCGAGCCAAGTCGAACACACCGCATAAGAGGAGCTTCACAGCACTGATCGCTCTACGAAAAATAATTCAGCCACTACCTAAAGTTTGTCTGTGCCTGTACTTGGGTTAAATCAGGTGCTGATGACAGTAATGGAGGAGTAAAATGTGCTAAAAAACAACAACAACAAAGAGTTGAGTAATGGGTGCGAGTATGGATGGAATTATAGCACTGAAACTACTTGAAGTAGAGAAACCCAAACACGGTCAAATGTGTAAACCACCCACCTGGAGTGGCATCCATCACAGTTACCCAACTCACAACAAACAAAGACACTGTCACTGTGGCTCTCAAAACAGTGCAACCCACCACACACACACACAATCCCTCCATCCGCCCGCAGCCCACCCACCTGCACGTTACTGTTCACACCTGAACGACAGTAGGAGCAGGAGACAAGCTCACCATACCCTATACACAAGTGACACTGTACTTATATTTAACTGATACACTGTTTTAAGGAGGCATGGATAATGGATAATGCAATGTAAAAGTATTGCTCCATTATTTACAGGATGTTTTCAAAAGTGAGTCTTGGCAGTTATTTACAGTCTGTAGAAACATGGTCAACATCTACTCTAAAGCAGACACACTACCACCGTCCAGTCAAAACACGGTCACTAAATCTACCGTCAACATCAGCCTGGAGCAATAACTGTCCACAAATACAATTCAATCCAAAAGGAAAGATCTTAAATTACCAAAAACACACAGACTAGACCCCATCTGAGTGCTGCCCATGACCCAGTCTTTCCTCCAGCACTCTCCTTTTCCATAAGGACTCTAAAACCTTGGTTATTGTTCAAAAGAGAGAGAGAGTCACCACTCATGGCAAAATCTCAAATCATACTGTCTAGAGACCGGAATATGACCCGTGATGAAGGCTGTCCTCGTAAACTACCCAGCATAAGCAGAAACAGCCTCTGTCTCTCCTTTCTTTCAGGCTTTTTCACTAATAGCGAGTGAAGAGAAAGGCTTTCATGCTTCAGCACGGGCCATTTGAGAGCCATTTGTAGGCTGTCAGTAGGCTGCTGCTTGAGGTTCCCCCGCAGGGACAGGATCGGTGCACAGGAACCATGACTTTATGCTTGTGTTTCTAAAGTAAACAAAGCTAGGTAAACTCGGCGTTGGGGGAAAGCGTAAAATATTACACCCGACAGAATAAATCGGAAAAGTACCTGAAAAATACATTGAGTTTGCAGAGTGGCAAGTGATACATCATTAAAACATGTCATAAAATAAAGAAACGGAGAAAATATTGAGTTTGGGATCAATGTGAGCTGAAGGGAGGACAGAAGCAGGAAGTGATGTTCAACAGGAAGGAAAAAAAAGTTTTAAGTGCAGGAGGGAGAAAAGAAAAAAGGCAACTTGACAAGATAAAGAGTGAGAGGTGAGGTTTGGGATGAGAAAAATGGAGTCTACCTTTATCCTGCGCCTGATGAGACTCCTCGCCTGATTCCGGCTGTGTACTATTAACGGACGATACAGGCTCATCCTGCGGCATCTGCTCCTCTAGCCTTTCTTCCTGTCTGTTGTTCATCTCCTCTTCCACTCCAACCACAGGAGCGATGTTCACTCCCTCTGCCAGTTCATCCGGAGTGTGTATATTCATTTGCTCTGAGGGTGTGCTGTCACTTGCAACTGGCACGTCTGACATAACCCCAGGGGTTTGAAAGACTGCAGACTCTGTTTTAATTCCCATGGTTTCCTCAATCTCAATCATGGGACAACCCATAATTCCAATGGCCTCAGCTCCCTTGGACTCAATCTGCATACTTTCAGCTTCCTCTAACTCATCAACCTCTTTGTTTTGTCTCTCTTGCATTTCTTTTCTTTCCTCTGTACCTAAAGACCTTCCTGTCTCTTGACCTGGAGGTGCGCTTACATTTGTGCCAGATTTGGGCGTGGAATTAACCAAACCTGTTTGTGGAGTCGTTGCTTCTTCTACCATATCAACTGCCACTCCCTCTGTGCTCGCTTCATTCTCAATCCCTCTCCCCGATTCTTTCCCTTCTGTACCTGCTTCAGTCTCATCCACGTACTGCATCTCAGTTTCTTGTTCTCCCTCAGCCTCATCCCTTGGTAGCTCCATCCCGGCATCTACATATCCCTTGTCCCTCTCACTTTCTTTGTTCTCGCATGGCTCTGTCCTCTCGTGACCTGGAAGAATGGCTGTAACGTGACCCTCCGTAGGCTGTGCAGAGACAATGGCCCAGTCTACCTGCTGCCCCTGAGGGCTTGCTGACCCTGGCCTGCCCTCCTCAGTGTCACAGGAACTGAGGCTGCTTTCACTACTACACGGACTACCACAGGGCCTATTCTCAGATTCTGCAGGCCAGCTAGCTGGCTGGTCTGTAGGATCTTCCTGTTTAGGCTCAGTCTGTGCTTCCTTGCTAGCTTCTACCACTATCTGTGCCTCTTTCGGAGTCTCGACAGTGGCCGAAGATGCTCCAAGCTCTGCGCTTGGTTTGCTATTGTCCTGTTGAAGAACACAGTCACTCAAGTTACTGTCTGTTTCAACCCTACTTACAATTCTTTGCTTATCACTGTCATTTGTTTCAAAGTCAGTGGTATAGCTACTAACTGTAGGCTGGGCAGAGTCTGGTTCTGGGGCAAGACAGTGATCTAAAGATACATGGTCGATATGCGTCAAATTGTTTGTTTTCAAGTCACAAAGTGCTGTGTTGATGCAGTCCAAGTGTTCAGGCACACACTCTGTCACAGGCTCATGCTCAGGCATACAGTCGGATGGGGTTGTACCTTTAGAAGAGGTTGCTTCGCGCTCGTTCGCCTCCTGCTGTTTGCCGTGCAGACCTGCTGGCGTCTGATGCAGAAACGGCTCGGTGAGGTTCTCCTCGATCAGCACGGTGCATACAATGCTCTGGGGACACCTGCTACTTTTCACAGAGCTCTTTGAGGCATGAGCGCTGGGCCGCTCAAGCCCTGTAGTCCGTGGTTTGTGCAAGTTTCTGTAGTTCATGCTTATAGACTGAGTCAAGGAGCCTTTCTGTGGAGAAAAGCGAGGCAGAGTGATCTCCGCAAGTTCTACATATTCACCTTCTGAATCATCAGCGGCACTGCTCCTCCCGCTACTGTCCTCCTGTTCCAGAGCAGGGAGAAGCTTGACTGTCTTACATGGATCCCGTCTCTCTATCGACTCCGCCGTTGACGTGGTTATCAATATTCCATGCTCAGATTCAGCGGCGCGGTGTTCCTGCCCCCCTTTTACATCAGTATCCTCAACCCTTCCGTTCTCCAATACCAACTGGCCTGCTTTTGGGGGTCTGCTAATAAACTCGGGATGCACCACATCATCCCACGGCACCCTGAAAATATCATTATCAGCAGACAAAAGGCAGTGCTCCAGGGCGACTCGGCCATTTCCACTCCTCTCCTGGTTGATGGAGTCTAGCCAGGCCATGCTGAAAAGTGAGGTGTAGGCTAACTCGGGGATCTCCAGCTCCTCCACATGCTGCCCGCTTGCAGATAGGCACTTGAGGGTGATGCGTGGCGAGCTGCTGGATGATGCCGCGACCTGCAGATAGAAGTCACCAGGCTGCAGGACGCGTCTGTCCAAAGAGGACAGCTGGACTATAATCTTCTCGTGGACACACAGTGGCCAGCCCTCGTGGCGGAACAGGAAACCGCAGTATGGAAACTGCGGAGAGAAACAGAGGTAGTGTGTGTTAAATATCACCGCTGTTTCATTAGTTCGCTATTTGTACTGATGGAGCACAGGTCTTTTCTGTTATCAATATGTACAGACTACAGTTGTAGGAGGATGTTGTTTTTCCAAACAGTGAGGGGGTAGTAGTGTTGTTTTTCAAAAACAAATCCATGGGAAACACAACTGTTGAGAATGTGTGCGCTGCTGTTAAATTAAAGTGGCATAGCGTGTGATTTCTTTTACTGACGAAGATAATGTGTCTACACAACACCCATCCTCATACAACTCCGCACAGACCCAGGAACTGACCAGACACAATGCTGCCTGATGGTTCCTGTTCCGTAACAGATACATGAAAAGAAACATGGAACAAAAATTTAACACAACTTGAAAATCTGAGCTTTATGTAGAACTAAGGAGTTGTTTCATCCTGATAACAATCACAGAATAGTGTAGAGGGAAAAAATGGACTAAAATCATCTCTCTCTCTCTCTCTCTCTCTGTGTGTGTGTCTGTCTGTCTGGTTCCATTTATATCAATGAGCCACTGTCCAATGGGACACCAATTGGACCAATAGGAGACCTGAAGCACGTCTCAGAGCATTCCTCCCAGCAGACTGCAACAGTGTCGCTGTAATGCAATGCAGGAGACCACAAATACGACACTGATGAAATAAATATCCTGCCGGAATATGATTCTTGGGCAGCCAAATATGACCGGCAGTTTCCTTTCAAAGCGAAGGGTGGAGGAGTCTTCAGAGGATGTAGGCTAGTGTGTCACCAAGTGGTGGACGACAGGATTTTGGGTTGGGGGGGGGGGGGGAACTGATAAGAGTGAATGAGCTTTTTATGTGCAGAGCAGTCAGCGTGCTCGGGCTGCTAGTCCCCATTATGATATCCTTATTCACCTTCATATGGGCCCCTAAACACCGACTCGGTATGAAGGACAGACCGGGAGGCATTCCTCTAAACACAGGTGCAGCAAGAAAGAAATTTTCCCACAGAGTATCCAGGGGAGAGGATACACACTTACAGAAAATGAAAAAAAATAAAATCACACACTCACTCACACTCTCTATCTCACAAACACACACACAATTACACAGATTAATGACCTTTAATCACACAAAATCCTTTCCTAATAAATAATGGGTAAAAAAAAAATCATTTCACGTGCCTCGGAACAAACGTTACATAACGGTAGCAGACACTTGTACGCACACGCAGAAATTCACACACTTAAGACAGACTATAAACATACCAGTGTCAAGCCATTTCCGTTTAAAGGTCACTTTGCCACACACAAAGACAGTTCATTGGTGTGTTCCCACTCTTCATTCACAGGTGTGTGTGTGTGTGTGTGTGTGTGTGTGTGTGTGTGTGTGGAAATAGAGAAAAGAAGTCCCAGTCCCATGGTTTCGGTGCAGACAGAGGTCAAAGGCTCAGTCCTTCAGGCTTCACAGGCCAAAGCAACTTAGAGACACTAAAGACGTCTAGAATTTATTTTCAGCGCTTTCCTGCTCTTCTTATTGACCTTTTTATGGTTGAAAGAAAGGTGGTCCTTCGGCAGCGCCTCTAAACTGAGCTGCTTTGTGAACAGGACACTGGTTGAAGAGGTCTCAGGAAAACACAGCACTCCTGTGTGTCTCTTTTGTCTTTACCCAGAGAAATGGACTGTGTCCTCCAGGTGGTGTTTGTCAAATGTATGCAGAGGACACAGTTACCCACGAGCACGCAGCTGCTCAGAAGCTTTCCGATGTAATGTTTTAATATTTCCTCAAATACATCTTAATGTTGAGAAGAAAAACAAAAACAAATGCTTTCATGCTTTCATTTTTCCCCAAAAAATATTTAGTGGTAATAATGTATTCAGAGCGCTCATTTAAAACACGTGCAAAGAAAGCTGAGTATATGTGAGTTTACATTCGACTAAAAATGCAGCAAAATTCCCCTGTCTAAATCTACTGAGGTTAATACACGTGTTCGGCCCTGTTAAATTTAAGAGAAATAAATCTCTCTCGGGGGGAAAAAAGGGGGCACAGAGTTATGACTATGGCAATAAGGTATGTTTGTATGGATTGACGACTTTACAGAGGTCTTTCGTACACACACTGTTATTCCGATCAACACACTGTTGAAATGAAAATCGTTTAATGATCTTACCTTCTTACCTTCATCCTTGAGCATTTAGTCTGTAATTCTTGTAGCAAATATATTCTAATTAACCAAATGGCTAATCGGAATATTCTGGATATTAATCCAAGCACTTCTTCCATGATGAATTTAGTAACGGTGTTCTCGCATGTCTTAACGATGACTCAACCTTCACGGTAAATCTCACTGAGCGTTCTAGTCAATAATCATTCAGTATGATGGGATGGGAAGGAACTATACCGAGAAGCCTAGAAGCTTTCGAAGATCTGTAATACTTCTGTGGAAAATGACTGTGTGTGTGCTTGTGACATGTTGTTCGACTAACCGAGCGTTGCAGGCTTTGCCGTACGTTTGTGCCCGTGTGAATGTGAAATTTAAGAACTGATGACTGCAAAAGAAAGACTAAAGGAAGGAAGAGACCTTCCTTTAAGTCTCTATCCTTTATGGAGAGCTAAAAGTGTGATGCTCCTGTCCAGGGAGAGAAACAACCAGACACACAGAAAACAACAAAAACCTCACAGTACATACAGCCTTCACAGATACGCTCCCAAGGACACTCCTGTGTTCAAAACAAGTGTTAAGTAATACCTCTAGCGCAAGTGTGTGGTGTATATATAGTGTACAGCCTGCGCCGTTGCCAGCACCGAGGCAGCAACGTTAAATGAATCCAAGCCTGAAGCTTGTGTGTGCTTGTGTGAGAAAGTGAGAATGGACAAATGGGGAAAAACCCCTCATCTCTGAAGTGTTGATGGGACTTTTGTGGGCTGGTTCTCAAATTACCAAAACAAGAAGCCGCTACCAAAAAAAAAAAACAAACAAAAAAAAAAAACACGAGCCTGGTGGATCCTCCAGTCTTTTGTCTGAGGTGTGCGCTTGTGTGTGTTCTGACTGCGCCCATGTTATGACTAATTGCGAGTCGAGGGAAAAGCAGCTCACCTAACCAAACACGACACGCTACAACGCTATCACAGACATGACGCGACATGACTGAACAGACAGACTGAGTGTGAGAGAGAGTGACTGACTGCACTACAACTGAGAAAGCAAAAACAAAGAACACGAGAGAGACAAAAGAAAAGAAAGAAAGAAAAAAAAAAAAAAGAAAAAAAAAGGACACTGAGTAACTACAAAGGAATTCACAGGACGTAGTAATCAAAGGCAGTGCATCACTCACGCATGCGTCCTGCTGGATGCTCTGGAGAACGTGCTTGGCGGGGACCAGGAAGTCGATGAGGTAGCGCAGGCCGTCTCCGCGGTACGATGACTCGACCACATCCAGCACCTGGCACAGCACAGTGCCACCGGTGGCCTCAAACGGCGGGTAGAGCGCCGCGAGTGTGCTCTGGATGCAGCTGTCCAGAGATTCAGAGTCCTGGGAGCATACACACACACACACACACACACACACACACACACACACACAGTAATCACACATGTACAAGCAATTCTGTGCATCAACAAGCACTATCAGTAAGGGAAAAAATCTGAACAGTCCCAGCGACAACCAAAACACCTCAGTGAACAGCCAGGCATAAAGGGCACATCTGTACAAACATGTACATCCTCCTAAAAAAACATATGCATGTACAACACACACACACACACACACACACACTTAAAGAAGAGTTTGTTTGTTTGTATTTGGGTTTATCGCCATACCCGCTTCAATGGCTATTTCATGGCGAATACAGGTCTTTATCAGACATAAATAAAAAAAAAATTCAGTAATAATAATAGTAATTAACAAATGAGTAAATAAAATAAAATAAAAGATCACAATATAATTCCTCTTAAAAAGTCAGACATTTTTGTACTCGTTAAATCTGCTTGTGATAAAAATTGTAAAAGTTTTCCCCGAGTCCGCCTTTCGAAGTTTGACCTGATAAAAAGCGGTGTCTCGTGAGATTATCGATAGGGCAAGCTAACATTTATAGACAAGACCTGCAGTTCAGTAGTGCCGATGAAGATGGAGTGGTCTACAGAATTTCCCATTGCAGCTGAAGCTATAAGAATTAAAAACTTTAAACGAAAGCAAAATCTCCAACAAACTCGCCTTCCGTGAAATAAACCATAATCTTTTTTTTTTTTTTTCTCAAATGAACCTTTATGCAAAAAAAGATTTCTGGTTTATTTACCAATTAAATAATGCCTTTTAGTACCCCATTGCTTAATT
>JANDJT010000164.1:5485327-5503785 GCA_024331685.1 Stegophilus panzeri
CCCACCCCCACCCACCCACACACACACACACACGCTGCCGGTGCTGGTTCTGGAAAAATCTAAAGCATCCGTTTGGTTCCGGCACCAAACTACCGTTCGTCTCGAACCAACGAAGAGGAGGGTGTGTCCTTTTACCTGCCATCAAATCAACTCAACCAAGTGACATCTATTAAAATGGAAAAAAAAAAAAAAAATCTTTAAGGAGGAATTATTAAGATTAACATTATTGTTAAAAATAACAACGGCATACTACAACAATGAATCAACGGTCTGCGAAGGAAACAGACAACACAGACTAGTCTGTTATAATAGTATTATTATTTTAATACTATGCATCAGGAAACTCCCAAAATTGCATAATGGATCTTAAATAGGTGGAGATGTGAGCCCCTAACCAGCACCATCAGACACCATCAGTGGTGAAAAGTATGTGGGAAATACCTGTTCTACTTAATTCCTTTATACCCCCATTGTATTGTTTATGAAGGTGACCCAGATTAGTACAGCAGCCTGAGAAAATCCCTTACATGGTGAAATGCTGACATTTTCTACTATATAAAGTTCTGGAAACTACATATTTTCCTCTATTGATTTTTATTTTTTTGCATGTATCAAAATGTGACCTTCGCTGTGCGAGGAACGTGCACTTAGCTTCCAATATTTTAGACACCTTCATGCAACACCATGTTGGATACCTAACATTTCTATTTGTCCCAACATTTTGGGAAACCCTGTGAAGCCTGAACCCTGAAGCCACTGTGTTTTTT
Organism: Stegophilus panzeri; assembly: GCA_024331685.1. Classification (NCBI taxonomy): domain Eukaryota; kingdom Metazoa; phylum Chordata; class Actinopteri; order Siluriformes; family Trichomycteridae; genus Stegophilus; species Stegophilus panzeri. The sequence continues at coordinate 5,486,095 of JANDJT010000164.1, forward strand.
CCCAGATCTTCAGACATGCATCTTCATGCAGCTTGTAAGCCTCCTAGTAAATATCATCTTATGCAGCTTATCCTCGATGTGAAAGATTGCTTCAAACACTTGCAATAATCTTCAGAAAACCTTGAAAACGGACTCGGATTACACTGCAGCATTTCGACGTTTCATTCCGGCTTCCTGGGACAGGCTCCGGAGTCACGGTCATTTTAAAGACCGGGATGAAGCGCTAACTGAAAATGATGGTGTGAGAATCTTAAGCCTGTTTCAATACAGATGTGTGACCTAATATTTCACTGTATATCATTCTATCTAAAGACAGTACTATTGAAAATGAGGGCTTGCCCTCGACGTGCCTTGAGAGATATAAATAAACGCGATGAAATGGCCTACGACAGGCATTGTTATGCAGAAAAGCCATAAGACAATCACTGATCATAATAACTAAAGGTTAAAACAGCATTTCATTTCACTGTAAAGTGCAAACGGTCTAACTCGTCTCCTACAGGACATCTCTCGACTATTTCTTGCTCAATCTGAAACCTCAACCCCCCATTCTTTTATTCTCTCGCTCTCTTTAGTTCAAGCCATCTGCCAGATAGAAGAGAGACTGCATATTAGGATTAGTCCTTGTGGTATAGGGCTCCCATGGGTTTGTCTAGAAGGGCCAATAACAGCCTTAGCACTCCGAGCACATCTCCATCGTTAGCTCGCTCTCTCTCTCTCTCTCTCTCCAAGTCTTTTCCTACATCAAAAGTCAGGAGTTATGTGTAGGCAGTCCCCACATCCTTGCAAAATACTGTTTTGAAACTGCTCTTCAGTCATTCTTACACTACTACCTCATAACCCAGGTATCTGTACGCGAATTACCCCAAATGATCCATTCTGCTCTGACTGCCCACTAGCACTGTTCTGACTGTTTATTCTTAGAGCATTTGTTCACTTTCTTTCCTAAATGACTGAGCGGTTAGTCATGTAGGCTGGAGAACGATAAGACAACACGGCACTCAAAGGTTGGCTCAGGTGGTAGTAGAACATCTGATCTTCAGGATTATACTGAACTGATCCAAGGTCTGGCCTGGCAGGCATATTTCCACTGCAGGCAATATTTCTGGAACTTTATACGTTTCCACTGGTGGAACCAGAGCTGACTGTAGTTCCTCGGGCTGTAGCTGAAGGAACCTTTTAATACCTGATCAAAAGTTTAGGAAATCAGCCCCGTACAGGATTTCGCTGAGGTTTTTTTTGGTTTGTTTTTGTTGCAAACAAAAAAGCTTGATTTTGTTGCGGCTTTTTTCAAAATTTGCGATGCAACTCTGAGTTGTTTGTGCTTTTTTTTTTTTTTTTTGCGGAAAACTACTCGAATTAGCGAAATTGCAAATGCACGAAATTGTCTGGTCTTTCGCAGTGTTGTTTGCTGGTAAATGAGACCTTTCAACCTTTCAGCTGCACACATGGTCGACGTATGTGAAACGAAGAGGACTTTGGCTGAATGCGTGCTGTGGTGCCGTCACATAACACGCCTTGGCCCAGATCTACAGTCATTTTGAAAAACTGAAAGCTCCTCCAAATATGGCGGTGTTGCTAAAAAAATGCTAAATCCTGGAGGGACTGTGAAATATTAGAATGTCTTAGAGAATACATTCAGACAAGAACTACCCTACTTACCTGGCGTATAAATAAATAAATAAATAAATAAATAAATAAATAAACTGTTCAGATAACAAGTAGCTTCTAAAGCTTGTTTTACCGGATACGCGTCATGGGGGTCGACATCGTTGGCTGTGGAGAAGGTTTTTTTCCCCATCCACCAAAGATGCAACGTACAGACCTATTAGATGGGAAGAGGCCTTTCTGTATTATAGAAACTGTAATACATTTTAAAGTAAAGTAAGCACAGTACAAAGGAGGCCATATCCCTAGAGGTGTCTACAGTACTAGGTGATGGAGAGAGTCAGCCTAACAAACAACACTGGGAGAGAACACACACACACACACACACACACACACACTGCACTGCCAGTATTCGTTCTATGGAAATGTTTATAGTTCAATCAGTACAGCCCATTTTGTACAAAACACACACCAGTTCATACTCCAGGATAAATCTCAAACATTAGGTACTCATTCACAAAAGCACGTTATCAATTAACACCGGCTGACACGTTAATGGTTGATGGGTTAAGACAAACATGAGGTCATTTTCTCGAGCCTTGCTCTAGCTAGATTAATGGGAGGAAGTCGTTTAAAAAGCTTGGCCAGTCCTGGTCTCTAAATGAATCGCCCTAGTCTCTGTGTGTGAATGCGGGTTTTATTATTTCGGATGGTCAAGCTTTGTACAGTCGGTCACCAAAGAACACTCAAACATACTGTGGATAAGGTGGACGATAATACATCGTACTTGTCTACTCGTCTGCCGTCAATGGTTACGCAAACACACACACACACACACACACACACACACACACACACAATTACACAGAATTACAATTACAAACTTATCTATAATTATCTACCTACACGATGTGCACAAACAATTATATACAGAGCTGAACACTCTAGATGCAGAGACAGAAAGAAATACTATACTGGCTTCTTCCTTTCGAACATGAAAGACCCCTCTCTCTCTTTCTCTATTTCAGCAAACTTTCATTAGCTTTAGATCTCCGTCTACATTACTGTGCACATCCTTTTCCCATACACTTCGCCGATCCCTATCTCAGACCATCACTAAGACACTTTCATTCAAGCCATCCATCCGCTCTCTCTCGTCCCCCCCCCCCCCAACATCCCTATATGGTGTGACAGTGATGAATTAAAGCCATTTGAAACTGAGAGGTCACGGACCTATTCGATCTGATGCCTTCACAATCTACAAAGCTAAATACTAAAGATCATTCAGCGTTAATGTGAGTAATGGACATTGCTGTAACACTAGCTCTCTTTCTCTCTTCGCTTAAGATATTCAGTCAACGTTTCTTTGGGAAAAAAAAAAAAAGAAAAAAAAAAAAAAAAAAGGTACGGATAAGCTGTAAACAATATGGGTTAAAGATTCCTGAAAGAATCCTTCACCCACTATAATCAGTGTTGCAGCCTAACATGAAGCGGAGTTACTCTCAAAACCCCAAAGTGGATTATTATCTAATAAATGCATGCAACAAAGACTTTTATTCCTCTTTTATTACAGCAATTTATCAAAGCTAACATTCTTTATTTACTAAATAATGACACATCATACTTTTTTTTTTATCCATTTAGAGTTACATTTAATGGTACAGAATGTCCACAATGTATGCTACAGCAGCGTCAACAGTTCCCTCGCTTACTTTTGAAGTTAATGAAGCCAAAAAAAAAAAAAAAAAAAAAAAGAAGAAAAAAAAAAACAAACAAAAACAAAACCAACTCAGCTTATCATGTTACTACTGGGAAACTGCAAAAAATGCAACATCGTCTGTCCTGAACTTTCCTGTGGTGGAAAACATTACAGTTGCTAAGCTCCGACACTGGAGACTCCTTCCAAAGACCACAAATGTTAAATCAACATTTTCTTACAGAAAGCTTCACCACATCAATGCCTACACGTTGTTAAATAACAGCGCTTTTTAATCTGTATACCGACTAGTAGAATATGTGGATGTCCACCGAACAAGTCCCCGTATAGGTGGTTACTATAGAAACGAAAACAGACTACAACAATCGCATTAATATGAACATGTGATTTGAATGACAACCAAACAGTAAACAATCAGTATATTTGAATTCAACAGCACACGTTTCACTGCCGACAATCTAATGAACCTTATAAGCTAAATGTTTAGAGCGGTCACCCTTTTGAAAACATGTTTGTGCTGAAGCTAAAACAAAGCTGATGAATCCTGCTCATTGGATCGCAGCCTGTGAACTGATTATCCAGGAAGGAAACGCTCTAACGCAGCTCTCCCTCGGTGTGAAAGCATTTTTAGGAGAAAGCCAAATATACAACATTCATCCTGATTGTAATTTTCCAGAGTTATCAGCTTTCACTCTTTCCAGTTCTCTCTCTCTTTACAAACGGTAGATTGAAAATAACAGCAAGCGAATCGCTCCTCTCAATAAAAGAGTCCAGTCACCGATGAGAGTCGATTGTAGAGCGATTTAGAGCTGGCTTACAGTGAATATGGAATATTCTCCTGATCTGAATTGTCCCACAGGTATCTTTTTCTCCATCATTATTCCTCTGGTTCATGCCTTTAATCTCAGAGGCACTGGCGTGTCAGATTGGAGAGGTTTGGGTCTACAATAGCATCGTTCTATGAAGTTCTGTAGCTATGCCGACCGAGTAAACACGCTACAGCATAAGCAAATGAGAAAAGTAGACTCTGTGTGTGTGTGTGTGTGTGTGTGTGTGTGTCAGTTCGTCTCTGGTGCGAATGCTTTGCCGGGGATTTGTGGTTGCATTTGGTCTACATTTCACAGAACGTTCATGCACCATAAGACTGAGATCACTAACCTCAGCATGAAAGTAAACCCAACTGTTCCACAATAAACACATGCGCGAGTGCCTGTCTTGGCTTTTGACGCCGGGAGTTAAAAGCCGATTGTTTTTTTTCTAAGCTGTACGTGGCACTGGACCAGTTCAGTAATGATCCTCAGGCCAGCCGAGTTCACGGCATGTAATCAAGCATCTGGCCTCTAATGGACCGACAGACTGGCCTACTACAGCACCATATTAGATTACTTAACTAATCCTGTCTCCATAGGCCATGCTCAGGCCAATGCATAATCAATCATATCATCTGCTCCCAAGGGTGCAGTGATCCTCCTTACTAACTGTGTTAACCCCCAAAACGTTTCACACAGGATAGACAAATGCTTTTTTTTTTTTTTTTTTTTTTTTTTAAAGCCCAAGACTAATAACTAATGGCTTTGGTTGATCAGAGGGGGGAAAAAGAGAAATAAAGGGATATAAATCACAAAAGGTGAAACTGCTGGAACAAAATAATGAATATTACTCATTTTAAATTTGCTGCAAGTCTAAATGAGATTAAGAGTTTTAGTCCTCAGTCCAAATCCGAGCTTAAATCGGGTTTGTGGTTTGGGATAGTTTGCCACTGCATGTAAATAGACTACAAAGCAACAAAATGAAATGTTGGCTGAGGGTCATGTAGGACTCGAAACATTCTCATAACACTCTCATAACAATCATTGGCAGAAATAGATACAACGATGGATAAAAGATGAGCAAACCCTTACCAAGCATGCATATATAAATAACTAGGGGGCACGGTGGATTAGTGGTTAGCATGTTTACTTCGCACCTCCGGGGTTGGGAGTTCGAATGTGCGCAGAGTTTGCATGTTCTCCCTGTGCTTTGGGGGTTTCCTCTAGGTACTCCGGTTCCCTCCCCCAGTCCAAAGACCTGTGTTGTAGGCTGATTGGCATTTCCAAATTGTCCATAGTGTGTGAATGCGTGCGATTCTGCCCAGCGATGCGTTGGCACCCTGTCCAGGGTGTTCCCTGCCTTGTGCCCCAAGTACCCAGGGATAGGCTCCAGGCTCCCAGAAAATGGATGGATAGATAAATAACTAGTTTCAAACATTTGAGCATCATATCCACCATTTATTTTCTCTTTTTGTTAATCTGTCCAAATATTAAGAGTACCTTACAGTGCTACAGCTCGGTCATTTGGCTCGGTTTTTACCTTGCTTCTCAAAAACAAACAAAAAACCCTGGAAAATGTCACGCGAAACCCAAAATACATGGAATGCTGGGTCGACTGATGTCAGAATTGCTTTTTTGCACCAATCAGACCGTGCTGGAGTTTGACTGGAAGCGGACCCGTGTGTGACTGCAGTGTTCTCGCTTCCCCAAACGAACCGCATCAAGCAGAAAAACGCACCAAATTCTGTTCAAATGAACTAAACGGTGAATATGTGAAAACACCCTGAGATGCAAATCGCGTTTGAACTGTGCTACAAAACTGGCAGGAATCTATCTCGAAGTTTTCATAAGCATGCAAATAACCTCGGATGGGGTGGAGAAATGCTTAATCCCTGGCAGTTGTGTGAAGTAACACACTCGCAGACTGTTCTGCCCGACAGGCGCATGAGCGCGCACACACACACACACACACACAGCAACAGGCATAATGTTGGGGGGAGATCATAAGGGATCCAACCTTTCACCCCAACCCAAGTGACAGAATGAACCAGCTGTCCGTCAGAGAGAGGGAGATAAAAAAAAGAGAGAGAGAAGTATTCTATTCAATAGGATATTTCCAGTATTTGTGTGAAGCCTGAGGTTCTTGTGTTTGTAGAGAGCAATGCAAAACAAATAGTGGATTGGTAGAACATGGACACAACTTCTGGTCCACAACTCAACAGCTCCTGATAAGTTGGAAAGGTCGTACACTGTCAGCCATGTTGGATCTACTTCCTGTAAGGGTGAAACGGACACTCAGCTCCCTGAAACACTCATTAAAACATCAAACAGCTGGCTTGCTTCCTAGTTTCCTTCCTGCTGCCACAAGCACCACTCCAACTCTCAAACAGATTCTAGTCCAGGAAGAAAAGAAAAAAAAAAACCCACAATACTTTTAGGAAATATGTATCCAAAAATGGATTATTGGGCAAAACGTGTGCTTGTTTCTACACATTTCCAAAAGTGTGTGAGGCATTTAAGTACATATTAATCCCCTAGGAGAGTTTTTGTTTTCTTGAACTTTCAACATAATTCACTGATTGGAAAAGAAACAAAATCACGCCGTGTTTTCAAAAAATGAAGCGATACTATACAGGTCCTTCATTTTTTATTTTTAATGTAATGTTGATAAAGCTAAATTGTTGATAAAATAAAGCATTTTGACTACAATGTGCAAAAGTCAGTACACGTCTCTAGTAGCTAAAAAATAAAGAAACAACAAAGTCAGTAAAATAAACTCAATATAATAATAGAATTGGCCATCAGTCAAAATGGCTGTGCTGGCAGGAAGTACAGGTTAGACAAACTGCGTATTGATTATACAGGGTGAATTCACAAGTACCTACAGTCTGAGACCAGTCAGGTCTTGGTCATTTCAATTAAACACAGACTTTACGTTTCAGCTGGTACAAGGAGACATGCATGATATATTTATATATGTGGCTCAGGTGGTAGAGCGGGTTGTCCACTAATCATAGGGTTGGAGGTTCAATTCCCGGCCCACATGACTCCACATGCCAAGTGTCCTTGGGCAAGACACTGAACCCCAAGTTGCTCCCAATGGCAAGCTAGCACCACCATTGGTGTGTGAAAATGGGTGAATGAGACTCTTTTACTTTGGATAAAAGCGCTATATAAGTGCAGACCATTTAACATGTGCTACACTGAAAACACAAATTTCCAACCTTTGGCTTTTCTGCTTCTCCACTGGTTCATCTATCTGCTTCTCCACTGGTTCATTCTCTCCCTTCTGTTCATCCAGTTACCATTTTTTAGGCAGTCTAGGGGACGTCTAGGAAATCATCAACCTTTTGATGTCATCGTACTTGCACTATTTTTTTTGCACATATAGAAAATGTGCTATACAAAACACCTCTCAGGTGGAAACCTTACTGGCTCTAAGGTGAAATGTACTTTGCATAATAACATTGGGACAATTCCCAAGAATGGTGCATTTGGTTAAAACAGTCTCAGTGAATGTGTTTCGTTCCCAATGAGCGGATTATATAGAAATATTGAAAATCTACAGACTTCCAAAAAGGTTGATTCTAGGACGTCTATCCTTTACGCCTTTTTACTCCTATCTAGCCTTCTTTACTTTACTAATCTGCTGTACAGAAATGATGAAACTACATTCAAGAGAAAGTCTACAGTATTAATAAGTATTAAACTGTGCCCATTGTATTTACTAACCCAATCTGTCGTTACAAAGAAACCGTGCTTATATGCAGCGAACTAGGACAACACTTTAGAACCTGTTCAGCGCTTACATACAGATGACGTCGCTGGTTTATGTAACAACACCTCAACTTTAAAACCGAGCTGGTCTTTTTCTACCAGAGGAAATGCTGACGTTGTAATGCTGAACTGTCACATTCCTGATGTGAATCAGGTGTAAAAAGAACACTAGAAAAAAAAAAAAAACCCGAGTGTGCTGAGAAGACTTAAATACGTGGCGAACGCTCGGAGGTCGATTTATCAAAAGCCCCCCCGAGATTAAAACATCCTTATGGTTATTGATTAGCCAGAGGGGGTGGAAAAAGCAGTTTGATGACTCAGTTCTTGAGCAGCCGGCTTTAAGTGCGTTGGCTGAGGATTTCAGCTGGAGCGCATCGCTGTGAGCATGTGACCTTGTTGATGTTCTTGAACGGTTGATCAGGAGCACATGGAAGAACGATTTAATCACTCCAGACTGAGTGTGTTCAACATTATTGAATATAAATGTTTCACTGAACCAGAGCTGTTTGGCAATCATCTTTGATGTAGGAATTTTTTTGTTGTTGACCTCACCTTCCACTATACAACACTGAAATATCACCTATTCACCAGTGGCGTACTTTTAAAAAGTCAAGCCATGGAGCTGTGTCTGGTAAACGCTGGGCATCTTGCAAACACTATATTAAATGAATTCAATCTGTATATGCACGAAAAGCCACACAGTCTCGTCTCAAACACATGCTTCTTACAGTTCGCAACATCAGCTCTGCTTGTTACTTCACGAATTAACTAATTAACTCGTTTACCCGTTCTCATATTTATTCTTTATTCATGATATTGTACATGGGCAACCAAGACAATTCTACACCTTGGGGAAAAATGATTTAGGGAAATAAATAAGAAATGCTGAACAGTGTTACTTTTTCACTGTATATTCCAATGATGGTCTTGATTTTGGACTATAAAATAGTGTGTAATATTTGAAAGGAAAATATTTATATTGTGTCAGTGTAAATTTCCAGACCCCAACAACAGCTGATGACAGAAACTTTGAGAGTGTGCTGATGTGGTATGGCCTCTATATTTCTGCTTTCAAAGTCTTCTTCGAATGGTGGATTGTGATACCTTCATCTCTCACCTGTGGAGGTTGTTGGCGATGTCACGGACTGTTGTTTTTAGGTTTTTCTTCACAGCTCTCACAAATGTTTCTGTCATCTTCTTGTTTTCCTTGGCCAACCCATTTGGTGTCTGTTGCTCAGTACACCAGTGGTTTCTCTCCAAATTGTTGCACTGGCTATGCCTAATGCTTGTGCAGTGCCTCAGATTGATTTTTCCTCTTTTCTCAGCTTCAAAATGGCTTACTTTTCTCCCATAGACAGCGCTCTGATCTTCATGTTGGCTTATCCTTTTTAACAAAAGCAGTCTTCACAGATGTAACTGAAGGCTAAACCCGAGAACAGATGTTCAGAGCTATTTATTGTTTAAACAAATCAGTCTAACAGGACACACCTGGGTAGCAAGAAACACCTGTCAGTCACATGTTCCAATATTTTTGCTCACATACAAATTGGGTGGTCTGACACAAATACCAGGAAATAAAAGCTGACATTCTAAACTCTCTTCTCATATTCATCTTTTTATCTCAAACCAAAATGTCTTCAGTCTAAAGCAAAAACAATTGAATTGACCTTGCTGTTCCAATATTTTCAGAGCTGACTCCATTTAATAAAAATGAAATAAAATAAAGTATAAATGCATTTGCCTTCCCTACAATGTTATCACTAATCTGAACTCTTGAGTTTATAGCCTTTGTGCACTGTGGTCTAGTTCATTAGAGCTGTAAATGTACGAGGAAATGCCCAAACACTGATGGCGTCTGGTTAAGAGCTCCTTTCCGTTTTTCACCATTGATGAAAAACACATGAAACTTGTTCAGCTGAGCAAAAGCTGCACAAAATGCTGCAGTCTCCTGAAGGTTTCGTCAGGAAATGCTGTCCAATGGCTAATTATACACCTCACCCGAGTTTGTTTGAATGTTGGGGCTGTTTTTGAAGTGACGTCGTGTTGCTTTTGGAAGAGCTGGCATCCTTCTCTAGACATGAAATGCGATCCCGAGTTGTCGGCGAAGACGCAGTCGAGATACATGCAAGAGCTGTTTGTGAACAGATATCAATCTTGTGATCCGATCGCTCGAGGTTTCCACAAGTATATAACTAAAATCATGAAAAGGAGAAAATAAAGATGGCATTTAGGAATGACCTGGCTACACACAAAACAGACTGCTACAGTCTCCACTGCTTCAAATGCCTCCTCAAAATAATCTCAGCTAATTTTAATCAGTCTCTCTCTGAAACTCAAACCAGTGGACTAAATTAACCAAGGGATAATAAACCTTGCACAAGTCACAATGCTTGCTCTCTAGAGCAAAATATCAGAACACTACAGAACATCAGAACTAGCCCATTGACATTAAAGCCTATTCATACAGCAAGAGGAAGTGACACAGAAGAAAATTGGCTTTTGGCTGGGTGCCGGAGATGGATAAAGTCCGGCTCTGTTGTTGTAAAGAGTGTCTCTGTTGGCAGAAAGCTGGCCTGTATGGTTAAGCGTGTCTGGGGCTAAACTCAGCAGGATGGCACAACATAACGGAAAAGCATTAGGAGCTTGAGCTAGGTCTGGGTTTACACCAGTTGTGATCATGTAAATATAAATAGGACCAAAGAGCATTTGATGGTATTTATTATAACAATCCATCAGGTATATTAGATTAACTTTCCTGCTTTTAGTTAGTTTTAATCACCTCTGAGGTTGGGGGTCTGAATCACGCCTGTGCATGTGTGCACGGAATTTGCATGCTTCCTGGGTTTCCTCCGGGTACTCCAGTTTCCTCCCCCAGTTTAAAAGACATGCATTGTAGGCTGATCGGCATGGCCAAATTGTCCGAAGCGTGTGAATGGGTGTGGAAGTGTGTGTGTGATTGTGCCCGGTGATTGGTTGGCACTCTGTGCAAGGTGTCCCCACTCCTCGTGCCCAGAGTTCCCTGGGATAGGCTCCAGGCTCCTCACAACCCTGTGTAGGATAAGTGGTATGGAAAATGGATGGACGTATAGTTGCAGAGTTTTATACAATACGACTTACACGTATGAGCAAGTACACTCCAGTACAAGCATAGAAGCAGTCAGTCAAACGTCAAGGGTCTTTCCCAAAGGGACAAGAGTGACGTTATGGATTTGAAATAGCAACCAACCAAACACTAAATGTTTTCTCACTAGCCTTTTTCCTCCTCACTATGTCTTGAACATAATAAGACAAAAACAATGCGGCTTGTTACTGAAAAACGGCAAAAAACAAAGACCTCGGAAGACTTTCCCCCATGGTGAAAAACCTAAAGGACTAGCTTCATCACTGACTGTTATAAAACACACTGGAGAGTCCTTCTAAACATGGTAAGTAAATATTTACAGTCATGTGAAAAAATAAGTACACCTCATGAAAATGGATTATTATTATTATTTTTTTTAACATATTTGGACAAGCAAACATTCGATCCTCTTTGAAACAGTGCCTATTAATAAAGTTCATATACTTGAACAAAACCACAAGGAAAATTAGCTTTTTCCAATCATTTATTTAATAGAAATATCAATAGATGTGATATTCGTCTGTGGGAAAAGTACATCCTTGGCCTCAGAAGCTAGTATTGCCCCCTTTAGCAGAAATAACTTCTTGTAGGCATTTTGAATAATTGTCCACCAGGCTTGCTGGAATTTTTGGCCACTCTTCCATGCAATATTCTTTCAGTTACAAGATGTTTGAGGGTTTCCTTGCATGTACGCTCCGTTTCAAATCCCCCCATAACATTTCAATGAGATTCAGATCCAGGCTTTGACTAGGCCATTCCATAATCCTCCATTTCTTCTTTTTGAGCCATTCCTTGGTGGACTTGCTAGTGTGCTTAGGATCATTATCCTGTTGAAAGGCCCACTGTTGGTTCAGCTTCAACTTTCGGACAGATGGTCTCACATTATCTTCAAGCACTCTTTGATATGATGCAGAATTCATAGTTGAATCAATGAATGCAAGCTGTCCAGTCCCTGAGGCAGCGAACCAACCCCAAACCATAACATTTCCACCACCGTGCTTCACAGTTGGTATGAGGTGCTTCTTCTAAAAATCTGTCTTTGGTCTGTGCCAATCATCTCTGCTGTTACTGTGGCCAAACAACTCGATCTTTGATTCGTCTGTCCAGAGCACATTATTCCAAAAGGCATGGACTGTCGTCTTGTAAAAGCTTTTTCCTGGCATGCCTCCCATGCAGGTCAAATTTGTGCAATCTCTTTCTGATGGTTGAAGCATTAGATTAGAAGATTGTACTAGCAGATCCTGTGATGATATTTTGGGATTCTTGGAGACTTCTTTTTGCATCAGACATGACTGTATACGTTTTCTTTGTTAAATAAAAGCACGTTATTTAAATCCGTTCATTGGACTAGTGGCTAGCATGTGGTGCTCTCACTGCCATGGCCCGGGTTCAATTACCAGTCACTGAACCAACTCGAGCCACTGGAGGGTTACATGAACCAGTGCACTCTCAGTGATGGTCCCAAGCCCGGAAAATGGGGAGGGTGGAGTTAGGAAGGGCATCCGGCGTAAAACTTGTGCCAGAATCAAATATGCAGATGGGTGATCCGCTGTGGTGACCTCGAACGGGAGCAGCCAAAAGAGGGGGGAAAATTTAATCTGTTAATTCTTGTATTATGTTGAGAGTCTGCCATACAATATAGATCCACATTAGATGTTTTGGAACGTCTTTGAACGAGCACATAAACCCTTGTGCTCTGTTTGGGATCCTTGAGACCCCAGACTCTTTTTAACAGTCTTTAATGGCTCAAAAACCATATCTAACATTTTTTTTAAAAATCAGCTAGATACTTTTTGTGTGTTCCAGTTACCCCCTACAGAAATTTACACACAACTTCTCCGTGGGGTCTCAAGAGACTCCAGCTATAAAACATTCATTGAAATGGAAACCAGAATGGTGAGTACTGTACGTTTTTCACCCTTTTTGTATTTGTGTCCTACTCTTACCGAGGGTTGGGTCTTAATCACTGTATATGCGATGGCGATCACAAAGTGATTACATATATTATTGAACAAGCAGCAAGAGCACTCAAGATGTCCATAATGTGCCGTACCAGTTCGAGCTATTTTTACTCCAAGCTCTTGCTTTAGGTTCCTACATCCCTGTTACAGACCTCATAAACTTTTATAACTTTATAACTTTAAAACTCCAGGCCAGGAGGGTCACAGTTCAGCAAAGATTTTTGTTCCCCTCTTTGAAGAACCCAAATGTAACCTATAGGGCCCTTGGCGATTTGCTGAGGAGTTAAATCAAGTGATGTACAATAGACTAAACTAACTTTAGGTTCATCGTGCAATCGGACACCCTCTGAACAAACAAATTTGCCTTTGGGGAAAAAAGACAACACAAAAGACATTCCTCTTCACATGGTAGAGGGAAGGTTCTTAAACAAAGTAGGGTGAAACTAACAAGTTAGTGTTCCAACCAGGATTAATGCAACACTGTGGAGAGTTCATAATGTTCATGGATTTATTGGCATGTGATAAAACAATATGAATTAATGTTGGTTTAAAGAGAAAACAGCAGAAATTATGCAACATGAACAAGACTCTTTGCCTATATAATACATTTGTGTGTGTGTGTGCGCGCGCATGTGTTAGACATCAGTGTTAGAGAGTTTAATAAATCATTTAATCACAGAGTCTTGGATGCCAAACAAAAAAAAAAAAAGCCAAGCGCACATTCACGATCCTTTCCGTCCTTAGTCCCAGTCATGTCACTGTGGTCACAGTGGAGGTGTGCAGGGTCACAGTCTGCTCTGATTTCCTGCTCATTAGTCAGAATTTAACGCTGTATTTGACTTACTTAAGTTGGATCTCCGAATTATGTCATTTTAGGCCTCCGTGCGTTCAAGCTACAAAGCAAGGGGGGGTGTTGGGGAACCCCAGATGCCTCCATGTTTGTCTTTTATTAGCAACAATCTAACTATGATGAGTGATTTATATATTAACCTTAAACTTTATAGTCAATGTTACAGATTTAACAAGCACACAGTATGTGTCTATGTTGACTGATCTAGAACAAAAATATACAGCATAGTTCATTTAAAAAGAAGCGGTGCTACTTCGTTTACTTTGCTGTGAGTCGCCATTTTGACTTTTCACTTGCTCAGTTCGGGGTTGAGAAGACCGTCCCAAATTGACAAGAAGGAATTGACGGGGAGCTTCTTAGGTTTTAGTCGAACGCCGCATAACTTCCATGGCTTTCTGTCAATATTACCACATCCTCTGCGTGTCCTGTCAATTCTCTCTCTCAGTCAGTAGAAACACTGACATTACTTCCTTCGAACTGTTGCTGTGTGACGCTTCTCGACCTGGAACGTACATCATGCTCCAAGATTGCGTACAGATTAGCAGTGCAGGATATATTCAAAAATAGCAGACTGTCCAGGCATCGCTACATACCATGCCTGTGGTATGCCTCGTTTTAATATAGTAAAATGTTAACGGTCATTTGCATTGCAGTGGTATTGGTCAACGTATCACTCTAGCAAATATGTTCACTCTAGCAATTACTGTCCAAGGTACCATTGTCACATGTGGGCGTGTCCCATAAAATAAACGTATAGCCTACACTCCACTATACGGCGTATACAAAGCGATTTTGTTTAAATCGAATTTAAGTTTGAGCTACATGTTACGTGCTAGGCTTTGTACGAGCATCTTTGGCAGATTAGCAAAGCAAGGTAGCTAAGTGTAATAGCGACATACATTCACCAGAAGCATCAACGATCTCTTCTGCTTCCTTCCAAGCGTCATTTTTCTTTAGAAGAAAAAAAAAAAATTGTTTCTCTCATATACATTACAGCACAATGAAATATCCCAGCGCCCCGGGAGCAGAGAGGGTTAAGGGCCTTGCTCAAGGGCCCAACAGTGACAGTTTGGCACTGATCAGTAACCCAGAGCCTTAACCGTTGAGCCACAACTACCCCAACAATGTCTCTATACACAATGAGTCAGAGGTTGTATATGACAGGATAAGATGAAATCACGGTTACACCGGTCATGTAAACCAGTTTGTCAAAGAAAGCAGTCAAAGAATGTCAGACCACACACAACAAAGGATTGAGTCAAGCGTTTGGATGTGTCGCCTTAGCAAAAATCAAATTTGAATTCAAATGTTGCTTGTTGAAATCATGGCTCCGTGTCACACACGTCCATAGAAAACGAGTAGCTGCTAATGTAAACGCATCAAGTCACTCCTTCACCTATCTGGTCCGCTATGAACGGTAAGCGTTTGAGAGGAAACGGAGAGGGGAAGAAAAAAAAAAAAAAAAAAAGGGAGAAACATAATCACACTTTACACGCTGCACTGAGCAGAACATTCCTCTAGCACAGCAAAATAAATGGCAGCCCATCACACGGCACACACTCGCACACTTAAACTCCAAAACTCACGAAACCTGCCCTGTAAGCTTTCTGCTATACTCCCACATACAAACATACGCACAGGCTAAACGCTTAATTACTCAGGCCTGCGCTGACAAACACACCTGCGTGCCTGTGCCCTAAACCGTACTGATACGGTGTTTGCCATCCAGTACGCACCGTGAGCCGGTTTTCCCGAGTCCTCGATCATTCCCAACTAGCAATTTCTTCATCAGTCAACATTAAAAACATTCCCATTCATAGACTTTTCTCTGATGAGTTAACCAGTAACACTGAACACACGACCTCCACCTGGAGAACAGAGTCAGTCCTCTTATCTCTGTCCTCTGAGCAAACACACACACACACACACACACACAATGCCCAAAACACTACCTCTTCAAACAGTCCCTCGATAACCCAATGGCCCTTGGACCACCTCGACCGAAAGCAATGTGGATTGAGTTACGAGTCGGAGACTGTGCTAAAATCACGTACATAATCTGACTAAAAAAAGGCCACGAGTCAAAAGCAGTGCAGAACAAAAGAGACCTATTTAAAGGCAATGACATCATGAGAAACAGCTCGGGCCTGAATGAAACTCAGACGTGACTTTATGGAAGCATTTGTTTCCGTTTAGTTCCTTTTCCTCGGACATGACGAGTGTTACAGAGAGCCAAGACTGCAGCGTTTCCTCAGGCTCTCTGCAGGCTTACAAGTCTATTAAACTGAGTTACACTGATTAATGCACTCATCAACGTATTAACGAGCACACACAGGCAGTGCACAGTCTGGATTTTTCTCTCTTTTTTCCCCCCTTTCCAGGTTCTGGTTCAATGTCAACTAACATTGTTCTAGAAAACAGAGGAGAGTAAATTAAATCCACACGCTTCATGCTTTCTTCTCCAACAGAAACTGATAGAGATAGTGTTGAGTGTTGATGTACTCACACCACTTTCCCCACTAGACAGTGTGTTAGGGCAAGGTACAGGATATTAATCCTAATCCAGAAGTATCCATACCTTGGTTCAGTGGGCAGAGCATGAGACTCTCACGCTGTGTGTTTGAGCCACACAAAGGGTGCAAGTGTCTGTTTCTTATGACAAAAAACCCCCTTGGAAGTAGGAGGATCTTGTAGAGGTTGTAAGATGGTGTCATCACTTGTGTTCACGGTACACACTAACAGTAGGAACAACAGAGGAGCTTTACAGTCTGATAAACGGTTTGCATTCCCAGGTGTACTAGAAATGTTCTCAGACAATAATACAGAAGACTGCTGCACTGTATTGTCCTGTATAAATTGATTCTATTGTATTATTATATTAGTGATTCAAGTGACAACTCATCTTGTGTTTGACCAATCAGTGGTCTGTACTATTACTAGCTCCGCCCACATGTTCCTGTTTGGTACTGGTCAACCAAATTTAGCACTAAATTACCAAGTCACTTATGCAACTCAGCTACTAGCTTACTGTCTAGGTCAACTTATGATGGAAATAAAGACAGAATATTTGTTATTGTATCATGCAGTACTGCACTGTCAGGCCAGAAAGCCTTTCATACACTCCTCTTGGCCTTTTCTTCACACTCGTCCTGAATAGACCTAGGAAATCATTAGAGGGAAAGTCAAGAGCAAGAGAAGAAATGCTGAAATCATCACTGTACCATGGTACATTACTTACACACACACACACACACACACACACACACACACACACACACGTCCCTCTGCAGGACTGACTCTGCTTACATATGCCAATGTCTAGAGAAAAGAGAATGGCACACCAGAACAGCAGGGAACAGCTGAAGTCAGACAGACAGACAGACAGACAGACACACACACACACACACACACACACACACACACACACACACACTTCTGTATGCCGAGTCTCCAGTTTAGTCACATGGGATTTTGCTGTTACCTGCAGCAAGGACACCAAGCCAGCTGAAAATGTGAACACATTGCCTTCACACTGTCTCTCTCTCTCTCACACACACACACACACACTCCATGCAGGCACATGCTTGGATAAAGCCTATGCACACACAGTTATAATTAATACAATACCAACTCTTACTTCAATAAACACTCTCTCTCTCCCTCTCAAACACACACACACACAAACCTAACCTTGGCCTCATTCTTAATGAATAACATAAGCTCACTGAAGGACAACTTTTCAGTATTTTTCAGTACCACCACCACCACCACCACCACCACCCACACACACACACACACACACACACACACACACACACACACACACACACACACACACACCCCCCCCC
>JANDJT010000164.1:5520732-5550998 GCA_024331685.1 Stegophilus panzeri
ACCAATCACTGATCACCACTGTTCACAAAGACCAATCACTGATCACCACTGTTCACAAAGACCAATCACTGATCACCACTGTTCACAAAGAACCAATCACTGATCACCATTGTTCCAAAATACCATTTCTTTGTGTTGCCATGACCAAAAACAATGTCTTTCTATGAGAAATGTTATAATCCATATTTTTTTTATATTCTGATAACACTTATTCTATTCTAAGTGTTTTCAGAAAATCCTCCTTCTTCGTGAAACATGTTTTGCTATGCAAATAAACATGATTAAGATGCAAATTAGTCTATGGACTCATCTGTCAATTTCTAGCGACATTTTGAGCTTGCACTGGCTCAAAGAGAAAAGAGCTGTCAACACTGGCCCAAACTGTGACCTCGTAAGGTCAAGCTATCATCTGAATAAAACTCTTCAGTTGTGGTCATTCGTACCATTTGTAAATATTTTGGTTTCATTGTGTAGCTAGGCTCTGAAAAGGAAGGCTAAATACAGTTGCAATCAATTTTCAGTTGAATTCGGGGAAACCACTTGAAGCATTCGTTGTGTTGAACTATTTCGATTGCTTTTGTTTGATTTGTTCATTGCAAACAGATGAAAGTCTGTAAATTCTGACAATAAACCTGATTTGCAATGGGGGTTGAATCATTTTGATCGCAACTTTGTAGAAGTGAATATAATCTATTCAAATATAAACTGACAAATGACAAAACAAATCCAAACAGAGCCGGGGATACTGTTAACACTTTGCATATATTTTGTTTCCATCAATGTGATCTGAATGAATGCTATTGCTAAAATGACTGCCTGACTCACGCAAGGCATACTCAAACCACACTTCTGATTACACTGCGAGGCACGTGTAAAACATACGTCAGATACATCATCCGTGCAGCAGAGAATAAAAAGAGTGAAGAGATGTGGCAAGAGACAGGCTACACAAAGACATGAGAAACCATGATGGTCTAATAAATCAAGGAAGAAGAGAGAAAAAGAGAGAAAGAGTCAGTGTTGTAAAGTCAAAGTTAGTAGAGAACAAATTCACCCTCGACTGAGTGTTAAATACTTTCAGAAACAGTCATGCAGAATCTTATCTTTCACTCTTTTACTGCTTCCACTTCTATGTCTGCTTGCCGTTTACTTACAATAACAGTGACGCAGTAATTAAATCCAGGCATTCTTCCTAAACAAAAAACAAATGCAAACAGATAATAAAAAGCCTTACATACTACATTTAAGAATGTACTTTGTTCCAGAGCAATATGTAAATAAGCCTGGTTCAGGTTTAATGCTCTATATACTTTGTTAATTGAAAAAAAAAAAGCATTCTTTCTATGTGGAGCAAAAACATGCAGGGATTCTGTTTTACTTAAAGCAAGTCATTGCTTTCAGGAAATAACCAGATTAGTTGTGATAGGAGGAAACTTGAGGAAACACGAACAGCTGAAACACAGAGCACGCACTTTAAAAAGACACAAGACTGAAGTGCGACGAATCATTCTGTGATATTAAAGATATTAAAGCTGAATGGACTCTGCCGATACACTTTATGTCCATCACACACACACACACACACACACACACTCGTGGTTTTCCCCTAACTGTTCCCACATTGAAAGTTGAAAGCATGGAATTGTACAAAATGTCTTTGTTATATGAGGCAGCATTACAGTTTCCCTTCACTGGAACCAAGAGACCCAAACCTGTTCCAGCATGGCAGTGTCCTCTGCACCAAGCGCGCTCCATGAAGACAAGTTTGGCCAAGGTTGTTGTAGAAGAACACGAGTGTCCGGCAGAGAGCCCTGTCCTCAACTCAACTAAACACATTTGAGATGAACTGGAACACTGACTGAACCCCAGGCTTCCTCACCCGAAATCAGTGCCTGACCTCACTAATGCTCTTGTAGCTGAATGATCACAAATCCCCACAGCCACGCTCCAAAATCTAGTGGAAAGCCTGACATGACCTTTCACCTTTAGAGGCTAAATTTAACCAGGACTCTGGTTACTCTATTTATTGGTGACTATTTATTCATTTAATATGTTTTTCACTCAGGGCTTTCCCATGTGTTGAAGAAATCCAGCTCTCTTTCATATCATATATCATCTCATACCATAATGAACTTTCTTTAACTTTCACACTATCCGTTGTTACCCAGATGAGGACGGGTTCCCTTCTGAGTCTGGTTCCACTCAAGGTTTCTTCCTCATATCATCTTAGGGAGGTTTTCCTCGCCGCCGTCGCCACCGGCTCGCTCAATAGGGATAAATTCACACACTTAAAATCTGTATCCCGTGTTTAGACGTTTCTGTAAAGCTCCTTTGAGACAATGACCGTTGTAAAAAGCGCTATACAAATAAAATTGAATTGAATTGAATATCAATATTGTGATCAATTATGTCATGATACACTTTTCTGAAATATTGCTAATATCATTAGTTTTTTTCATATCCATTTTTTTATTCAAATAGGTTCAACAACCAGAAAAAGACAAAAAAAATAAAGCAGCCTACTCCTTATTGACTTTCACAAGATGAATGTTTTCATTTAATAAGTAAGTACTGTTCAAGTAAGCACGCTTCAGTTTGCTGTGACGCACCTTGATGCTCTAACTATAGTGCATGCTTTAGAATACTGAAACCAGGCCTGACAGTTAGACTAATTATTGTGTGGGGACGACAGACATTTTTTCCAAGTCAGGAAGACACAGTTACATGGAAACACCAATGAAACAGAGAAAATAACGTACAGAGCATTCACCAGAAGTCACCATATGGTTAATCGTATTAAGAGTGAATAAAGAAGCTAGCCAGACTTAAATAATATCATTTATGTGCACTGCAGTTTCCAGGGAAACCTAACCTCAAGACTGGGCAGCACACTGAAGCTTTTCCTTTGCCTATTGTGGTAGATAATTCATTTATGATTTTATCCACCCCTGAGTAGGTCCATAATGTACCTAGAGTGGAGTGCTACTGATCTTGTTACTGATATTGGATGTGAATCTGGCTGCTGAATGATCCGAACTGGTTTGGGTTCAGTACTGGCAAGAAAGACTTGTCCACATCCTATTACATACACTTATTAGATTAGATCAAAATGTGAAAACACGGCACTGTTTGAATTCAACAGCTCCGAGCAGAAAGAGCGATGAAATGAAAATATATATATCTTTTTTTAAAAGACACATTCCATGTGACTGTGCTGAAAAATGAGGGGTTTAACCTACAGTTAGGATATTTTCCCCATGAAGCAATATCTGCTTGAGAATGGTGATGTCAACACTGGAACGTTTCCCACAACATCAAGTAAAGGTGCAGCTGAGGAGCAAGATTAAGGAACAGGCAAGAGTTCCTGCAGGAGAAGTGAAAGTCAGCAAGCAGCACTGACACTCAATCACTCCATCATTCTGTATGGATGAGCAGTAATATCCTGTGCCCCAGCCTCTCCCTCCTTCCTCTCTCTTTCTCTCGCTCTGCAGTGGGCCTGGGCTCTTATCCCATTCCTCTCCTTTCTCAAGAGTTAATCAGGGAGTGAGTGTGAAAAACACAGAGACACAGAGTGACTAGAGAGAGAGAGAGAGAGAGAAAGAAAGTGAAGAGAGCAATGTTAACATTCCCATACTCTCAGCGCCTCGAGTAGTCTGGATCAGAGGCTGTATCTTCAAAAATCCAGCTGTAGACCTTGATAAATCACCCAGGGCCAATACCTGTACCTTATACCTCCCCACACACACACACACACACACAAAAAAAAAAAAAGTATATGGAGGATCTACACTTATAAAGAACACACAAAAGCACCAAAGACAACCAAAGATAACTATTCTTCTTTCTCTTTTTTTTCAAAAACCAAAAAATCTACATGTTAATCTACATGTTAAATGACCCTCATCACTTGAGACAGAAAATGGAGGCTGAATAAATACAAATGATATATGGTATAATATATATCATAATTTGCTGTAGAATTATATTTTATAAAACATGCGATAATGCAAGTAGTTCATTTCCAGAACGCACTTATTTGCTTTTTCTAGCTTTTTTTTATGCTTTTTTTTATGCTTTTTCTAGCTTTTTTTATGCTTTTTCTAGCTTTTTTTATGCTTTTTTTATGCTTTTTCTAGCTTTTTTTTATGCTTTTTTTATGCTTTTTTTAATGCTTTTTCTAGCTTTTTTTAGGCTTTTTTATGCTTTTTCTAGCTTTTTTTATGCTTTTTTATGCTTTTTCTAGCTTTTTTAATGCTTTTTCTAGCTTTTTTTATGCTTTTTTTTATGCTTTTTCTAGCTTTTTTTAATGCTTTTTTTAATGCTTTTTTATGCTTTTTCTAGCTTTTTTTAATGCTTTTTTTAATGCTTTTTCTAGCTTTTTTTTAATGTCAACAAGTGTTCTTATTTACTTGTAGTGCACTTTGTACACTTTGATGCCATTAGGTTATACCCTATGCAGTGTGCATGCCTACTCAACAGAAGGGACAACATAGAGAGAAGTCGTTCCCCTTCAAAAAGGGGAACTAGCTAAGGCTAGAAAGCTAGAAAGCCGGTCATCTTTGTTTTGACCATAGCATTGCGAGATCACAATAAACCACAAATAACCAATAGTAGTGTGCTAACAAGCCTAAAGACAAGCTCTTGTTGAGAGGTTGTACATAATTACATCCTCCGAGTCTCAAAGAGAATGCTGTTTGTGATGCAACCCTAAATTCTGTGCCTCGGGCAACTTGTCAGTTTAACTAAGTAATTTAAAAAGTGCGCAGCATAACCGATGTTACTAAACGTTCTACCACGAGGAGCTCGCGATGGCATCTTTCTACCAAAGAGGGCGACCTTACATTCAGCAGCAAACCTGAATGCGATTTAGATTTTTTTTTTAAATGCTATAGTGTTTGACTTCTTCACCCTGCCCGTGAAATAGTGCTTAACGCTGACAAACAGTGGGAATGGGACAGTCCAGAAAAAGGTCTAAATCAGACAGAGGAGACAGGGAGAAACAATGACAAACTAACAGGAAGGGAGGTGTGAAATTGAGGGTGGCAGTCTACTGAAAGCAATGACATGAGATTTATTTTATTCCACTGTCAAGGACAAAAGCTCAATAGGCATTCATTTCAAGCCATTATTTTAACAACCGATTCACTTTGCTATCCTCCTCGGTCTGACTTCTTCTCACTGGCCTCTGACTGTCAACTGGTTTGAAACATACGTGTTATACGCGTTTTACTTTAGCCTCCACTATAGCATGGTAGAGAATATACCAACACTGTTATCCGTCATGAAAACATCAGCTAGGTAGATCTGTTCTCCTTACAGAATTCTACAAACCATTCCGACATAAAAACACCACAAGCGCATGAAAAGCATTTTAAGAGCTTCATGCAATAACAGTGTGGCACTGAAACATAATTATGAGAGGGGGAAATGACAGGGATTTATGCTAACTTCATTAATCGTGAGCTAAAAGCATAAACAGGGAAAAGAATAAGTGAACATACACTGCCAGCAAGTCTCACTTTACCTCAAACCTTAGAGTACATTTTGTGAAAAAGGTGCATAGAGAGAAAGAGAGCGAGAGAGAGAGAGAGAGAGAGAGTTACACTACTGACTCCTGACAGAGTGTTTTGCTCAGGCATGGAGAGAGATATGATTAGGGGCTGCAAGAGGACGGAGTGAATTCCACAAACAGGTGGAGAGAGAGAGACAGAGAGAGAGAGAGAGAGACACACACATACATACACACACACACACACACACAGACACTTACCCTCAGTAGATCCCACAGCAGCCACAAAACTCTGCAACTTTCAATAACTTTCGATAAACGCTTCACTCCTAAACCATAAACAAATCCCTGTACCAGAGCAGCACTCGCAGAAACACACACACTGTGAGAGGCTGTACTGAGTGCACTGAGTAGATCTACACGCACGCACACACACACACACACACTCCTAACTTCACATTGGGAATGTCAGGGAGTCTGTTAGATCATCCTGGACAAGCTCCTCCCCTTTCTCTCCAACCAACTACCCTAACCAAATCCCTCTCACTCTCCTTCTGTGAGGGGCAAAATCGCCGCTGCTCTCCTCCCACAGGCCTGCCGGAGCATGTGAGCGCCTCACTCAGATCAGACCCTCTCTTTCATATACACAATCCCATACACACTCCTGCCCCATCAGAAAATACCCTAGGAGCATCAGAAAAAAAACATGTTCAACCGTCGTATTTTAGCCAAGGAATTGTTCAGACTCCTGTTATGGCTGCCGACTCATAGCTGGTAGATACAGTCTGGTCCATAAGTATTTGGACATTGACATAAGGCAAAGAAAAGGAATGTTCTTAAATGTCGGAGTCAGTCACCTGACCTCAACCCAACTGAGGATGCTTTTCCTTTACTGATGACTGAAGGTACAAAGACCTACAAACAAGCGGCTACTGAAGGCAGTTGCAGTAAAGGCCTGGCAAAGCATCTCAAGGGAGGAAACTCGGCATTTGGAGTTGTCCTAAACGGTCCATGCAATATTTTTTGTTAAACCACATGAATTAAAGCTGAAAGTCTACACTTTAATTACATCTTGATTGCTTCATTTCAAATCCATTGTGGTGGTGTACAGAGGCAAAACAACTGTCTTACTGTCCAAATACTTATGGACCTGGCAGTACTATACTGTATATACTGTAAATATTCAGCTGCTAATCAGTGATGTGCATTCAGACTAATTCTGCTGAATATTTACAGCTATTAAACAAATGAAGATTAAACAGGTCATTTCTGAGGGTCATGTGGTTACAAGTTAAACTTGATGATAAAAATACATGAATATTTCTTGTGGAAGTGTTTACGCAGTGACCGTTGCCACCCAACGAGCACAAAAATGTAAAAAATCATCTCACGTCGTAAAAAAAAAAATTATTTGGTCCTGACTTGAGACAGGCAGAACTCAAAATTTGACTTGCTCAAATTTGACATGGATGGATGGATGGATGATACTGACCTCTGTTTCCATCTCACCAGCGAATAATTTATTCTTATCTACATATTTTAGTGAAAGAGATGGCACAGTGGGTCGTGTTGCCACCTCACAGCTACAGAATCCCCAGTTTTATCCTGATTTTCATGTTCTTCCTGTGTTCATGTGGCTTTTCTCTGGGTTCACCAGTTTCCTCTCACCTCCCAAAAACATACTATTGTGTGCACTGACAACTCTTAATGGCCCCTAGGTGTGAATGACTGTGAAGACGGGTGTAATGTGAGCCCAGATCCACCACATCCGTGAATAGGATAAAGCGGTCGTTGAAGTGAGAAGTTTGTAATGCTTCAGTTCTCCTGACATAGAGCAATACATATATAATTCCGTTTCATTTTAATGAGGATTTAATAAAAGAATGATAGTAGTACAGTAATTCTTATTAACTGTGGCACCATACAAATCCTGTTACGACAGTCCTCCTACATCTACTCAATCAAGACTGTGTGTTAAGTCAACATGCTAAATATATCCTGTCGGCTCCTCGTGTTTAATCCTCTGAAAAGAGTGTACGTTCGAGGTACTTGGCAGCTGCTGGGCTGCGGTGTTGACAGTTGGCCTGTATGTATGAATACGGGGGGTCTGACACAGCATGCTTGAGGCCTGCTTTTCTCCTTATATTAGCACTGACATAATTACTCGGTCAGGACGCTGCTATTCTCATTAGGAGAAAAGTGAAGATTTAGAGCTGACACAAAAAAGGCTTCCTGTCCGGGTCTCTATAGACTCTCAGGAGCAGAGCAAAGACTCCATGCAGTATTAGTTACAAGTCGAGGGCTTCTTATAGCCTCCGTTAAAAAGGTCACTGCATCTGTATTATAGAAACGAAGAGCTTAAAGGAGAACAAATCAGTAAATTCAATATTAATAACTTGATATGGAGTCATCACAGTGGTGGTACTGTAAAGGAATTCAAATATATCATGTCTGAACATGATACATCAGGACATATAATCGACTGAGATTACAATAAATTGCAATCTAGACTAGAAACAAATATTAGTTGATGACTGAAAAAGGATGACTGTGTTATTTATATAATGGGATAAAACCAGTAAATGCAATTATATTGTTTAAAAAAACAGCAATTTGACTGACTATCATTATGGGATGGCAGAACACACCTCCCCACCCACCTGACCGGCTTATTGGGACAGAATGAACTCATAAATGCAGTGATGACAGAAATTAAATCAACCCTTAAATGAAACCTGTTGGGAGGTTACATGAGGTTTTGACAATATTCATGTTTACTATTAAACTTTAAATAGCAAGTACAGCTTTCTTAATACCTAACAGTGTGAACTAACCGTAGATTAGAATAAATATAGTGAATGGTTAAATAATGTAGAAATAAGTCCTTTATGGAAATAAAGGTGCTTTGACGAAATTACAGCCATGTGAAACAGATTAATCAACAGGTTCATTAACAGTCTAGTCAATACTAGCAATGTACTGTAGCGCCAAAAAAATTAAATAAAGAACTACAAATATTGGTGCAGTTAATATTTCTGTTTATAATGAAATACTTTTAAGATCACTGAGCACCTTCTGATTTAAAATATTATTGACAATATACCTTTCCACAATGTAGACACAAAACATCATCATTACAGAAATGTGTAACGGGAATTATGTGCTCAGTACTCAATTCAGAGGTATTTCCATACCAATACAAAACCTCAAAGAAGATTAGCAGTCATGAGATCTGAACCCCACGAATCGCAAAGCTTTAACAATAAAGCAAGTGTGTGACTACATTTCTCTCTCTCTCTCACACACACACACACACACACACATTTAACCTTGTGTAAGGTCAGATTAGTCATAACCAAGCAAAAATCAACCTTCCCAACACAGCTAAAATGAAATATTACTATGAGTCGTTTTATCCTAGATTATCTACAGCAGTAAAATCATAGCAGGAATCTGTAACCGTGTTCATCATCTTCAATGTTACTTATAATACTTGAAAATGTGGATTCTAATAACCGTCTATACACTGATCAGGACAAGCCGTGACCGTACCGCTAATCTAATGCAAGTTTGTCCCAAAATGTCACTCATCATATCAAAAATGTACCTCTAACTAGCACCTGTCGTTCATCAAACCTAGGCCAATTAACACACAGACGCCAACATAGACCCGACTTCTGTTACAGTCAAAACCAGTCCGTTCCTGAAGCGTGGAGACCCTTTAACCTCATAACACTGGCCATGACAACATACACAATGAGGCGTCTCCTTGGGGAGAGCCAATCAGTGACAGCCAGAGGGGAAAAAAAAACCTCCTGGATCATTAACGTAGATGAATATCAAGGCTTTTTTTTTTTTTTTTTTTTTTATCAGAATGTTCGTTATTCAGTGCTGAATAATAAATGAATTGGGTCTTTTTGGTCAGACTAAATGATTCCTTGTCAGGAACGCTTTACAGTCTTTCTGCAGCTTGGTATTGTAGTGCTGTGTCTAATTTGTGCAGTATAAACAGTCTAGCTGTTCATGATTTTATGTCTTAAGTTTACTCACCTAATGTGGGAAGCAGCTTGTCAGTGAATCCTCCCGATCAGTTTCCTCGATCAATCTGAAAAACAAAAAATACAAGCAGAAGATAAATACAGTTATAAGCTCGAGAAGACGCATCGTAATAACAATTCGAATGAAAAACAACCTGTAAGAAGAATCAACGTAGGTACTATAGCAAAGAAGGAAAGAAAACAAATACTCCAGTAATAAAATTAGTTTTGGCAACCAGTTGTTCCCTCACGACTGGAACAACTACACTGTTATTAAATCCCTTCACTGTTGTGTTGACTTCAGTATTAAATGATTAATGAACTCGGCTCAACGTAAGATTCACAAAAAACAGAGGTGCCACTGGTATATTAATCCAAATTCAACACAAACTGATGGATGGGGGTAAAAACAGCTTGCCCTTTTAAGACACATCTTATTCCAAGATTATCAAGAATATTAATCACCATCACAGACATATCCAAGTTTGCATGATGTGCACTGATGCTTTTCTAAATGGTTTGTAAAAAACTGGCAGGGGAACATAACCACAGGCATGAGAACCGTGAGGGAGTTCGACTAACTGTCCAAAATGTGGAAATTTACATTCTTTTAAGTCTTTTCTCTGGCTTGGAAGTGCACATCAGTCAAGATCGTTTTTTTAAACTATCCAGTCTACTGAACCTCACCACCAAATGCGAGCATCCAAACATCGAGAAGATCAATTATAATCTTTGAAAAAAAATTTTTTAAATCCTAACAAAAACAATAATGTTCCAGTGCCTGTGGTGCTTGGACCCCTTGATCAGACAGATATCGTACATTCTGTGGATGGTACAATTTTTGAAATATAAGGTTGTGTTGAGCAATAGCGAATAACCTTGTCCCTCTCACATGCAGACACACACACATATAAACAAAGTTCCCAGGTGAAAATCTGAACTGGTAATTATCTATACAGAGAAGCCTAGAACACGGGGCAGCGTTTTTATAACCCGCACGGCACTGACAAGGGTAATAACAGGGTGTTTTCTTGCACAAATATTTTTATTTCCCACACTTATCAAAACAATGTTCTCACTAAGACTTGACTGACACCACCCATGCTAATCCACCAAGACATGAAGTCTCAACTCAATTAGAGGCGAGCGCAGAAGGGATTACAGTAAGAGATGCTTCACAGCTCACCTGTAAAGAAATGAAAAGGTACTCTTTCAAATAAAAAGAATAATAATAATAAAAAATGTGTGCACTTGCCGTAATCACTCATTATAGTCTAAAACAGGGGTGTTCAACTTGTGAAGGTCCAGCTTAAAAACATGTGAATGGTTATTATAGTTACCGTATAATGCTTAATCATTAGCGATTACTTCATGGATGTAAATCATCAGTCCGGGGTTCTCCTGTGCTCTCCATGCTTCATCCCACAAAAAGGGAAAGACTCTTCAGTTAAGTGTGATTATCCTTATTGAACTGTTGGTGCCATTCACTCACAGGCTGACGGCTGAAAAAGACTGCTTATGCCATTAATTTTCCTGCTGGATTATCACAAATATGAAATAAATTCCTGTTCAGTTGACCTGTGTGTCTCCTCTACTGTTTGTGACAAAATCAGACATGTCAGGTTGAAGTGATTATGTTTTTCCACACTGGTGCTTCACATCCTCACTTCTGACGAACGCCACAAACTCTAAACATCCGAGACAATCTAATGATTGAGAATAAACGTATACTTCTCTGTCCAATCATCTTTAAACCTTCTGTTTTATTCGTTGACTTTATCTGTGGACGATCCATGTTGTCACTTCATTAAATCAGACAAGTTATGGTGATTGGGGGAAAAAAAATCTGTGGGTGGCACAGTGGCTGTGACACAGCTCCAGGGTCCATGGTTCGATCCTGAACTTTCCATGCTCTCCCTCCGCCTTTCCAAAAACATGCCGGTAGGAGGACTGGTGACTTTAAATTAGCTCTCAGTGTGAATGACTGCCGTCCATTTCAGGATGTATTGCTGCCTCATGTTCAGTGTTGCTGGGATAGGCTCTGGATCCATCGCAACCGTGACCGGGATAAAACACTTACTGAATATAAATGAATGAATGAACGAATGAAATCTGTGAAAACTCTCCCATTCCGAGCTGCCTTCAGCTAAATGCTTGACATAAATGCATGTGATTGAAAGCAACAAGCTGTAACTAATGATCTTGATAGTTTGGGTTTCAAAACGCCTGGAATCGCTCTGCTATGACCACTTTCTTCTGCTCTGCAACAGTATTTTTGACGTGCACGGTTCAATCTGCTGAAATACTTTGCTGGATCAGCATCCAGACCACAGTCCGCCAGATCAAGCCCTCTATTAAGTCCTACGAAACCGTGACAAATTTCTTGGTTGCGATAATAATAATAATAAGCTTCATTATAACACCATTACTGCCACACTAATACAAATGAAGTCACTAAAGGTGTGAAATGGAAACAGTCCTGTTAGTGAGTCTGCAGCAAAATGGGCACATATCTCCCAACTCACTGCGCACTGACAATACAAACTATCCAGTAAGAATGTGGACAGGTTTTCCACATGGAGTAGCAATTTCCTCCAAGCCACTACGGAAAGGGAGTATGTGAAGAGGGGGGTAAGTCTACAATTATACCCTAAACAATAGGCTTATTCATGGAGGGCTGGTGAATATCAGGGATGACAGGCCCTGGCTGATCATATTTTGCAGGCTGATATACACTATATGGCCAAAGGTATGTGGACACCTGACCATCACACCCATATGTGCTTGTTGAACATCCCATTTCAGATTCATGGACAGATGTCCTGACATTTTCTGGTATACTTCAGAATTCATTGTTCCATCAATAATGGCAAGCCGTCCTGGCCCAGATGCAGCAAAACAGGCCCAAACCATGATACTACCACCACCATGTTTCACAAATGGGACAAGGTTCTTATGCTGAAATACAGTATTTTCCTGTCTCTAAACTTAACGCTTCTCATTTAAACCAAAAAGTTCTATTTTCGTCTCATCAATCCACAAAATATTTTCCAGTAGTCTTCTGGCTTGTCCACATGATCTTTAGCAAACTGCAGAGGGGCAGCAATGTTCTTTTTGAAGTGCAGTGGCGTTCTCCTTCCAACCCTGCCATGCACACCATTGTTGTTCAGTGTTGATGGTGATGGTGGACTCATGAACATTAACATTAGCCAATGTGAGAGATGCCTTTAGTTGCGTAGAAGTTACCCTGGGTTTCCTTGTAACCTCGCAGACTATTACACGTCTGGCTCTTGGAGTGATCTTTGTTGGTCTCCACACCTGGGGATGGAATCAATGGTCTTAAATTTCCTCCATTTGTACACAATCTGTCTGACTGTGGATTGGTGGAGTCCAAACCCTTTAGAGATGGTTTTGTAACCTTTTCCAGCCTGATGAACATCAACAACTCTTTTTCTGAGGTCCCCAGAAATCTCCTTTGTTCGTGCCATGATACACTTCCACAAACATGACACTGAAATGTGTTGTGAAGATCAGACTTTGATAGATCCCTGTTCTTTAAATAAAACAGGGTGCTCACTCACACCGGATTATCATCCCATTGATTGAAAACACCTGACTCTAATTTCACCTTCAAATTAAACTGCTAATCCTAGAGGTTTAAATACTTTTGCCACTAAAAGATATGTAATATTGGAGCATTTTCCTCGATAAATAAATGACCAAGTATAATATTTTTCTCTCATTTGATTAATTGGGTTCTCGTTGTCTACTTTTAGGATTTGTTAAAAAATCTGATGATGTTTTAGGTCATATTTATGCAGAATATAGAAAAAATATAGAAAATTCACAAATTTTCAAGCACCAATGTAAATTAGATTCATCGCAGAGTGGACTGTGAGATGATGATGAACTATAAACTACAGGCCGGTAAATCCATTAGTCCATCAAGCTAAAGGTCAGTATACGCAAAACAAGTGAGAGAACGCATCCTTCATTTAACAAACTTTTAACTTAAACAAAAACCTCATTCCTTCATAAACAAACATTTTAAAAAGTAGAGTAAATGAATGACAATCAGGAACCTGGCGTGCAATGACAGTCGTAGTGATGGATGTCAAAATATACAGGATTTATAAAAAAAAAAAAAAAAAAAATCAAGTCCAAAACCAGTCCATAAAAAAAGAGGTTATTTTAGCACTGAAGTATCAATCATCACCACAGCTGAAATCTGTAGCTACAGTTTGTTGGCTGTTCAATGCCTGGATACTGATAAGAATAACAAGATTGTTGAGACATAAACTGAAATATAAAGCTTTTGCCTTGGTCATGAACAAATGGAAACAAGTTCACAGTAAGGTTATAATCTGTAATCCAGTATGACTAGCTTGCACATTCCTATGAAATGTACAGTCATTTAAACCTCACCATATTTTCACAGAGGTTCAGGTTTGTCATCGCTGTATTCTGACCAGCTACAGTAGTCGCCTGATATAGCACACAAACGCAGCATTTAGATTGCTCCCAGATGAAGTGCTTGGCTGCAAAGTTATATTCAGTATGTGGTTAATTAGCACTACAGTGCAAAGGTGAAGCAGAGCAGCAGGAAAAGAATCAAATGACCTACACAGCGAAACCTTGAACAGCTGGAAGTTATACTGAACAGTCAGCAGATTCCACACGACCATTTTCCAAAAAAAAAAAAAAAAAGAGCCGTGTTTTTAGACTGCATTATAGGGAGGAATAAAACATGATGGGGCACGTCGTTATAGGAAAATAATCCACAATGGGGTGGTGTGAAACAGTTACTGTTTACACCCAAAAAGTAGATTGTTTTACTTTAACAGCCAGTCCAGAAGTGTTTTACTCCACTTATACCACAGATGTTTTAATTTATTAATGAATGACACATCATACTTTTAACCTTTTATAGTTAAATTTAACGACGTGGGACGTCCACGTGACAAGTGACTTCCTGTTATCGTTTACGTTTACTGACCATTACACTGGAGACTCTTTCCATAAATCTTAAATAATAACACGTTATAAGCCATATAATAGCCTTAGATTATGTTGAGCATCCATCATGCAAGTCCCTGTGAATGAGCTGTTACTATAGAAACGATAAAGTATTAGAAAGAGTGTATTGCATACGGCACTACTGTCAGAGCGGCTGTTATAGAAAATTAATCAACACTTTCTGACCAATCAGATTTGAGAGTTCAAACATGCTGTGGGATATATGGTTCACAATATACTACACATACAGACAGGGGGATCAGGGGGGAAAAGTGGAAGGTTTTAGACTGGCTAATTCAAATCACCAAGACCTTAACCCGGTTGAACATGCATTGCACTTCCTGAAGGGGAGACTGAAACGGCAGTAAAAGCAACACAAAAGAAAAATGCAACAGTTTGGTCATGTCAGTCGGTCAAAGACTTGATGCAGTTACTGCAAGCAAGGGATATGCAACCAAAGAATAAGTGTTATGTACTTTAAGACGTATCTTTTGCTCGGCTAAAAATTGGGTGGTCTGCCACTGGAGGTGCCATGTTTTAAGTTGTTTAACACATCTAGATGCAAATATGAGGAAATGAAAGCTGAAATTCCAATCCATCATCTCATATTCATCTTTTATTCTCTGAAACCCAAATGTATTTGGTGTATAGCGAAAACGATAGAATCGGCCTTGGGGGGGATCATTTGGGGGGGGGGGGGTCATTGACTGCATGACTAAATAAAGTGTATAATATTAAACTGGTTAATGCATCCTTTCTACAGACAAACAAGTGCTTCTTTCAAAAGCTTTTCAATGCAAACGGTACTTAAAAAACATGTCCTCACAAACTCTGTATATTTGGTTACATAACGGATGCACCCTGAGGGCAGATGTGTGGAATGACACACACTTTAACAGCGTCAGCACAGGCATTGGCCTTCAGGAAAGCTCATCAGTCAGTCAAGATAACAGAGGAATGCTATGAATAGCAAACTTACTTCAGGCTTACACCGTTCAGCAGGAGTCACTCAGGCCAGGTACCAAAATTTGGTACCAAAGGTTACTGAGCATCATCCTGATGACACCGAGCACTTAACCCTGCGGAAACACCTGTCACTATCAGTTTCCACACATCAGTAGTTTTTAAAATACTTTTCAGTCTGTATTTCAAATGAATAAAGTTAGATTTTAGGTGTAGACGTGTTTAATTCTTTTTTTGGGGGTGTGTCAGGCCAAAAAAAGAAAAGAAAAGAAATCTTTAATTAAAAATTAATTCAATCCTGCTTTGTATTTCAGTTTCAGAGCCAATGTACCTTCTAAATCACACTTTTGCATTGTTTTTTAAAAAAAAAAAAACAAACTATATTTAGAGATTTCACAATACTACTTCTTTTCTGATACCGCTAATGAAATCAAATCATCCTTAAATAAATGTCAAACCATGTTAAATAAATGTCTGTTTTAAAAATATATTTAAACATTTTATTTTATTATTAGTTTTAGATTATGTATAATACAAATACAAGCCCGTGTGTATGAGCCGTTACTATAGAAACTTTAATATTAACCGCGTTACGGTCGGAACTACGGTCCGAGCTGTGCTGTTATACAAAAATAACGCACCCCTTCTGACCAATCAGATTCGAGAATTCAACTGCACTGAGGTATACTATTCCATAACGCCTAATCACTGAAATGGTCGAGTTTTCTGTAAGATGTTTATTTATCATTTATGGAAGGAGTCTCCAGTGGCAGTGCTTTGTAACAGTCCTCCATGGGACAGTCTTCAGGACAGAGGACTTGCGTCCGAATATACAGTAGGTGAAAAGCAGTACACCAAAATGAGTAGTATGTCCAAATTCTCAGTATTCATAAAACAGTAGGTGGGAAATACCCGGGTGAACTACTGCTTCCTCCGAGATTCTGCAACAAGGAACCAGTGGACACCGCGCTATCCCACAAGGCAACGGGACTGGTGCGGAAAAGCTGTCAGATCAAAAATGTCAGAAGTGTAAGTGCTATAGATATTAAACGTTGTCCGCTGTGGTTAAACCGTACTTGTTTAACAACACCTGAGTACACTGTTAACTTGTCTAAGGTTTAAACAAGAAAACACAGTTGCCACAGCGTTTAAGTTTTTGCGGTTATTATGACGACGTAGGTCACATGACAATGCCAACATGGAGGATGTAGTATGTCCAGATTGTATTCATACTACATATACTGATCAGTACGTACTGTCTCAACAACCGAGCTGTAGGTTCCGTCACAGTACGTGTTTTCGGACGCAGGGTCAGGGTTTTCTTGGTACTTTCTCAGCTGCGGTTACTTGTCACAACTTTAACAGAGAGAGGGGAAAAAAAGAGGCTGGTGAGGGATAGCTGCTTTAACACAAGCAATAACACAAACTTTCCACAACTTTAAATGTAACTATACATGGATAAAAGTATGACGTGTCATGCTTGAATAAAATAACTATTGTATCTGATGGAAAATCGCTCTGGTATAAGAGGAATAAAACACTTGCCTGTTATCTGCTTCATGTCAGGCTGCATCACACCACACACTTGTGGATTATTTTCCTATAACAACATGCCACAAGTGATTTATTCCTGACTTAGTAAACCATCAAATGTGTCTAGAAGCATTAGAGAACACAATATAATATCTAACTAACAATTAAAAAACACCTTGAAACAGTAGAAGCCTGTAGTGGTTTGTAATTGTTTATGAGCAGGTGTGCCTTATAAAACAGGAACAACTTTATCCAGTGTTTTATTTATTACACTTTCTTTCTTTATTTCTTTTGCAAACAAAGCAAAATATAAAAAACAGTCGTAAATGTGTGTGTCCGTTCTAAAGTAACTTTATTTAAAAGTCTGTCTTAGCTGTTTCGGTTTAAAAACAACTCATTTATGTCGGAAATACGTAGCTGGAAACTTGTTAGCTCGTTAGCTGAATGACGGAAATTGGCAGCCAGGATTGAGTCCTGATTTGCATGACATGCACACAGTTAGGTAGTAAATTTAACAAGGTTTTATAAGGAAAAATATATATTAAATATATTAAATATACTTCCTGAAAGCGTCCACTTTGAAACTCGTCCTGTCGCAGAAATGTATAACTCAAAACACTAACAGTTGAACATTTGTACAGTGAGCTGCAGAGGAGGGAAATATACAGTACTCTCACGTGATTGGTCCGTTCAAATAATAATAATTCCAAATATGATTGGTTTAGAGATGCTGTCAGTCATTCAAAACCGAACTCGTATATTATTTTTGATTATATTTTGTTGTCACTTTACGCATTGAAACTGGTTGCTGAATATGGGGGATTTGTGAAATTATTTCAAAACAAAACAGTTTATTTATTAATTTTTTGTCTTTTTATTTTGTTGTTGTTTTTTTGTTACCCTTTTGTTTCCAAAGTTTCCGTTCATATACTCTTTATAATCAGGAAAGCAAATGGAGGCTCATTGAAATGTGAAAGTCCTGCCACCTCATTTCTGAATGAAGTGTTAATAAATCATATCTACAGTCGAGGTCATGAGTTTACATAAACCTTGCAGAACTTGCAGTGTGTTAATCATTTAAATAAATAAGAGGAATTATAAAAATTGCCTTTTTTTATTATTATTATTTATTTAATACTGCCCCTAATAAGCTATCTCACATAACAGATGTTTACATGTAGTCCACAAGACACAATAATAACTGAATTTACACAAATGAACCAGTTTACATACGCTCGATTCTTAATACCGTGTGTCGTTACCTGGATGATCAACGACTGTTTTTATGCTTTGTGATAGTTGTTCATGAGTCCCTTGTTTGTCCTGAGCCGTTAAACTGCCCACTGTTCTTCAGAAAAATCCTCCAGGTCCTGCACATTCTTTGCTTTTCCAGCATTTTCTGCATAGTTGACCCCTTTGTAACAGTGACTATATATATGATGTTGAGATCCATCTTTTCACACTGAGGACTCATACACAAATATTACAAAAAGGTGCAAACATTCACTGATGCTCAAGAAGGGAACACAATACATTAAGAGCCAGGGGGGTGTAAACTTTCAAACAGGATGATTGGTGTACATTATTTTGTTTAAAGATCTTTTTTTTTTTTCCATTTAGTACTGCCTTTCAGATGCTACATAAGATATTTACATGTTTCCCAGAATACAAAATAATAACAATTTACACCGATCACCCTGTTCAAAAATTGAACAATTTTTATGATCTAGCTCATTCAATCATTCATTCATTTTCAGTAACCACCTTAGGTCAGGGTTGTGGTGGATCTCAGAAATCAGACCCTGGATGGTACCACAGGCCATTGGAAGGATATCTAAGTCATCTTCATTACCATCATCAGAGAAGTGCTCTTATACTGTAGTTGTGTTTTAAACAAAACCCAGAGTAACTGTAAAGGCAATACAGCAACTTTATGTGGCCTTTAATTACAGCAAGGAACAAATCAGACGTTCTGCAAATTACTGTGCTCTTGAACACCCTTTGCCCTATCCGAAAACCATGACGTCCCACCGCAGCGATTCGGCCTGTACATCTAACATTTGTCCTCTAACCAGTTATCTCGTGGCTGGCCGAGGACTTACAGCACTAGAAAAGAAACAAAATGGCACATTAGCACATAAATACAATGAATTGTCTTTGAGGTGCAGTAAAGGAAAGCCCTAGCTGCACCACTGGGACTGTGAGAGTTTAAAGGGGAACGATCACTTCATTATTCACTGGAGTCCCCGTCGCTGGGCCTCATGGATCTCTGAAGTACAGGACAGACCAGCTGAGCCCTACTTAATGATGTCAGGAAAAAGATACACACATAGTCACATATAGAATCTACAGTATAGCACGATTTTCAGCTATGCTTCTTTGTGAATGCGAAGCTACAAACATTTGATTGTAAATAATCAATAAACACACAGGACATCTGTATTACTGTAAGAAAGCTTTCTTCGTTTATTAGCTTCGCTCTTGGACACTACCCAGGGTTAACATTTGGCACAGAGACTCTTTGTCTAATTTTCAACAAAACACCCAATGGGCAGATCGTACGATGTGCAATAAAACAGCCGCACCTGTCTTATAGTATATGTGGATTTTAATTTTTTTTTAAATCCCAAAGTGAAGAAAGGAAAACTATTCGACAAACATGACGAGGTTAAGTGAGACAGCACAACACTGAACTGTTCTTGACTGTTTGCCAGACACGACAGATATCAAGGCCCCTTACGCAGCACGATCCAGACTCGTTTCTAAAGGCACAACATATTCTGAGAACACACTAAAGTACACAAAAAAGCAAAAGAAGAAAGAAACAATGAGATAGCAGATTAAACATGACCAAATCTGGGTTTTACATGGCTTTTCATCTTGAGGTGCAAATGATAAGCTTTGCATATAATACTACATTTAATCAACACGCATAAAGGGATAGTATCTCATACACAGACATTTAATGTGCTGTGAATCTTAGGTCACTTTGGCAGTCCAAACTGCCACCATTTCAAGTAAATATATTGATGGATAAATATTTTTAACTCTTTTTTTATGTGCATTTATGTGTATACTGTCACTGATTGATTACAATACAATGCTCGTATAAGACGTATTAGACTTTATCTGATATTCCTACACAGTGGATTTCCAGTACCTGATTACAGACAAAATACACAACAGCCTGTGAAGCATGTGAAGAGACACAGTCATTGTTAAACACACATAAACATACAGAGTGGGTGTACAGGACATTCGATTCGATTTTTTATTTTATTATTCTACATACGTACATCCACGTTGGTCCTTCAAACTGCTCATTGTGCATAAGACAATTTCACATGAAGTCTTCTTCAGTTAATCCAAAGAGGAAAAACGTCAAATAAATACAGTATATGTGACATAAAAACAGGCTTATAGAAAGTGCTATGATGAAGTCGTTTAAAAGCAAACTGGAAAGTGGATCAATCCAGCAAACAGCACAGTTAGTCTATGATTAGAAGCACAGACAGCACTTACAGTGTATATATCCCCCCTTTGGCTATAAATTGCTGTCCTGCTCATGTGTTAAAGAGATCACACTGCGTTTTTATGATGTGCATCTACAGCCATGGTGACTATAAACGTGCAGTATGGAGTATATCCACTTCACATATGTTGTTTGTGTGTGTGTGTGGACAGCATTATTGAGCTGCCTGGCTTTGTGCCCCATAGCGAATAAGAACACAGCGTCTACACGAAGCACTGGTTCCTCACGGTCTCTGAGCAGATCGGGGGGAGAACGGACTGCTCTTTTTAGCCAAGAGTCATTCAAAAAGTGGAATTTGGACTCTTAACAGTGAGGTTTGGCTGGATTGAATGCCCCTTATTCTCTCGCTTTTGTTTTGCTTTCGGATGACTGGGCGGAGTCGAAGAATAGAGTTGGCCAAATAGCAATCGGACGTTCTTTCTCGGTTTTTGGAGTTTAAAAGTATTTTCCGAAGAGGTTTTTTTTTTTTTTGTTAAGTTTGGGTTTGGCTTGTAAATGAAAGCCATGTTTGATCGACACACCCAAAAGCCCCTGTTAATGTGGTCTACACAGATATATTCTGTGCTAATATCTTGGCATGCATTTGGAGCACACAAAAAAAAGAAAAAGAAGAAGAAAAACACGAAAAATGGAACGATTTGTCCACGTAAGAGGAACTGCCCTGTTTGTACAGGCACCGAGACCGCGGGTGCTGCAGGTCAGCAAGTTACTTCTTAAGGTCCGGTCTTTGGAGTCGTAATTTTCCTTCATCTTAATGCTGGCTTTTTAAAAACATCAAGGTAAAATTTATATTCAGAAGAAATAAAATCAGAATGAGGCTATCATATTAGCCAGCAGCATGATTTAACGGAAGGCCTAAAAAGCAGCAGATATATAAAGATATAAAGAAAGAGAGAAAGAACCTAAACTACAGCTGTGTTGGTTTTCTGCTATGTGGCACACTGTTTGACGGTGGCGTTGTTACTAGACTCCTCAGATATACACACGGATTCCTCCTCTTTCCAGAAGGCGGTGCGGCAGAGGGTGGGAGAGAATAGGGTAGCTGCCTCCTGGATAACATGAGAGGTTGCATTTCCTGTTGCTGGTGAGTGAGGGTGCTCTCATCCTCCTCGTCTTTGCCTCCAGGGAAGTAGAACTGGGCTGAAGTGGGAGGCCGCGTGGGTGCGGCGAGTCTGGAGAGGGGGTTGACGTGTGGGTGCTGCGCTTCTTGAAGGACCGGAGGCGAGGCCAGGCTCTCCAATGAGGAGATGCTCTGGTTCCAGGCCTGCTGCAGGTCTATGGGGATGATTTTAGTGGCCTCGCTGGACACACACGGCGGCAGAGAGTCCACATCTTCCTTCCATGGCAGGTTTTTCTCTCCGCACGTGGGAGACGGGGGGGCGACAGACGGGCTCTGACACACCTCTAAAACGGCTGTGGACGGAGAAAAAAAATGAAAAAGAATAAACATACACTAAAAGAATTCATTTGATCCCTGACTTTGATTGATCCACTACACTACTCGTGTAGTGACTGCTACTCCTATCGTTTGTAGTAACTGTAGTAGCCAAAATGTTTAGCTGACAGCCCACTATATGGATACACATTGTATGTATTGTATATTGTATGAATGAATCAAAAACACTTTAAATAACACGACAAAATTTGTGTTGTGTGGATTTTTGCAGATAAATGAGCAATCGTCCGACCTCTAATGTTATTCCTTTAGCATTTCTGGGTTTTCCTTCATTACCTGATTTGTGGCGTGCCTTTGGTGTTTCTGAACCCCTGTGGGCCACAAAGGTGATCCCAACATCTTCATCCTTCTCTGGCTCTGAATGCTCTCCCTTCTCCTCCCCAGGCTCCAGTGGCACTACCACAGGGTCTATAGATGCACACAGTTGCCAGAGTTACGGGTAGGTCATGTGGCAAAAATATCTCATCATCACAAATATTTCAGGATACATGATTAACATAAAAATATTTACATTTGATAAGAGCATGCCAGTAAAACAGTAGTGCCACATTTCCGATCACAAAAGGTCCAATGACGCTTTTATCAAAACAATGATATTCTTTATCGTTAAATATTATTATTTATCGTTTTATATATTATTATTATAACCTGACATATATTCATCTCATATAGACAACGAATATCAGCTGGATTCACCTACAACCTCAGAAGCACTTTGCTTGTTTTTGTCCAAAACATCCTGTTTCTCTGCAAAATGATAATATTATCTCATCATATTGTCCAGCCGTACCCACACTAGGCCCACTTCCTTTATAACATATACTTAGGCTTTTAGGTGTTGGGCGTTTAATTACACCTTCATGCTCATCCATTATCTTTTTCCAACCTTGCACTTAGTGAAAACAGCAATGATATGATACCACCCCCCCCACACACACACACGGCACATAGCACACTCCTGACATCCTTGAAGGTGTGAAACATTAAGAACATGTATATCACCTTTGTCTTGCCAGCTGACGTTTCTCCTGGGCTTTTCAATGGTTTCTTGCTCCTTTGCGTCTGAACCTTTGCGCTGTAACAGTATGAAAGGTTTCGAAGTGACAGATTATTAAAGCTATCAATTAATATTTTTTAATCGTTTATGTTTAAAACATAGGAAAATATAAAGTCTATTTATAAAGCGAAGGAAAAATGAAAGATTTTTGATTTCCAGATAGCTTTCCTGTCAGTTTGAATATTTCTGAGGAAATAAGAAAGAAAATAAGAAGAAAAATGTGTGTTATGATGTTTGCTTCATTTTGTCTCAAATCCTTCTCTAAATATGCATTAGGTGAAAGGATGCACTTGGTTTTCCGCATTTATTCAACTCCACATATATAACGGTCCTGATTCAAAAGTGCAGAAAAAAAAGACAGATTCATGAAACCACTTTATGAAAACAAGCGGTGATCGTGAATCAGATTCAGCCGCATGGACTCATCTCCCACCCACTAGTCCCTTGTTTACTGCACATGACATATGCATACAGCACACCACAATTTACCTTAATACACGTCAATCATGGCCTAATTCGGGCAGGTGTTGTGACAGTTACTCAATAAAAGTAAAACAGACATTTATCCAAGATCTGAGTAAAGACGTAAATCAAAAATGAACACAGGCTGAGATTGAGGTGGTGGTTCCCGAGGGTGCTTCAACGTAAAACGTTATTTTTGCTGTAGTCATGAATGTCATAAGAAAGGCAAACAAAATGAAAACTCGAAAGAAATATATAATAAATGAATAACTGAACATAATAACTGAAATCGCAGGTATCATGTAGGCATGTATGGATAGTTATATATGGAGGTGTGATTAGTCTGTCCATCCATCCATCCATTTTCCAAACTGCTTATAATACACAAGGTTGTGGGGGAGCCTGGAGTCTATCCCAGCGAGCTCGAGGTGGGGCACACCATGGACGGGGTGCCAGCTCATAGCAGGGCACGATCGCGATCACACACATTCACACACTATGGTCAATTTGGAAATGCCAGTCAGCCTACAGCGCACGTCTTTGGAAACCAGAGTACCTGGAGGAAACCCCCGAAGCAGGGGGAGAACATGTAAACTCCACGCACACATGGCGGAGGTGGGATTTAAACCATCCAACCGCGGAGGTGTGAGGCAGGCAAACGTGCTAATGCCAACTTTACATGGTATGAGAATTTGATTTATAGCTTGTCTTTTATATAAAGCTTTATATCTTTATAAATAAAGGTGAGTAAACGTCAAATCTTGAACCTCAGTCTGGTGTTACATACATACACAGATCCTAACTACTGTATAAAGCTAAATTTACTGTTATCACGTATACTACTCTAGTTATTCTAGGCTATGTTCTA
Source organism: Stegophilus panzeri (assembly GCA_024331685.1). Classification (NCBI taxonomy): domain Eukaryota; kingdom Metazoa; phylum Chordata; class Actinopteri; order Siluriformes; family Trichomycteridae; genus Stegophilus; species Stegophilus panzeri. Next base: position 5,545,166 of record JANDJT010000164.1, read on the forward strand.
TAATTATTGTCAAGATCGTTTTGAATTATTTAACCTCAAATCTGGCATTTTTCAGCCTTAAAAAATGTTACGTTCCGATTTACACACACTCCAACCGAATGTTTGTTCGATCGTAAAGATATGCCAAAAGAAGAAACTTGACGAATGCGGAAACTAACGGTGGAATCTCAGTAAGCAAGTACGCTTATTTTACGATCGGATTTGACTGGAAAACAACTTGATGAATAAGGGCCATGTACAGCAGATCATCTGCTAAATGCAATAAATGGAACAAACTCTTGCTCACTCCTTTTCTTTTACACACACTCACACACACACCTTTTCCTCTTTAACACCATGTAGCCCTGTTCCAGCCGTGACTAAAGAGCATCAGCCCTGTGCCTTTGCCTTTGCTTTTGACCCTGTACAGTAAGAGCAGAAGCAGATGGCTGAAGCGATACTGAGCTCTTGCCTTTTTCTGGCTGCGGTCTTTTTTGTGTCGTTTGTACTGGGTGGATTTGAAGGACTCCAGGCGGCTGCGCATGTTTCTCTGGAACACCTCCCGGTCCTGTCTCTCCTGATCGCCCGCCGTCATGAAGTGGCGACTGTAGTGAGACTGGTACTGCAGGAGGAGAGAGAGAAGGATTACAACTGGTACTGAGTGCAGCATTTGTATAGATCCAATAATGCAGCCAACAGAACGAAATGAAAGGTTTTAGTTCAATGCGACATGAAAAACACCTTGATGGATATCAATGTTTTATTTATATAGGCTGCTAATATTTATGTATCTGAAGGCAAATGTGCCATATTTGAAGATTTAAGAGCCCATGTCTTTTAGTTGCTTAACACCTACTTCTAAAACTTTTCACCCTTGTGTTAGTTGATGAGCAATGCAAAGTGCTGTGGCTAAATCTCAAACTATTGGACATGAACATGCACTACATATGTACTAAAATACCATTGTCATAACCTAAGCATAAGTTTCAAAAAAAGAAGTGCTACACGTTCCCCTCCGAAGCTATTGGAATGGCAAGGCCAATTCATTTGTTTTCGCTGTAGGGGTTTTGAGATCAAAAGATGCACATGAGCAAGAATTTCAGCTTTTATTTCCTCGTATTTGTGCGTAGATGTGTTAAAACAGAGAACGTTTTTGTGCCAGACCACCCAATTTGTAGGCAAGCAAAAATATTGGAACACGAGACTGACAGGTGTTTCTTGTTACCCAGGTGTGTCCTGTGTTAGCTTGATATTTGAAACGATAAATAGCTCTGAACATCTGTTCTTGGTTTTAGACTTCGGTTTCACCTGTGAAGACTGCATTTGTTGTTAAAAAGGATAAACCAACATGAAGATCAGAGAGCTGTCTATGGGAGAAAAGTACGAGAAAAGAGGGACAATCAATCAGAGGCACTGCGCGTAGCAAATATAACAATTTGGAAAGAAACCACTGGTGTATTGAGCAGCAATTCTGATGACACAAACATTGTGAGAGCTGTGAAGAAAAACAACAATCAGTGATATCACCAACAACCTCCACAGAGCAGGGTGAAGGAATCACTGTCCAAGCTGCAAACCACTTATTAGCAGTAAGAATTGAAAAGCTAGATTGGAATTCGCAAAGAAATACAGCGATGACCCACAAATGTTCTGGAAACAAAATGAACCTCGACCAAACTGATGGAAAGGCCAAAGTGTGGAGAAATAATGGCTCTTTTTGGCGTATAGCACAAACAAATGAATTGGCCTTGTCGTTCCAATAGTTTTGGAGGGGATTGTATATTGAAGGAGCAGTTTCCTAATATAAAGAGGATTAGTGTGTGTGTGTGTGTGTGTGTGTGTGTGTGTGTACCCTTCTCCTTGGTTTGTACAGATTCCCAGCCAGTACGTGATGTGTTTCCGTTTCCTCCTCGACCTTTGCGCCAGGGTTTGTGTCAATCACCTGAAGATCCAGACACACACCACTACCATTCTCTCTCCTGTAAACACACACAATACGCAATAATATTTTTGCTGTTTTTTTTTTAAACTAATAATATTATTACTATCCCGTTCCACACAGCTACAGCACAGCATATTGTATAAGCGCATGTCAGCTTATAGCTCGCACTCACAGGTAGTTGGTAACGTTGGTCACCTCCGGAAAGGACGTTCTACTGGCCATAGAGGGGAGCGAGAGTCTAGCAGAGGTCAAAATGTTTCCACCCTGCCACAGGGAGTGATATAATAATCACACATGTTGGTCAAGCACATTTATTTACATTTATTCTGTGTGTACAGAGTTAGACCGTTTAGAGTTTAAAGCTTAATTCATTTTGGAAATCAAGTCTATTTGTAGTCTCTTGCTGAACTGGACCGATCACTGAGATGGCAGTAATATGAATAATATGAGACCTGCATCTATGCCCTACAGACACACACACACACACACACAGATCACTCAGTCCTGGTAAATAACTAGCTAATCATTCCTGACAGGACTAAAGCATTTTAAATCATTGTGTGTCACTATCTTCTCTCAACTCACGAATAAACCATGCTCAGTGGACATCATTTAAATAATATCCAACAGGCCAAGGTCTAATAATACCACTGTAAATTCATAAATGAGCTTTACATGAGCAAGAAAGCATGTGAAATAATATCTAAAAATGAAATCTGAGGATTGTTGCATTGCAAGCGTGAATCAAGTGGTTTTCCAAAAATACTGAAATGATTTCCTGACCATTGTAGTCGCCAGAAAGCCTATTTTATATCTTTCTTTCCCTTGTCACCTGGGTGGTCAGGAAGAACGATGAAAGAAACGGCTTCACCGTCCCTCCGACTACAGCCAGGAAGCTGAGTGGTGCGAAACTCAAGGCTGCAGGAAATGACAGCCCTCAACCTCACAAGCTGCATGACACTTTCTGTTGAAGGCTACTGAAACCTCATATCCACACCTCACGCTTTCCTTAGCACAGCTTGCAGTGCGGTGCTTCATATGATATAGAGGGTTACAATTTGTTTCAGGTAATCAGCAGAGCTTATCCGAATATAACGGCAGGTCTGAATTTAGGAGAATGTCCACAGATTGGCGATCTTCCAAATCGATTGTTGTTAGTCAGTGGAGACATAGAGTGAATATAAAAAGTCTACATACCCCTGTTAAAATGGCAGGTTTTTGTCACATATATATATATATATATATATATATACATATATATATATATATATAAATGAAACTAGGATAAATCACGTCAGATCTTTTTTCACCTTTAGTGTGATATAGCAACCAGAAAATTGAAACAAATAAAAATGTTTTGAAAAAGAAAAAAACTTACAGTAACCTGGTTACATAAGTGTGCACACCCTTTTATAATGGGGTGTGTAACTGTGCTCAGAATTAACCAACTGCATTCAGAATCAACCCTCATCCCTCCAAAATGTTTCGATTAAAGGACAAAATAAAAACATACCAGGGAGGCTGCCAAGAGACCTACAGCATCATTAAAGGAGCTGCAGGAATAATCTCTCATCTTCTTTACACGTCTGGGCTATGGGGTAGGGTGAGAAAGAACATCCGACCCCACCGGAATTTTACCAAAACATACATTCAATCGACCCCACAGCATGTGGCAAAATGTCTTACGGTCTGATGAGACCAATGTAGACCTTTTTGTTTTAAGGTCATAATTCTAAAAGGTATGTTTTGCACAAAAAGAAGAGATATTATCACCCAAAAAACACCATGCCCATGGTGGTGGCAGCATCATGCTGTGGGGCTTCTTCTCTTCAGCTGGGACCGAGGCTCTCTCGCCAAGATACAGGGAATCATGAATAGTTCAGAATACCAAACTATTGTAGCACGAATCCTGCAAGCCTCTGTCCGATAAATTCCAGACTATAACGACCCAAATCCAAGTGAACAAAGGAACGGCTTCAGAAGATGAAGAACATCGATGTTTTGGAATGGCCCAGGAATAGCACGGAAATCCCGAAATCCTATTGAAAACCTATGGAATGAGTGGAGCTCCTCTCGCAATTTCATAGGTGCATTTTTTCAAGGAAAAGTGGAATAAAATTGCCAAATCATAACCAAAAAGAGTGCTGTATTACAAGCAAAAGGTTCTTTCAGTAAATGTTATCTAAAGGGTTTTCCCTATGTCTCTATGTGTTTTTCACTTGAATTTTGTTAGTCGTTATATCACGTTAAAGGAGGAAAGAGTTTGATGTTTTTACATTGCAAAAACCTGCTCATTTTAACAGGCCTGTGTAGACATTTTAATACCCATTTTTTTCAATAATACACAGACGGGGTAGTTTATTGTTAAAGAAATCAAATGTAAGATCAGTATCGGGTGGAAGTGATTTTGCGGGACAGGCCACGTGAATCAGAGCTTTGCTCTTCCCTGTAATGAGTCTCCTGAAGTAACTCATTCCCCTCAGAGGACTAATACCAAATCTGAATACCAGCACTGACACTGATATAACCCTCCAGAGGCCTTCTCTCTCTCTCTGTCTTTCTCTTTGTCTCTCTCTCTCTGTCTCTCTCTCTGTCTCTCTCTCTCTGATGTCAGTGTCCTTGATCAGTATCTCGTAGTGCCCCTGTTCAGGTAGCAAACTCATGCAGTGAGCCAGGGGTGGCAAAGACACTTTGGCGTCAGTGTGGACAACAAAGGAGAGGATTATACTCTCATCTCCGGAACCTGAGAGACAGAGATCACAGAGACTGGGAGATTTCAGAGCCTTCTTTTACTGATCTCAACATCTCTAGTCAGCTCTAATTAGACATGGAAAAATCAGTCTCATTTTTGTCCCGACAAAGAGAGAGAGAGAAAGAGAGAGAGAGAGAGAGAGAGAGAGAGAGACACACACACACACACACACACACACACACACTCAATCTGTTATAGGTCTGTACATATCTTAATCCAGTGTTTCACAATTAGTGTTAAAGACAAATAAGGCTGAATAACAGGTGAGTGATTTGAGCGAACACATGGAGAGAATAGAAGACCGCAAACAGCATGTTGATTTATTGGAGTGGAGCGCCACTTAGTGGTCATGAGCCACAATGCAGCAGAATTCGCATTTGGTAGTCGACATGCCAAAAAACTGTCTGTGATTTCATGCTTCAATAATGATACATCCCGTTTCACATATACCCGTACTATAAACAATATCCCTGACTGATGACTAATGCTGACATGATATTTACCTGATCGATGACACTGATAGCGTCTCTGATGTTGATTTTCTGGTACGCCTCCCACAGCTCGCTTTTATGGTACACAGATTTGCGCATCAGCAGTTTACTCAGATAGTTTTTGTCAAACTGTTCCCATCTGCAAAATAACAATGCAATATCCAAGGTCAAATTCTGTTAGTATTTGTGTTATTCATCCATGCAGTGTTCTTTAAAGAAATGCATCAGTGTTTTTTCAGTCTAAACTTCATGTAAAGTTAAATGTCACTACCGGTCAAAAGTTTGTGGACACTCAACTGAAATGTTTCTCATGATCTTAAAAACCTTTTGATCTTATGGTGTGTGATTAAATGTGTGAAATCGGTGTTGTACACAAAAATATAATTGGGCCAACATATTCATTTCTTTCATTAGAAAACGAACATTCTATTTACAAAAAAAATATATATATTTTTTTGGAGCGAATTATTCCGAAAAGCAGCCAATAAGAGTCCAGCGTAGGTGGGAACTCCTTTAATACTGTTTAAAAAACATCTCAGGGGAATTCCTCAAGAAATCGGTTGAGAAAATGCCAAGAATACATTTATGGAAATTCTAGGGAAAAAAGGGGTCTCTTTCTCTCTCATACATATATATATATATATATATATAAAATATATATATTTTATA